>OX418226.1:21014270-21106800 GCA_948455865.1 Conomelus anceps | reverse complement strand
GAAACCTGTCCGTGGGTAATGGGTTGGATTATGGTGATTGATGAGTTGGATCTACAGTTTTTGGTGGGTTCCGAACCACTAAGAAGCGATTTTACAGCAGAAACAGATTTCACAACAAAGATCTTGTAAAACTATGGTTGGGATACTTATGACTAGGGTTTGTTGTTGAATTACAATTTACAGTCTAGTTCTATTAGTACTTGTATTTGTAGTTACATGGATTCTTGTGGGGGTTTTTACTTGTAATTTGTTATTTAAAAATTGTTATGCAACAGACTCCAGGTTGTGCATTAGTTGAAAGTTTCCAGAGATGTAATTAAATTATTAATACAAAAATAATAAATTTTCATGTAGAGTAGAATAGAATATTTTTATTCCAATTTACAATAATCAACTTTTGTAGACTTATAGATGATACAAAACTTCAAATTAATCAATAATATACACATAACTTATAAATATTAGGATTCAAGTTGAAATTCGACAGAAGCTGAATTGACCTGAAAAGGGGATTCTTGTTTCTTAACATTCAATTCAATTATTTATTCTCATTCCAACAACAATTCATGTAGACAAAACATTTCTTAATAGACTTATAATATAATAAACACCATTACAGTATTAAAAAATACAATAATTTTAAGCCTATCATATATGAGTTAAAGCTAGCATAAGCATAAAGCTTGTGCGCTAGCAGTGAGTTTTATTGTTTGTTTTATTTATTGAATATTTTATTTTTTACACTAACTATCAATACCATGAACTTATGATGAACTAAATCGAGAAATGGGGAAATATAAATTGTTTCCTTCTAACCGGGAAACTTGCAAAATTGAAATTTAAATTCTTCCAATAAAATACAATACATTTGAGTTTTTTTTATACAGTTGACAAGTAACAGGGAAAAATATTGTATTATACAACCCCTAAAGCACATTCAATTCAATTTCGCCTTTATGACTAAAAAATAGATGAAAATGTGCAATATGAGCTTTAAAATCGTAGAGAGCACGAGAAAGTGACAGCATAAAATAATGTATTATGAATTTTTTTCTGAGGATGAAGCCCACATGTGCGTGGGTAATGAGTTGGATGATGGTGATTGATGAGTTGGACCTACAGTTCTAGGTGGGTTCCGAACCACCGAATCAAGTATACAAAGAGTTGTGATGAGCCAAGAATATGTTGTAGAAAAATCATAAATTCCAAAAACTATATTCTAATTAGAAAATATGAAAACTGAAAGAAGACTAATGGCTAGTTGCACGAAAAAAATTAAATTCAACCACCGTAAGATGACGTCATCTTATGGAGCTCAATAGGGAAGTCGTTGCACTGGCTCTTTCAAATGACGTCATCTTATGGTGGTCAAATTAAATTTTCTTTCGTGCTCATATTTTTTACTTTAAAGGCCAGTTGCACGAAAGAAAATTAAATTCAACCACCGTAAGATGACGTCATCTTATGGAGCTTAATAGGGAAGTCGTTGCACTGGCTCTGTCAAATGACGTCATGTTACGGTGGTAAAATTTAATTTTCTTTCGTGCAACTGGCCTTTAAAGTAAAAAAATATGAGAAAAGCTAGAAGGAGCCACTCAAAGAAGCCACTCAATTTGAGTTAGATTCAGATAAATTCGGGTTTTTTTATGGGAAAGGTTGCATCTTAATTCAAGCTTCAATCATATTATTTTTACATTGTCACTATCAAGACGCAGGTTCCTCAATGACTGAGTCACAGGAAATAAATAACGAGGAAATACTCTTAAAAAATAACATACAACAATAGGAGTTGATAAACCAAAAACTTTAAAGCATTTGAAAAACCATTAATACTTTACTATAAATTTTATCTATCAAAGTTGAGAACTTTAAAATTGATGGATTGCTGAAGCCTTATAATTCAGAGGTCACGTGCTACAATTAAGTATAAATTACAACAGCCGAGTAAATTTGACAAATAAATCAGCTGATGGCTCTAATAATGCTAATGCCTTTGTGTAATTTGACATTTTCATTGTAGTGGCCAAGGTGATATTGTGGGAGGTATCCATAATGAATAATAAGACGAAATTGTCACAATCACATTTATTAAAAATATTGAGAAACTAGTTTCGGTTGTTATACCATTATTAATCTCAAACAAACCTAATCTAAAGTACAGAGTAGCTTAATATATACTAAACATGGAATGATACTATTGGCTAAGCGAGAAAGAGGCTGACCTTCATTGAAGGTTGTGATTGGCTGACAAGACACGCCCCCCTGGTGGGAGGAGTAACAAGCAAAAATACGAGTCAAATTACGTACCAAAAACTGTGAACATCTAGAAAGCAACAAAGAAGAACAATACACAATTGGGCTACAATTGAATCAATTTAAAATTAAAAAAATAGAAGCTCACTGAAATGCAGTCAAGGTCAACCGAGAAATATACGAAAGAACCGTTTTTAAAATGGAGGCTAGAATTACGACAAAACCAAGTTAGTTGTATTGAATTGGTTAAAATAAATTTGATCATTTAAACTAGTATTGGAATCGTCTTTTACCAACCTAGTTATATCCAAAGCTACTTACTTTGACATTGTTGAGCCCGGTCAGACGATTTACTGATATGCAATTTAGTTTCAATTTTGGTGCGTGACCGCGACTGCAGTGCCTTTGTATGATAAAGCCCTTAGGTTTTTAAACAACGATCTTTCACACAAAAATACTGGACAATTATAATGCTGAGAGTCTGCAGGCTGTATAATAGAATCTGCCTAAACATCAAGAGTGGAGTTCACCTCGTAACCAGCTGGTAAACCGAGGTCCACTAATGACAGTTGTGTAATTGAGTGGATAAACAAAGTACTAGACAACGAGACCACTAAGAGTCAAAAAAAATTAATGAAACTGATAAAAACAAGTAGTTTTTATTAGTATAAAAACTGGTATAGTAAAACTATAGGTGATACACTACACGTTTATACAACTGAATGCAGAGTTACTAAACTTACTTATGTCATTAGTTGAGATCTTCTTTAAAAATAGTAGAATTGCACGGCTTCAGTGGCAAAGATAAGGAGATACTGAGATCAGACGATCACAAACCGACACCAAATGTAT
Source organism: Conomelus anceps (assembly GCA_948455865.1). Lineage (NCBI taxonomy): Eukaryota > Metazoa > Arthropoda > Insecta > Hemiptera > Delphacidae > Conomelus > Conomelus anceps. Next base: position 21,103,695 of record OX418226.1, on the reverse strand, counting down.
ATATATATATATAATACATAAATAAATTATAATACATTGAGTTGATGCTACACATCTAGCTGAATTCCCTTTCTTGGCAAGTTGTTTTTTGCTCTCTAAACATTAAGAAGTGGAGAGAAAAGTAAAGTAAAGAAGCTTAATATTGCCATCTATAGAGATCGTAGTACGCAGAATTACGTGTAGAGAGCAAGAGAAGATAGAGATATTTTTTTTTTTTTTTTTGTTAATTGTCACTAGGCTTATCGCCTATGGTGACAGATACATATTAAATATACAAATGCAGAAAAAATAATGATAATAAAAATAAAATTTACAAATGCAGAAAAAATAATGATAATAAAAATAAAATTAAAATGAAAGAGAGAGAGAGAGAGAGAGAGAGAGAGAGAAGTGAGAGAGAGAGAGAGGGAGAGAGAAAAAGTGTAAGAGTATGAGGAAGAGTGAAGGAAAAAAGTGTGTGAAAGAAAGAGACGGTGTTTCAAAGGGAAATAGAGATAGATAGTTAAAGAGAAAGTGATAAGACGGATGAGAGAGAGAGAGTGGGCGAGGAGGGAGAGAGTGAACGAGAGAGTGTGTGATAGAGAAAGAGGACGATAAAGAGTGAATAAGCTCAATAGGAAGTTGTTTAAAGTAGCGATTCCTTGATAAAAAAGTATGATGTGCAGTATCACATGTGTTCATAAGAAATGCAATTTATTACTTTCAATTCCTATCGTGTGTGCCTATTATACAGAGTTGTTGACATGTTCGGTTAATGGAGCCTACTGTATGAATACGGAGGAAATGAGAGGATAACTTTCTTAAAAATATTTTCAAGTGTAAAATGTTAATTCACAGTTCTTATGTCTATTGTAATTCCTAATTTCACTTATGGCATTGATATTTGAATCAATTAGATAATTAGATAACATCACAATGTATTTTAGCAAGTGATATTGTAGTTTGTATGATTCATTTCTATGGTTTGCTTCTCTTTAAAATAATATTAGGCTACATTTATTACATTTATTACCTTTATTTTATTTTATTTTTTATAGGTTTTTAGCACTTTTTCATTCTCTATAGACATGATATAAGATAGGAGGTGCCCCACACAGGAATACCTTCGGGGTTGCCGTAATTAGACAATAGACAGCTCATTGTATAATCGACATAGTTTGTAATTACTGTTCCTGTATTAATATCCAGACAGAAAATTGTTGATGTACTGTGGATGTTCTGTTGGTCGAATAAATTATTATTATTAAATTAAATTATTAAATTTCTTATGTACTTGTGTATGTTGAAGATTGTTGTACCGTTGTGGTTTATTGAGAAATAAAATTATTTATTTATTTATTTATTTATTATTAATATTTTAATATTTTTTATCAAAGTTTGAAATTCGTAGTATTTTTGAAAGGGCTGTATTCAGCTCTCATGGGATTGATAACGAAACATTCCAATTATTATTAGCATTCAATATTTATAATATTTAAATCTATTGAAATATTAATTATGAAAATTGGAGATTTATAATACTATTGTAAGAAATCAACTGTAATGAGGTTGATGAGCAAGAGTATTAATGAAACTAGTTGATTATTGATATTTTATATGGAATATGTGACTTCATTGAAATATTTCATAAAATGATTGAAAGTTCAGGGTTTTTCTATATTCAGAACTTTTTGAAATTTACAGAGATTGATGATGAGCAAGAAAAAAGCCTCTTCCTATTAAATTTATTGATTAATTATTAATTTTCAATATTATTTAATATTCGAATACATAGAATAAGGAATTGATTATAATTATATATATACTCGTATTACCAAAATTTACAGTATTCAAATCAGTTTTTAGTTCTCACAAGATTGGTGAACAAGAATATAAATTGAATGAAATATATCTTTTTTAATTCAAATTCATTGTACTTCAATTGCAATATTCTCAATAGAATTGAAATTTACTTTATTTAAATCGATATTTATTACTCATGAGATTAATGGGTATTCATGATCAAACTTATCGATTGATATTGGATTTATAGATATTTCAATTATCATTGCGATTATTGTATTATTGTATTATTATCGCAATTATATAATAGATATTGAATATATAGGCATTATTCTAATAATCAACAGTTGAAATATTTCCTACCAGAATTGAAAATCTACAATATTTTCGTCAATATTCTATAATGTTATTATACATCGAAAGTATCAATCGTATAGCAGTCAATTTGAAATATTTATTTATCTGATTTTTCTCATGCCGAAACCAAAGAATATATAGTCAATAACTTATTTTAATGAGGAGTATGGAACGGTATGTAAGAGTATGTAACTGCGGAGTATGAAACTATTATGAGTGTGAAACATGTTTTACATATATGCAAAAGTATGTAACAACTAAACGGGACCAGTTACATCCTACGGTAGATACAGACAACTTTGAATAGTCCACATTATTTATTTCCATCAGACTATTTTTTATTTTTATTTCCATCTTCGCGGTTCCTCGTTCCACCGATCACTTCCCTGATCTCACATTCCAATCTCTCTTTTTTACTTACGGCGCGCTTTATTTATTCCTTTCTAAAATCTCTCCCAATTTATTCTCTCTTATTTCTTCCCATCCTTCTTCTGGGTCTCTTGTCATTCGTCTCCTCTATTTGTTGGTTATCAGACACTTTTCTTTGTTCCACTGCAGTAATTCACCTATAAATTGCATCATTTTTACTCCATTTTAATTTGTTTTTTATAGTTATTTCCAGCTTTGCTAATGCCTAATATCGATTGTTTTATGAATTGATTTGTGAATTAATTGCACCTTCCAAAGCCCAGTAGCTTCTGAATTCCAGGTTCCAGGTTGAGTCCGGCTTCAATCTGATTATTTTCCATGTAATTACAGGCTACATCCATGAGCTAAACGCACATGCACATTAATATATTTTCTTGTATCAAACCACTAATTAAAAAAACAATAAGTTAATTCTATTTTTGAATTGGATATTGTGGTTTGGTGGTAGATATCATTAAAAATACATTTTATCACAACTGCATTAGTCATTAAAAACGATGAAATAGTTTCAGCACTACATCATCCTTAATTCCCACTGAAATAAACCTAAATGAATGAAATGTAATGAAATATAGCTTTATTCACAAAATTATAAAGAAAAAATGTATACACAATTTTTAAACAATATCAGTCTTAATCATGACATTAATACTAAATAGTCTATTCATAATATTGAATACTGTTATTGTGAATAAAGCCAAGTAAGACATCCCGAGGCCTGGCCTGTGTGGGATGGGTATCAGTGATTTCATTTTAATTTTAATGGATAACAGGAAAGAGACCGTAGTAACGGTATCACTATTGTACAATTTAAAAAAATAAAAGAATTTAAAAAAAATAATTCACGTGAAAAAGCAGATTCAGTTATACACATTCTTAATAAGTCTAATATAGGCTACGCAACGAAAGAATACATATTTTCGTTATCTTTTTTATATTAAGGATTGAAAGAACGGGTTGGTATTGTCCAGTTGCATGAGATATTCCTTAACGGATTTCATAAAGAATTTCTTTTCATTTATTTTCTTTATGGCAACAGGCAGACAATTATTATAGAATTTTGGTGCCAAGAAGGCATAACACTTTTTAAACATAGTTAAATTAGGTTTGGGAATTGTAAAATCATGTCTATTTCTCAGCGAATAAGTTGGCCCAAACCGAAATTCCCAACACAACTGTAAATAATAATTATATAGCTGACCAAAAAATGATGAATTGGAAGCTTCATATTTGCTGTGTAGTGAGATTTGAGAAGTGATAACCGAAGTGAAAGGGAAGTGATAGCCGAGTGCCGTAGCAGGTATCTGTTTAATCAGAGACAAGCTACGAAACTCCTGGGCGCTCTTTGTAAGGGTGACCGATTGGATTGGCCAGCAAGAAAGACTCTGTTCTCTGCTGTAGAATCAATTTCCCGTGGTTCGAAACCCACCTAAAACTGTAGGTCCAACTCATCAATCACCATCATCCAATTCATTACCCACGCACAGGTCTCAGACATATGTGGGCTTCATCCTCCGAAAAAAAATTGCCACACCCACTTGTAACAATGGGACAAGCAATCAAAGAAGGCCAAAAATGAACCAGAAAAGCAAACAAACAATCAAACACTTATAAAAATATTAATAAAACAACTGACAAGTTAGAAAGGATGAAGTAGAGGAAGATGGATAAGAAAGAGAGATTTGGATCAAAGAAGATGATAAATTAACAAAAAACAATCTTCTTGATTATATTTTTTCCCATTTTGTAACAATAGTATTTTATTTTGAACTATACTTCATCAAACATTTCTATACTACCCTAGATCATTATTACCAATCAACTTTGTAGATTTCCTTCTAAAACTAGTCGAAATCACTTAGAAACGGCCCAAAAGAAGAAACCTATAATTTCTATCAAAGATCTTGTTAAAAAACCGATGGAGCAGCTCTAATCTGATATCTAGGAAAGGAATCGTCTACTATAAAATAAAACCTGAAAGGAAGCCTGTAACCCGAAAGATGCTAAGGACCACCGCGGCTGGATTATGTTACCTTTCGTATTATATTTTGAACAGTTACACACTCACACACACACACACATATAAACACAAACACGCGCACGCGCACACACACACGTGGAAGCAAGAAAAATATTAAAAAGAAGTGTTAGAAGAGTTGATGCGATATGTCCATTTTGATTCCACGATCATTTAAAAAAAGTACATCTATATTAGAAGAGCTTGTTGTGTCAGCCTGTGCTCTCAGCTATGCTGGACCAAGCTTATTATATCCGTTATGCGTTTGAGCAGTTATTAATTCGCTTTTTTAACTTGTCATATCTCGTTATAATATCCTATCCTAAAAAGTTTTGTTGATATTGAGCCTGGACTGAACACCGTGAGCAACCAGTTCTGTCTTCCAGAATGAAGGTATCCATTTAATGTCGGTTTTTGTTTTTGTTTCACCTTTGAAAACTATCGATTAAAAATATATAGATCGTTAATTTGATCACATAGATATAATCTAAAAACTAGATTACTACATCAGCCCAAATGTCACAAGATCTGTGATAATATTTCAGAAATCATAGCTTCGAAGTTTTTCTGATCAGTTTTTATTTCTATTTTTTTAAATTTTGGGCATTTGAATTTTTTAATTGTTGAATCAACATGAACCGAAACGACGGTTGTTTAAAGCTAAGGATTTATTCGAGACGTGGACAAGTAGATCATTGAATAATTTGAAACTGTAGCCTATAACTTGGGGCTAATCTTGTATGAAAGAATCTTCAGAGAAATGATAAAAAAATATTATTTCTGAAATAATAAATAAAATTATTCCTATTTTAATTATTTTTTTTACAATTGAAGTGTGGTCACCCTTAATGGCTGATTCTCGTTTGACATCTCGTCATCATCGACTGAAAACACCTTTCCTTACACAAATCCGCATAATTTTTTATGAAAACTTGTAACTAGAAATTTTATCCATGTTCTGGACAGAAGATTATTGAAAGTAGTAGTTTGAAAATGTGTAATAAATTTAGAAGGAGAATACGTGTATCAACAATAATAATTCATAAGCATAATTTATTAATTTCGAATTTCTCAGTGCTATCAATATCATTTTTTTTATTACTGATGATACCTACATGAGTCAGAGACTTGTGCGTGGGTAATGAGGTGAATGATTCCGCCAGACGGAGGAGCGGGATTCGAACCCACGACCGCTTAAACGACAGCAAGCTGAAGTTGCGACGCCTCAACCAACTGTGCTAAGCGGCCCGCCGCTTTACTGCATAGCAATGCTTTATCTTTTTATGGCATAGAAAATGTGATGTCGATAGTACTTTGAGAAATCCGAAATTAATAAATTACGTTTTATATATATGCCAGTTTGATTAATTATTATTGTCAGTTCCTTCAAAACCAACTTGAAATAATTCATTGATCTGGCTTCAGAATTCTAAGGTATGAATTTATTTTCCAAATTCTCAAATGATTCCTCAAATGATTCTAACATTTAATTAATATTTCTCTATTTCATCCTCCCAATATCGCAATGACTGGATATCTAATGATAAAACAACTCGTACAACAATTGAAACATTTAAAAATGGTTAGAGTATGTTGAAAGCTTGACCTTGATTTGTTATTCACAGGTTATTCGTAGGTTATTTGGAACAGACTTGCATCACAAACAAAAACTAGAAAAAATATTGCATCGATAAAGAGTTGATAGTGATTCAACTTCATTCTGAGAAAGAAAATTGAAGGAATCAGAATTTATATCGAATAGCTGGGGCAAGTCAAAAATTCGACCTTGGCCCGTGATAGAGGTCATTGATGTTTTTGAAATATCTATCTTTTCTTCTTTCATCCGAAATACAAAATTGAAATTGAAATAGAAATAACGTTTATTATTCTTCATAAACAATAGTTCAAAATAAAAATACATAAAAATACCATTATAGAAGGTTCCTCACATGGGCGAAAGCCAATTCATTTACTCATTATTTTTGTGAGTCTGTTAAGAAATAAAGAGAGTTTTGATAAGATGTAAGAATGAGAATAAATTCATTTAAACTTATTCATTCTATTCAAGTTTAAATTTGTTTCTTGAATTAAAGGGAGCAATAGTTTTTCCTCTTTAACTAACTGTCAAATATATAAGAAGTACCAATTCCATCTCATCCACTACGTTATGTTATCCAATAGGTCAAGTAGTGTAAAACATGGACTTCCATGTAAAACATTACTAGCTTATTACTATCTTCTTCAATCTACAAGATTCTGTATAAATTATCATAAAAATCTTCAATTTGCAGTAAATTCATACATTCTTACCAAGGGATTTCAGATCATGCCTTACCTCAACAAATTCAAATATAGTAATTTATAATGGTAACTAGTGAATAAGATTGGTGTAATTGTTGAACTGACCTGACTTGTCTTAAACTCTATAACCAGAGTCTTAAGACGTAATCTTCCGAAAATGTAGTTTTACTATACAGATTAACACTTTGTCGATATATTAAGTATAAATCTGACGATGTTAATAACGGTACAATAGGCTTGTATTTACAACAGCACTTTTGTGAGAAGTGGCGGACGCGTTTCAGGACCTGAGTTCCATCCTCAGCGAACACAGAATGTAACATAGTGGATTATTCGAAGGTGTGAGAGTTGTGTAGTTATAAATTTAATTGATGTTCATGTCATTGATGTCGATTGATGTCATAGACGTTGGTGATTGAGTGATGTTTTAGTTGTTTACTGATGTAATGTCCGGTTTGAATGCAATGATATAGTAGTCAGTCATTTTAGGAAATAAATTTGAAAAAATCAGCAGTGGAGCTAGAGATTTGGCACAGATGTCGTCGATCTTGGCTTGTAGAATAACATAGTGTTATGAAATGCTAGAAAAGGACAGGAAATTTCAGCGTTATCAGCCTGTGTCAATAGTAACTTCCAGGAGCAATAATTGGCATGTTTTTGTTTACTCTTCCCCTGTTCATCCCTCGCCTTGCAATTGTGGTCGGTTCTTATCTGTTTTCTTTAGAATTTTATGGAAAAATGGAGAACCCTCTAGTTCTTTCTGGATTGTGAAAAATTTATATAAAACATATGCTCATGTAAACATTAGTTTCATTCATTGCTTGAACTTCGTTGACATAACAAGTGGCGGTTCTGTTCATATACGAACGTTTAATGTGTTGAAGTTATAACCGCAGAAAATTGTGACTGTATTAGTGAGACTTCCTTTACATTTTATAGAAGTGGACAAATACTCATTGCTTTTTTTGTAATACGGTGACAGACTTGTGCTACGTAAGTGTTTGTTTAACCGACTTCCAAAACCGAAGGAGGTTCTTAACTCGACCTGTTTTTTTAATAGTTATTTTTAGACGTTTCTTCTTGAATTACTGAACAGTTATTACTTTATATTTGATCGGCCTATTAACAGTTGGTGATTAGTTTTTGTATTGTAATATAGCAAAATTCTTTAGTAGCTGAACGTATATCAATTTATCTGTTTCTGATCGATTTATTTTGTGTAATATAACTGACAGTGGCGGATTAATGAATTTTTATGGGAGGGGGCGACATACCCCAAAAATACCCGTTGGTCGGGGGGGGGGGGGGGGTATGGAATAAAATTTTTGGAAATTTAGTAGCCTTTAACCGCATTTTACACCATTCTAGCAGCACTTTTAAAATGTAGTAGAAATATAATTTTTTCATGTTTAAGAACAATCAAATTTCCCCTAGCTAGAGTAGTTTATTTCTGTATATTCATGTGGAATTGAGAATACAATTTTTTTTATACAATACAATATGTCTTGAACAAAAATTGCTTTGCTAGCTTAATTTTTATCAAAATTTACAGAGAAATGAACAGAGTCTAAGCAATTTATTCGTGATCGTGATGATTTTTAGACCTATATATATATTTAAATTAATCTCAACATTCTTTCATGTTTCATAATACCAGTACTACATTAAATATGTATTAGGTCAAAAACAAACAGAGATGTATTATGCCCCTACCTATTCTATAAAAGATTAATCTTATTCAAACTAATTTCACTTGATATGAGATTTCCTTGATTCTCTGTCATTTGTTAATTCGTCATTGAATTAAAATTATGTCAACAGTTAAAGATAAAGTAAAGGTAATATAGAAAATAAGGCAAAATAAGTATTACAACATTAAATTTGTTAATTCCCGGCCGGCGGAGGCGGAGTGGTAAGACAAGTTGGAGGTATTCCGTCTGTGGCGGGACAATTAAAATTTAACCGTGTGCATGTCACAAGTGTTACCCTTTTTAATTTTTTAAAATGTGCAAGCCCTCGGGGGGGGGGGGGCGGTCGCCCCCTCCGCCCCCCCCCTTTAATCCGCCCTTGATAACTGATTAGTGCGTGTTGTGGATAATTTGTATGAATAAAGTGCGAGTGTTTATTTAAAGTGTTGTCAGCATTATTTTAGAGATAGAATCCGTAACAATATAAAAAGTATCCATCAATAAACCTTGACATAATAGTTGAATTTATGAAAGATTTAGACTATTTTAGCTAGCCTATATTATCTAAGTTATTATTTATTTAATTGATTCCTTTTTATTCATCGGTTTTCGCGTTTATTCTTCAGGTGTTTCGTCTATGTCTTTCAATCTAATTAGTGTTTGTGTTTGTTTTTAGGTGACGAAGAAGCGCTATCACCGGGTGAAGCAGTGAACAGCCGTGCGCAGTACGTGTCGGCCAACTGCGTTGTTTTCACGCACTACACGGGCGACGTGGCCTCTGTGGTAGACGAACACTTCACCAGGGCACTCTCCTACAAAACGCCCTCATCACCCAACTCAGCCAAAGGTAAGACAGTCTTCATTATGTCAATGAATAAACGTCTTGATGATGTCATCTAATAACAAAACACTAAAAATAACATACAAAATAACTAAATACATTATTGATATGCTAGTCAAGAAGTAGAAGCAGAAGAAGACGAAGAAGAATAAGGAAGAGAGAAAGAAGAGGAGGAGAAAGAGGTAATGATGAAAAGGATGAGGAGGAGGAGGAGCGGGATAAGGAGGAGGAGGGGAAATTAAAAAGAACGCGGAGGAGGAGGTGGAGGGGAAAAAGAAGAAGAACGAGAAGGAAGATGAGCAGTAGGAGGAGGGAAAGGTGGAGAAGGAGGAGGGAAAGGTGGAGAAGGAGGAGGAGGAGGAGATGGAGGAGAAAGAGGAAAATGAGGAAAAGAAGGAGAACTAGAAGGAGAAGGAAAAATAAAATGAAAAAAGAAGAATGAAGAAACAGAAGAAACGAAGGAAGAGAAGGATGACAATTATAGGAGGAGGAGGAGTGAAAGGAGGAGGAGGAGTGGGAGGAGGAGGAGTGGGAGGAGGAGGAGAAGGAGGGTGAAAGAAGAAGAACGATGATGAGGAGGAGGGGGGGAATAAGAAGAACAAGGAGGAGGATGAGCATAAGGAGGAGGGAAAGGTGGAGAAGGAGGAGGAGATGGAGGAGAAAGAGCAAAATTAGGAAAAAGAGGAGAACGAGGAAACGGATAAAAACTAGGAGGAGGAAAAAGAAAAAATGAAGAAAAAAGAAAAATAAGAAACGAAGGAAGAGAAGGATGACAATGATAGGAGGAGGAGGTGGAGGAGGGGGAGGAGGAGGAGGAGTGGGAGGAGAAGGAGGAGGAGGAGTGGGAGGAGAAGGAGGAGGAGGAGGGGGAAAGAAGAAGAAGAAGAAACGAGGAGGAGGAGGAAGGGGAATAAGAAGAACGAGGAGGAGGATGAGCAGAAGGAGGAGGGAAAGGTGGAGAAGGAGGAGGAGGAGATGGAGGAGAAAGAGGAAAATGACGAAAAAGAGGAGAACGAGGAGACGGAGGAGAACTAGAAGGAGGAAAAAAGAAAATGAAGAAAGAATAAAAAGAAGAAACGAAGGAAGAGAAGGATGACAATGATAGGAGGAGGAGGAGGAGTGGGAGGAGTAGGAGAAGGAGGAGGAGGAGGAGGGGGAAAGAAGAAGAAGAAACGAGGAGGAGGAGGAAGGGGAATAAGAAGAACGAGGAGGAGGATGAGCAGAAGGAGGAGGGAAAGGTGGAGAAGGAGGAGGAGGAGATGGAGGAGAAAGAAGAAAATGACTAAAAAGAGGAGAACGAGGAGACGGAGAACTAGAAGGAGGAAAAAAAGAAAATGAAGAAAGAAGAAAAAAAGAAAATGAAGAAAGAAGAAAAAGAAGAAACGAAGGAAGAAAGGAAGAGAAGGATGACAATGATAGGAGGAGGAGGAGAGGAGGAGCTGGAGAAGGAGGTGGAGGAGGAGAGGAGGAGCTGGAGAAGGAGGTGGAGGAGGAGAGGAGGAGCTGGAGAAGGAGGTGGTGGATAAGGAGGAGGATGTGAAGGAGAAGGAGGAGGAGGAGGAGGAGGAGGAGGAGGAGGAAGAGGAGGAAGAAGTTGAAGTGGAAAATGAAGGAGAAAAAAGAAGAAGAAAATCAAGAAGTGCAAAAATTGCATTAAATACTAATCAATGCATTCACCTCATCACTCACGCTCAAGTCTCAAACTGATGTGGGTTTTATCAACAAGAATAAAATTGATTCACTATAGATTAACGATAGAGATAGAGTATATAATATGTATTATATTCAAGTCTTTTGTTCACTTATTATTTGTTATAAACGGTGGCCTAAATGTATCCAATTAAATGTATTAATATTTAGTGAATATTCAATGATAATTTAAAAAATCGGCAAGGAGAATCTTTTGCTCACGGTGAAAACCCAATGTCAGCTCCCCACCAACAACAATTTTAAAAAGGCGTTCATGGGTGGCTACATTTTTATAGACGTTTGAACTTCATAGCTCATTTCAGCCATTCACGAACTCCAGACCCGTTTACAGCCCGTCATTATTAAGTTACAGGCTAACGTAACCTATAATTTACTACCAACGCCATTTTATATAGTGTAAGGCAACTCCCTTGTTATTGTAGACGTAGGCCCTATACAGCCATGCTATCATTTAGAAAAATTAAAAACTCTTTTATCTAATAAATTCAATTTAATCTATTAGCTATCTTATTTCAGAATGTTATTATTACTTTTTTTATTATCATAAAAAATCTGCTGTTCTTTTCAAGTAGGAAACGTAAAATTAATTTTTGAAACAATTGAGTTTTATTCTATTTAAATTGAGCCCATTTAATTTTAATTTAACTTGAATATGCATCTAATATAATTGGGGCTTAGGGGGGGGGGGATACTTAGCAGCTTATCTTAAGAACCTCTTGTAACTAGATTTTCAATCATTTATTTTATCAACAGTAAAATGTTTCTTTTTAGCTTTAGTTGAGGTATGGAGGTTTAAAACTATTAGCCTACATTAAAAATAAAATATTCGTAGAAGAGCCTTAATAGCTTGCTCGCTAAAAACCTAAATCCTGCTTGCTTTCATTAGCTTAAAGCCGCGCTTTCTCTTATCGATGAGAAAAATAAGAACTCAGAATGAGAACTAAAGAAAAATGAGAAAACCCCCGACTTTTCAAATTGAATTCCATTAACATTAATAAGTTGATTTTTCGTTTCGTATTTGTTAGTTAGGAGAACTTGAATTTGATTGTAGGCTAACTTGATTACACAAATTTGTAGTTACTTTCAATTTCTATAACACGGTAAAGTTCTATTTAAATTAATAGAATCAATTTACAATTGGGGAGTCTGATCTCAATAGGCGTCAAATCTTCAATAAATTAGAAACCCCAACCTTTCAATAAAACAATTCCAAATAATAAATTAATATATACTGGACAGCAAGTGAGTCGTGTCTACAAGATAAATTAAAAATTGTGGAAATCCAAGAAGTGTTATTTTAGTGTTCCGGACGATATTTTCCATCCTAAATAATGAAAATCATGATGTTTAAGATCTATCTTGTTTCCACTAATGTGTACTGTCGGTCGTCTGACGATGCTCTTGACAACAGAGTGAAACGGCCATCACGCCATAACGTGAGTAATAATTTCCACTTAAAACTATTTTTTAAGTTTTTATTATAATGAAAATCAAACCACATTGCACAGAAAAATCTCACCAGTGGGGAATTTAAGGGGAGGGTGATGAAGGGGATGTATCTCCCCCAAAATTCTCAACTGACATTGAAAAAATTTGTATTTGTGTATTTTATCGCCCCTGATTCCCGTACATTAAAATTTCGATTTTTCAACTCTTCAACGGTAGAATACGTCAATAAAAGGCTGTTGTTTTTATACAACTGGTTGCATTAACTCGACCAAATTTGACATGTGATTAACAAGAATCGATAGTGATCGACTATCGAGAGTGATAGTCGAATTTTTAATATGAAGACCTTTCTCGGCAATGTTTATTTACAACTTAAAACAATTCCATGAAGCTCTTCCAACAAGCAATTCCAACTTACAAAATAGTCTGAAGAGCATATTTTCGTGTTTTTCAAAGATCTTTCAACTCTCAGGCCTTTATTTATTACAATTCCTTTAGTGTCTCTTGACTCAAATGACTCTTGAAATGCCTATATATATAATAATAATGTGATGGGTGAATATTTAGAGGTTTTAATAGTGGATTTAATTTTATTAGCTTGAACGAATTTTGCATTTTTTAAAATCAGGCTACCGCACAAAATTATGAACATTGGACTCAGTGGCGTGATCGACAGACAATTCTTAAAACGCAGCAATTATTACAAAATTACTCGTGTGAAAATGTATTAGAAATTGAATTATTGCGTTGAATTATTGAAGTTATGCACAGTACAGCGTTCTTATTCCTCGTGGGGAATAAAAACTGCAATTTCTCCGCATTTTTATGCTGAGAAACTATCTCTCTCTCCGTCCATTTTGGAACCTCTCACTCTTTCCTCCCGTGGGAACGGGAGAGTTTTACACGTGGTACTGGCCGGGAAAACGTCCTCGGGCGAATTTTCCAGTCAGTCGGTGACGGTCTCTTGAAGAAAACGGATGAAATTATTTGATGCGCGTTGCGGCGGTCAATATCTCTGTTGAAGTGGTAGACTCTTGGTTAAAGTAATATTTGCGGTGTGAGCGTTATTCAAGGAGATTAGAGTTTTATCTGAACGATCAATTGTGAAGATTCACGGGCTTTCGTGGGAAATATTATGAACTTTATGACAAAATTATTATAAACTTGTATCAAAATTTAAAACTTGGCGTAAAAATTTTAAGAATTTACGGGGAGAACTAATTCTAATTAATTGTGTGAAAATCAGAACGGGTGCAAGAGTTAGTGAAGCGGCCTTTCCTGGAGTTGGATTGTTGGTACATATCGTACGTGCGAAAACGCGGAATGATGTTTATTTGGAACTTTCTGTTGATGAACTGTATGACCATTACTGGTGAGTGAGATTATCGTTTATTCTAGCCACGATTCTTATGAATATTCTTGACCGAACCTTCCTTGATGGTTTACATCCGAAATTTGTCATATTGGCGACTGGAGGGGAGAGATAGGACACTGTGCATAACTAATTAATTTTATTATTCTTATGATTATTTTTCGTCTATGTGAGATATTTGATTTGTCCCTAAGTTGAGGTTTGGATTAAATTGAACGATTTTATTAGTTGCGATATTATCAAGATTATCATGATTGTGTTTTTACTATTTCATTAATTTTATGCTTATTTTTCGTCTATGTGAGATATTTGATTGCTTCTAAGTTGAGGCTTGAACTTAATTGAACGATTTATGATTCACGATTTTATTACAATTATCAGGGTTATGATTCGACTATTTTATTATGCTTATGATTATTTTTCGTCTATATGAGATATTTGATTTGTCCCTAAGTTGAGGCTTGAATTTATTTCTGATTTTATGTCGTCTATTCGGAATTTTATTGTATTATTAAATGAGATGTTATGGAATTCACCTTAATCCTAATTTGTTGTTAGCGGATCGTTAATATAGTTTGATACGGAAAAGTTGTCTCCTTTGAACCCTGTTGTTGCAAGTTGTTCCGTGTTGCTACATTTATGATACTATAAGATTAGTGAATTGATTTATGCCAATAAAGTCAAATAGAAGCAAACACAGTGTATGAATCTCCAGTCGCCCTCATCTGTAGTGGTTAAGGCATGTTAGTTTCCTAGAATTTCTACTATATATGTCCGGACTGGTAAATATATAGGCGCGCTACCAACTGTTGTCGACCAGTCCGGTTACAATAATAATAATAATAATAATATTTATAATATTATATTCTTGGATTTCTTGTTCCATAACGATCTGCGTTGTTAATAATAACTTATTATTGTAAATTTAACGACTTGCAGTCAATTTCAATTGTGAATGAATAATATTCCTATTCACTCTTGGCTGAACGTTTTTGAGTCATGGAAACTCATCTTCAAAAGGCAATATTGAGCAATCTTCAAGGCAATCATCGATGACAATTATATTATTTATTTATTAATTTAACTAACATACAATAAATGTGAATAGAACAAATGTGAATAGAACTATTGCCCAAAACTGCTTTTCACAAAATTTTAAAGTAGGATCAAAATCTTAGGTTAGGTCGCCGTTTCACTTGAAACTTCATCTTGAAGCACAATAATTATTCACAATCACAAGTCTTTTGTAGATAAAGAATATTAAATATTAATTTTTTCTTTTCAAACAAAGCACAATCACAGTCCCAAAAAAGATGATATAATTTGGAATTTTGACATTTTTAAGCCAAAAATCTTCACTCATGACCATAGTTACAATATAATATATTATTTTATTTCAAGAATCCTTCCAGTCAACCAACTGAAGGAACGCTAATAAATACAGCTCTCAAACTCACTTCAACGGAACTGTGAGACACTGCTGTCCTTGATTAGTAGCCGTCAATGATGAATCGATTGAAAAAATTCACAAACAACTCGATCACAAACAAACTCAACCATTTAGCTAGCAATACATCTCCACTTGCAGCCATTAATACAGCTTTTAAGTTCGTTATTTTCCCAAACAAACCGACATAGACGTGAGAAATTTATGGAGTCAAACCTCCATAAATCCTCAATATTAAAAACAAGGACTCATTCGGATGAAATGTGATGCTATCGTTTGAAAAAGTCGGGATTTATTATGCCTATTTCTGGGCTGTAGCCTATTCTCTCTCCCCTATGTTGTGTGTTTGTGTGTGCTGGCTCTTATAAAGTGATGGTAGCTCTCAGGAGTGATTAACTAACTAAAGTTGGTACGATAGTTGGTAGCCGTTCTACATTATGTCTGACAACACATCTGTTGTTGAGCTTGCCGGTTGTGCGTTTGTTTAGTGGGGACACGAGTAGGTAATAAGGCCGATTCTGATGCGACCAATCAGAAGACAGGGGGGCGTGGCCACCCCCCTTCCCCCTCCCCCAGGTCAGACATTTTGTAAACACCCTCCCCTTCCCCCCTGCCCCAGTCAGCCATTTTGTTTTTAAGGTCACATACCCCCTTCCCTATGTGCCCCCACTTTATTCCCAATAGATTAAAGGGGGACCCCCCGCAAGCACCAATGAGAGAGGACCTATCCCCCCTGACCCCACCTCTCACAGAAGGTTCCCAATAAATATAGAACATACAGCTTTATATCTATATATACATGCTTGCAATTATATATCTATATATACCTGCTTGCAATTACTATATCTATATTTGCAATAGCATCAGCCCCCGCCGCCAGATTTAGCTATTAATTGAGGCTGCACACCTGCTACCTCCTGCTGTGATTCTCAAAGCCCTCTCTCTCTTTCGCACGTGCAGTGTTAATATACCCCCCTGCCCCCCACCCCCGGACAGTGCTTCAGATATTAATAATACTTCCGCCCCCTGCTGTGAAAAACTATTTCATAACGTTTAAAAGCAGAACACGTGCACAAGTTTTATGTGTGTGTGTGTGTGTGTGTGAGAGAGACGTGCTCTCAGGTCATTAACCTTAGAATTTAACGGTCGCAACACGTGCCTAGCAGGTGGGGGGCTGTACACAGAAATAGAATGCTTCTACACTCCCCGATTCCTAGATTGATAGCGTTGTAATAGGCGTTCTTGTTGAGGAGGTAAAAACAAACTACTATCATATTTTATCGTCGGCTCATCCATCCCAATAAGCCGAAGAAATTCGCTGACAGTATGTTCTGGCAATAGTCCTCGTCCCTCCAACTCTTTATAATCAAACGTTCTGGCAGTCATTACACATTTTTCTATCAAATAATAGGCATATCTATACATCAGATCATTTAAATGCCTCTTGAAATCTCGATTATTATGCACATAATCCATTAATAGGTCCTGTGATATTTTTACAGCTGTGTTAAGTTGTTCATATGAGATGAATCCTGCTTTTTCAATTATAAACTCTTTTTTAGTGAGTAAATTTTCCCTATTGAATTCATCTCGAGTGAGTAGTTTATCTCTTTCTGCCTTTGCCTCTTTGCTAATAATTTTCATCTCATTATTGAGGGTATGTCTACTCACCAGCACACTAGCCTTCTCCTGCTCAAATTCTCTCCTAGTTAAAACAACCTGTTCTAAATCATGCATGCGTTTTTCCAACACATTGTTAATTATACTTAATCCACTATTGAGATTTTCAAACGACACAAGTTGGCTTCTTTCATTGTTAAATTCTGTTCTAGTTAAAACAGCTTTCTTCAACTCACTCAATTCAAATTTCAACTTGTCAAAATTCGCTACTAATTTTTTTAACTCCTCTAATTGCTTCGCATGCACTGTATGCGTCCTACCGAATCGATCGGTGTTCATTGTTCGAATGTCGAAATTAATTATCAACATCTCGGTACACCCACTTTAGCGGAGAGGTTCCAACGGTCCGATTTGTGACGCTTGTCAAGATGACTCGCGCTGGCAGCACTGACGTCACCACCCCAGCTCATGTCTTTAGTCTGCTATTCTCACTTTACACGATGTTTCGCAGAGGGGTGAGGGGGCGCCCACTCCGCATTCCTTCTAACCTCCTCTTTCGCAACAGCCGGTTTCACCCAGCCTCATCTCTCTCATATTTCTTTCTCTCCTCTTTCGCTCTACTGAACAGCTTCCCGCCAACACGGCCTGTCCTCGCTTTTTTACTGTATAAAGCTGGCTTCTCGCAGTTCTTGTAATATCGAATCGATTTCAATATCGTGAGCTGAATTTCCTGCATTTTTTGAACCCATTAAAATAAATAACCGTTCGACTAGTTCGTTAACATCATCCCAGAATATGTAGTTTCTATCACGTGATTTATTTCTAACAAAATTCAATAATCCCTTCCCATACTTTGAACGTTTTTTGGGTGGAAAAAGTTTCTGTATAATTTGAGATTTTTTACCAGAATTGCGAATTACGTAACCCTGGTTATTAATATGTACAGATGTCAGTGATAATATTTTTTTATATTTCGCCAAATCTTTGTTATTGTAGAGATTTGAATTTGGCCTACTGTTAAACAATAGCTCCAACAAACCATGAGTCATTCTAAACCTTTGTTCGCCGACAGTTATAAAAACATCATCAAAACTTACGGGCTCATCGCCGATAAAATATAAATTTTGTTTATGATCAAATCGTATACCATAAGGAATAGAATTATCTAATTTCTCGTTATGAAACACACCTAAATAGCTGTCTAAAATTTCTTCTATTCGAGTGCGACGGTTAGTAATATTCAAAGTCGAATCAAAGAAAGCAGATTTATCATTAGCAGAAATATTTACATCTTCCTCCCCATCCTCCTTCTCCTCCACCTCCTCCTCCTCCTCCTTCTCCTTCTCCCTTACCAGCGGTTCAACCTTGTGTTCTTTTTCGCGCTTTACTGTTTCATTGGCAGAGATTGTGCTCTTTTTGAGTTCAATTAATGGAGTAATTATTGGTTCCAACCTTTTACGATTAAATTCCTCACTCTGTGTTTGAAAACCCAATAAATTTCTGTGTTTTTCAATAATAGTTTTTCTCAATTTTTTTATTCTATCTATTAAACTGCTTCTCTCCCCAACAGATGATGCTGCGGTAGGAGCAGCACGATCGCGTTTCTTACGCATATTAACTTTCTCCATTAATGCCGCGACGTTGAATGACAAAAAATCGTGCAAACACCGAAGTTACCTCATTGCAAAGGAATCTTTATGAATTTATCCAATTGCTCTCTGTATCTTCCATTTTCAGCCTTACATTCAGTAAAAATAGAAACAAATTTGTGAACACCTTTTGACCACACCTCCCAACATAGTTTTCTAAACTCACTGAAACTCATATCTTCCCCTACAAAATCCCTATAAATTAATTTCAAATTTAATTGATCAAGTTTAAAAATAATCAATACGTTGCAATTATCTCGGATGTGATGTTTCATTATCGCACCGTAACTTTGTACCAAGTAGGCTGTGTCAATTTCGCGATGTCTACCCATTGTAAAGTAATTACGAATTTGAGGTACATTGCTTAATTGTAAATCATCAAAAATGACAAGAGAGTTTCTCTCAACTTTGTTGGGATGCTTTATCATATCAGTATTGTCTGATAAATGAAAAGTAACACATTTTATCTTTGAAAACACCTTTTTCAAAAATTCATATTTATCTTGATACAAAGAATTACTAAATAAGTATAAATGTTTAAATTTCAATCCGTTTTTATTGAAAATCAAATTCAATAACGTATTTGTCTTACCACTGTTGGATCTTCCAATCAGGATAATGCGTGCATTATGCGGTAATAAACTACCATTTTTACTCTTGCCAATGTTCGGTTTACCTGTAATAACCTCATCAAAATTGATGATGGGTATGGTCGTATCCTTTACCATTGTATCACTATGATAGTCAATGGATAACTGAATAAAACACATGCTTCAACATATTATATCAATTTATTGATAATATTTTTCAGTTCTTTTCCAATATACAACATTTCGCTTATTTACAATATAATACATAGTATTTACAATATAATACATAGTATTTACAATATAATACATAGTATTTACAATACAGTTCTTAACCTAGTAAATTCTTTCTCTCGATCCATGTAGGTTCGCTGAAACCTAACCATTTAACCAATATTTTATCTTTATTTTTCCTTATAATTTTCTCTACTAAATAAACTTTCTGCTCCTCCTCATCCAGCTTTGTTTTTTTCATTTCTTCTTCGTAGAAACGGCCAGAAATTATTTCCCCTTTCAAATCACGCAAGATGTAAGTAGGTGGCTTAGTCGGATAGACTGAATGAATTATAAATAATTCCCCACTCCAATTAATATTATACGATTTGTCGAAAACCTGTCTGTACTTACTAATGCGTACAACATCGCCCAATTTAAATTTCGGTTTTATTCGTTTAGATTTCAAACGCAAGTTCTCATTGGCCGCCTTATTAAGCGATGCTATTATATGATTTCGATGTTTTTTGCGAACATCAGATGGCCGCATTTGAATTGTTCTGTGGAAAGCATTATTATACTCTTTAACCATTGTTGGTAATGCCCCCACCCATCGTTTTGTTCCATGCTGCGTTAAATATTTATAGATTTTTGATTTAATAGTTCTAATAAAACGTTCGACTATTGCAGCTTTTTTCTCACTAAAAACATGGTAATGTTTAATATTATACCTATCCAATAATGCTTTTACTTTTGTATTAAAAAATTCGGTACCTTGGTCTGTCTGAAAAAATTTAACATTTTTATTTTTACGAATAATTGGTTCAAGTGCAGCATACACAGAGCCGGCACTTTTGGATTTTATTGGCACACAATAAGCATATTTAGAAAAACAGTTAATTACAGCTAAAATAAAAGTAAAATTTGAATTATCTCTCGCCAGCGAGCTCATATCAATTAAATCTGCCTGAAGCAGATCCACCTCACTTTTAATCTCATATTTTCTCCTATTAAAATGTACTCTTGGCACAGAATGCAATTCTTGTGCCAATCTATGTCTAAGTTCATTCATTTTTGTCGACATCACACACGTGTGATATATCTCAACTGCCTCGGCACGCGTCCACGCGTCGCGTGGGTAATCTATTTTTAGCCACCCTCTTTTTGTGAAGCAGCACGCCTCACTTCTCCTCTCCTCACTCACCGCCTCACACTTTGAGAGGAAGGTTCTTCTTCTACTACTTCTTCTTCTTCTTCTCCTTTTTCTTCTCCTTCTTCAACTTGGGGGATTCTATAATGACCCCATGCCAAGGTGTCAACCGAATTGGGCATGATGTATCTTTTATCATCATAGCATGAGAGCGCTGTTTTTGCACATGCAATCTGATATACTTTATGACAATAGCTCCTTATCATATTGAACCTCTCGTAATGTGTGCTTCTTTCGAATAAACATTTTTTGTACAAATCATATGTTAGACAGCGATCTTTAACAGATTTCTTTACACCCTTAGCTACGTTTTTATACAATTCATTCTCATCATCTACATATTTAAAACTATACATTTTGGGCCGTAAGCCAGCAAAATGTGTGATAATTTTTGAATTTGTCTCGTCTTTAAATTTCCCAACCACTTTTTTATTTACAAGACTATAACATTTGTGAGTGGTTGGGTAATCAGATGTGTCAAACCACGTCAAATTATTCCTAATATCCTGGTACACATCCTCAGTTTTTATTTCATAGAAAAGACTATCTGTATCCGACATTAATAGATTCACATTTTCAGGACGATATATGTTCAAAATTTTGTTGTAGTGGAAATCAAACATTAGGTGTTTACTCAATTCCAAAATGGTGAAACCCGCATAAATTGGTTTGTTCAAGCATATTTCAGATTTTCTTGAAAACACCCCAATTACATTTTCATCAAAAATCACCCAGCGTTTACACAATGGCCTGGAAACATATTTATCCAATTTTCTCTCATCTGTTATGAGATTTACGGTGCAATGGTGTCGATTACCCTGGAGAGATTTTCCGTATATGATATTCGATAAATTTTTAAAGTTCTGAACTTCAAATTTATTCCTGGCATTTCGCCTACATTCCGTATTGAATTGAATGTAAGGTTGTAGCCAACGGGACTGTGTAAAACTAATTACCCTATGAATCTTCGTTAAACGCATACCCAACTGAGTGTAAAGCTGGAGATTGCGATAATGAATTACATATTTTGTTCTATCATAAAGTGTTGCAAGGAGTTTTGTTGATGATTTTTGTGAATCGTGTTTTTGATATTCAGACATCAGGTGAAGGGGGGTTGCTTCTTTTGTGGGGGCAAGGGGAAACTGATTGTGAGAATCGTGTAAGTATTGTGGATACTGCATATCAACCTCCAGAATGTAGCCAATTTCTGAATCGGCACTCAAGTTTAAAAAATCTACTTGTGCGATTTCATTTTCATTCAAAAATTTAAAATTTCCGCTCGGGAGAGGTTCGCACATTGCGTATCCATATAAATTGTTAGCATCCAGGTAAACAAGGTAATTAGTAGGTTTACTCTCATCATAATTCGACATATATGGGTTGTTCGCTTCAGCGAACCTATGCGGAATGACCGATAATCCTCCTCTCACTGCACCCTCAATCATAAGATGAATATCAATGTCCCGAATCAAACCAAGCTCCACCTGTGTGTATTTTAGCATGCAATTCCATGAGAAATGTGCCAATGAGAGAAAGTGGATAGCATCCAATCCATATTTGTCGAATAATGATGAGCGCATATCCTCAAAAACATCGGCCAAAAGCAGAACATCCGTTAGAAGGTATAGATCGTGATATTCGCCAAGAGAGGAAATATTACACGCTTTCCACACCTTCTGTGCATGTTCATATTCAGCAGGATCCAATGGTGAATCGTTCAAATCATTGTGGAATGCTTCTATGGGAGGAAGACACGTTTCATTGAACTTTTCAGCACAATCAAAATAAGTGTATGGATACACACCCTTTTTGATTAAAAGCCGGTGCTGTTCAGGTGTTCTGAATACAGTGTACATCCTTTTAAATTTCGTTTCCAATTCAGTACTTTCTGACAAATTTTTTACAAGTGAATCTAATGAAGCATTCATGAACTTAAAACTATCTAAAAACCTAATTTTACCAATACTAATTGTCATAAATTTTTCAGAGGAATTGGCGATGCAATGTATTTTTCTTTTGCATTTCCCCAAAGCTTGCACAATAAAATGGGAATCGTACCCTGCGAAATTATGTATATAACATGGAATAAAATCGGGTGATTTAGCATTTAAATTACAGGCTTGGTGAGCTGCACAAATAAATTCGCCTGATTCGTGCGAGTGGTGTTTGCATCTCACCTCACCAATCAAGAAATCCTTCCCACATAAACCACATTGTTTTGCATCATCAAATACTTGTTGTTCACGCTCATTTAATGGAATCATCGGTATTTCGCGTTTCATATCATTATAAAGCATTTCACCTAAATCTGTTACATCATCAACAAATTTTTTAATAATTTTTTCACTTTCATTTCGCGCGCGATAAAGAATGGGTCCATGACAAATTTCACCATGTATATTTAACACTACGAAGCAATACCCGCACGCAACATGCTCACGCGTCTTTTTTGTGAAGCTACTAGTAACAGGGTCTGAAGCATCAGCTTCTTCTTCCCCCTCTTCTCCGCTTTTAATTGGTAAAATAAACGATTCAAAATCGGCGTAAATTACATATTTAGGTTTAAGTGTATAAGTATAGTTTGTAAATTTGATTACATCACCTTCTTTGGGTAGCACCGTTCTTTGCGCCGCGAACTTTGAACAAAGCTCTTGATGCCTTTCCAAATTTTGTTTTCCATCTCTATTTACCATTTTGTCAGTTGTGAAACGATGGAAACAAAATTCGCATATGTGTACTTGATGCCCTCTTTTTGATAAATGACTCAAGAGCCGAGACAACCCGTTTTTCCCGTTCGCGGTATTGATCAAGCAAAAATGTGATTTATGTGGTGCGGTTTTAGTTGTTAAAAGCAAAAGATTCACCTGATGTCTGCGTTGCCTATATATACTACATCTGTAGGGATAGAATTTCTTTCCATCATCGTCGTACGCAATTACATTAATCGATATGTTGGGATTCAAAATTTCAATTTTCCTAACATCTCTCATGGTGGCTGGGAAGTTAACACCGTTTGTGTTGAGTGTGTGAGCAAACTTGCTCAGATATTCAACAGTCATATGTGTACCTCGACGATGATGGAAATAAGCGAGAATTGACCACAATAGGCATTTCTCGTCATTGAAATTTTTTATGTTAATCACACACTTTTTCCTTACAATAAAATCGGGTGTCTCTACAAAGGAAGATGAGGATGTGTACATAGGATTATACCGAATTATGTTTAAATCTAAAGAATGTATTCTACTCAAAACCCACCCACTACCAAATTTTGTAAAATTCTGGAAAGAATTTAAAATTTTCTTAATAGCTAATTCATAGTACTTGTTCAATTCATCTAAATTTTCACGAACATTCACACATATTGCCGAGTAGCTGTGAAAGTTTACAGTACTCGAAATTTGTTCACTTTCCTCGGGCAAAACAATCAATTTTTGTAATATAATATTTAACACTAAAAACCATTTCACATTTCCGTGGAAACGGTCTGACTCCTCGACGATCTGGTTCAATACTATGGGTTTTGTAGATTCCAAAGTCGATTCCACGTCCAGCTCCTCGTCTAGATAGGTTATACGGTGACGTATCGCGTTATTGTTCAATCCACGCAGATCCTTGATTGTATACCGCATTTTGACGAATTAGTGCTCTCTCTCTAAAACAAAAAAGTTAGTAGCAGATTAGAAGTTGATCAGCACGGACTATTCTAAATTACGAAAGATTGACTTTCAAAGGAAGCGATTCCACTGTGTTCTCCAACTGAAAGGTTAAAAAAGATTATGAGTGTGAAACAGATTATATCTATGGATATAAACGTGGCGGCAGACGAGGAAGAAGAAGAAAAGTTTATTAAAAATAAATCCTCGTTCGAAAAACAATTAATACATAAATTACGCTTCCACCGCTTTGAGTGTTATGGAAGAGAATATGGACACTATTGCATGTGTATAAATCCTGCACTCAATGAACCATTACACCAATTTATTGGAGAATGTAATTCAGATACTTGTTTTTATCGAATAATGCAATTACATATTGCAGATAACCATCACGAATCGTGTAATGGTGTCTATCACACATTTAATATGTGTAACAACAAAATTGATAAATTTTTGTGTAATTCATCCAGAAAATTTCGGTGTGGGAAAAATTGTAAATTATTTCAAACACTCAAGTGTGCTGGTAAAACTAAGTAGGAATACTGAACGCGAGTTTACTCCTCCAATGTACAACAATAGGCAGCAGAATTAGTTGAATGGAGATACTCGCATGCAGTGTGATTTCTGCAGAATAATAGTTTCTACCGAGAAAAATAATTCGAAATAATGCGCAGTCAATAATCGCTACTTACATTGTAAAAGGGTGATGGCAAATGATGAACTCTCTCTCTCTAAGATGTCTGCTCTCTCTCAGATGTGTGCTCTCTCTCAGATGTGCGCTCTCTCTCAGATGTATCCTCTCACTCAGATGTGTGCTCTCTTACACTCCGCTGGTACAACTGATCTAAAACAAACAAGTTAGTAGTGGATTAGAAGTTGATCGGTACACTATGGATCAATCACACGTTTTAATGTACGAAAGATTGAGGTTATTAAGTTTTGATGAGAGATGGAAAAAATTCGAATCTCCCCTTTTATCGCCTAAACATTTAGCTAAACTGGGATTTGTATTCAAGGCGCCACCAGACTCAGTGCAGTGCGTGTTTTGTTTAGTTGGTTTGGAAAAATGGTTAATAACAGATGATCCCGAAAAAGAACATGAAAAACATAGTCCGAATTGTGGGTGGAGGAGAATGCATAATATTTCTATCGAGAATGAAAATTTTAATAATCTTCGGGATTACGACCAGCGAATAAAGACATTTTATCAAAGATCGATGCCTCACTGGTCAAACTCATTTAATAAGAGGATATTGGTTTTTAAAAGAAATGCAGAATATTTCGCGAGTAATGGATTTTTTCTACATAAAACGGGTTATTTGCAATGTGTATATTGTAAAGTAATTATTGCAGATTCGAAAAAACTGTGTCATGCATCGTTTTGTATATATAATAAGAACAGTCTTAAAGGGGAAGGAGGAGAAGGAGGAGGAGAAGGAGAAGGAGAAGGAGGAGGAGAAGGAGGAGAAGGAGAAGGAGGAGGAGAAGGAGAAGGAGAAGGAGGAGGAGGAGAAGGAGAAGGAGAAGGAGGAGAAGGAGAAGGAGGAGGAGAAGGAGGAGGAGAAGGAGAAGGAGAAGGAGAAGGAGGAGAAGGAGGAGAATTAATTAAAAAAGTAAACAAACCTGTACGAGAAGGAAGCCGAGGAATCACTTGCGCTCTGTTGTAGACTTGAAACACCTCTAGTTGGAACTGAAACATACAAAATAGGGAAAATGGATCAGATTGATGTTTAAAAATTTGGATTATGCACACTTATTATCAGATTATGGAGATGTCGTCTGCATTAATCAGGTGTGAGAAGATTTATTGTAAATATTATTGAACAATTACTATTTCTATTACAATTGCTCCAATTTAATATGCAAGATTTTTTGCACTAACAGTATTTACCCAAAAACTTGTAAAAATGCGTGATTGGGTTGAAGATAATTTTTATGAGTTTGATTATTTTGTGGCTTTATTTCGAGTTTGTTATAATTGATTAATGTAAATAAAGATTTGAATTATTATTGCTCACCTTTGTTTCAAACTGATGTGATGCTTTCAAAATGATCACTCTTCTTGTTGTGCCGTTCAAAAACGCAAATGCTCTTTTATCGCTGTGCGCGGATAGCTAAAGTTCAAACTGTTGTGACGCTTTCAAACTGATAAAGATGATCGCACTTTTTTGATCCGATAACTATGACGTTCAAAACGCGAATGATCTTTTAGCGGTGTGCGCGGCAATCTAAAAAAAGGATTGCGGGATGCGATGAGCATTCCTCTTTGGAGTAGGTAAGCACCTAAAAGAAGGAAGCTCGCAGGAAGCTCTCGCTGGCACGCGCTCGCTTCTCCCCCTCAACACGGTGTTCTATTTTTATCAGTATGTTTGTATCTGTCAACATGGAATGTGCTTTGGCGATGCGGCACGTGTGGAAAACGATAGTACTATTTATATTTCTATTATGCTGTCTAAACACCGTACTACTTTTAAATAAAGATAAATCGTGCAATCTGCATGAGAAACGAAATGATACGCAATTTCTTTTCAATTCCTTTGGATCGTCAACTTCACTGAGAAATCATACTTTATTCAATATTAAATCTTGCGTTAATTCGTATTATAAAACACCAATTTCCTTTGAAATTGGGTTGATACATTGGTATAAATTTATGGTTGATGAGCTAGAAACAGTTTGTAATTTCTACAAATACTATAGCGTTCTTGCAAATTGTGCCAAGACTTTTAATGAAAAATCGAATTTTCTTTTGAAGAAAACTAATCAATTATGTAGTAGTAGTAGTAGTAATTACAGTTCAGTTTATGTTTAACCTTTAAAGGATGAACACTGTTAAGAAAAGGCGCCGCACTGTTCGTAAGCGTGGTAGAGGTATTTTATCAAAAATTGGCGATGTATTGGGTACAGTGATAAATAAGGGGGTGGATAACCTCAATTTCGAGGCTCATCTACCTAATTATTCGTATTGCCGACCTGGTACAAGGTTAAGGTCAAGGTTAGCACGTGGAGACAAACCTATAAACCGTCTTGATGATTTATGTAAGACGCACGACATAGTTTACTCCCGAGCGTCTGATAACAAGACGCGGGCGGAGGCTGACAGGCACTTGGCAGATGGAGCTTGGGAAATTTTCAAGGACCCAAAAACGGGGTTATCTGAGAGGGCATATTCTTATCTTGTTACAAACATTATGAAAGCGAAATCCGCATTTGGTGGCGGTTTGAGAAAACGAAAAACGAGGGGAGTTAGAAAAACACATAGTGATAGTATTAGGCAAAAGGCGATCAATAGGTTAAAAAATCATATTGCTGGTCGCGGTTTTTATCTGAAACCATATCCAACAGGCGGAAGAATACTAGTACCTCCCACCCAATACGGTGTAACACTATTTCCTAAGGTTAAAAAGAAGCAAGGAGGAAAAAAGCAGAGGAAAAGACAGAGAAAAACGCAAAGATGAACGGCCCGCTGTCAAACTATGACCTGATAAAATGGTGCAAATTATTAGATATTGCACTAAGGGGCATATATATGATTGATACACTTCCGAGTAAAATTCGAAATAATGAGCTCGCAATTGTTAATTTAGACAAACAGATTGGAATGGGAACACATTGGACTGCATATATTAAACGAGGAAAAAATGTGTATTATTTTGATCCGATCGGTGACTTGCAACCACCACGCGAATTGGCAAAATATTGGAAAAAAGAAAATAATGTAAAAATATTCTATAATACCAACCAATTGCAGCGGGTAAACACAGACATTTGTGGGCACCTAGTGATTTTGTTTCTTGCTAACCAGTTGTAATTTTACGCTTGTGTTGAAAGCATTAGCTGAGTGAGTGATGGCTGTTATTACACTAACCTCAAAAACAAGTAATCTATATGAGAATTTAAACCACGCTCTGGAATTGGATAAAAATCGCGAATGGGAAATTGGATTGGTTAACTTGTGGACGTTTAATAGTATACCGAATATAATAAGGGGGAAAAATTCCAGTTTTAAATATGGAGATAAACTGGTGAATCTTGATACAGGATCGTACGAAATTGATAATATAATAAGCGCTATAAAGTTGAAATTGAACTTGAGCGATGAGAGTCTTGTTATACAACCGAATAATAACACTATGAAAGTTGGAATTTATTCCGATAAACCAGTAGATTTAACTTTTGACGATTCAATTGGTAAGACACTCGGGTTTGATAAACTTCTACTCGAAGCAAATACATGGCATTATTCAAATCATTTAGTCTCGATCAGTCATATTAATACAATCGTGGTGTCGTGTAATTTAGCATGTGGAAGCTTCGCTAACGGAGATGAAAAGCATATTATTTACGAATTTCTGCCGAGGGTACCGCCCGGTTATTTGATTAATGAAACGCCCGCAGAAATTATATATGTACCTCTCAATACGCGCAGAATTCAGTTTATTAATGTGACGGTAACCGATCAAGACGGATCACTTATCGATTTTCGAGGGGATAGTATAACTGTGAGGTTACATATTCGTGAGAAAAGTTAGAAGATGGGTTTTATTGTATTCAATGCCATACCTAAGCGTCGAGATGAGAACAGAGAAAGCGTCAGTAGGAGTTTAAGCTCAGTAGCGTTAACACCTATGTTAACGCCGAAAAACAGATTAACAGCTAAAAACGCGAGAATACTAGAAAAATTGGGATTTATAGTTAATTGGAAAAATGTCGGGAGCCGCAATAAGTGAAATTCTAGATGTCGATAGTCAAATTCAATTTTACTCTGATATTACTAAGTACGAATTTCACACGCACACAACATATTCTGGACAGAAACTAGGTAATTCGGATGAAGTAAGGCTTCCTGTAAATCAGCAGGATATATACACACTGCCTTGTAAATCCTTTCTATTTATTGAGGGGAGTGTTAAATGTACAAAGCCTGGTGCGAAACCCGAGGATCCGCCAGTGCATGCCGAATATAAACTTGTCAGCAACGTGGTAGGCCATCTGTTTGATGAGATACGTTATGAATTGGCGGGACAGCAAGTAGCGAAATCGAGACTTGTCGGAATTACGTCTACAA
This sequence comes from Conomelus anceps, assembly GCA_948455865.1. NCBI lineage: Eukaryota > Metazoa > Arthropoda > Insecta > Hemiptera > Delphacidae > Conomelus > Conomelus anceps. Next base: position 21,074,296 of record OX418226.1, on the reverse strand, counting down.
TTAAAGGATTGCTTTTGAAAAATGTTTTCGATACAAATACATACCAATTGGCAGGATTTGATAGAGATGGATATAAGTTGACAGATAATAAATTCATTTTTTGCGTACCGCTGAAACTTTTGTTACCATTTTTCGAAGATTTTCAACGAATAATTTTAAACTTGAAACAAGAGCTTGTATTATTGAGAAGTGCGTCGGATCTAAACTGCGTTGAATCGGCTACAGGAACAAATGTTTCTTTAACAATTGATAAACTACAGTGGAAAATTCCGTACATCCATTTGGAAGATCACGTAAGGTTGAAATTTTTGAAATTACTCGATTCTGATCGCCCTTTAAAACTTGCGTTTAGAAGATGGGAGATTCACGAATTTCCAAACATGGCCACATCGAGAATTCATTCGTGGGCAATAAAAACATCGTCGCATTTAGATGTTCCACGCTATGTAATTTTAGCCTTTCAAACGGCTCGGAAAAATGCTATTAATAAATCAATGTCTGATTTTGATTCGTGCGAGTTGTATAACGTTAAATTATTTCTAAACAGTCAATATTATCCCTACGATAATTTGTTGGGGAATAAGCAGATAATGTACCGTATGTTTTTAGATTTCGCGCCGAGTTACTATAATCGCACTATAAATGCAGAGCATGGGAACGCTATTGATTTTAAAGCGTTTTGCGAAAAATCACCAATAATTGTGATTGACTGTTCACACCAATCTGATCATTTGAAAACATCCACAGATATAAGATTAGATATGGAATTTAGTAAAGAACTACCAAACTCGACTTCGGCATATTGTATTCTTATAAGCGATTCAATAATGGAATACACACCTTTAACCTCATTAGTTAGAGAAGTACAATAAATTGCCGGTAGGGGGATGTTTAAAAGGTGAAATGTAAAAAATAATTTATCATTCGTGTGGGCGTGTGTGAGAGAGCAACATGTCCACTTCTTCGCTGTTTCAAGAGGCGATTGGAGATTTTGAGGCTAGTGAAGACGGAAAAACACGTACAGTGGGAATACAGTGTGACATGGAAGAAAAGAAGAAGAAGAATTTTGCCGTTGCGGATCTACACTGGTTTAAGGGAGATAATAATCAAATAATTTTAAAAGAATTCGCGCTGGTTGATCAGGCTGGTAATTATGTAGTACTACACTTTAAACCGCCTTTTCCGAAATCTACTTTGAGCTGGAAAATGTTTCGCGAGGCTACCTGGTTAGAACAACATTATCATAAAATATTATGGGATGAGGGGGAGACGGAGTTTACAGATTCATTGATAAGAGGATATCTCGGCGCGTATGATTGCATTTTTACAAAGGGAACAGAAAAAGCGGCATTTTTGAAAAAGTATCATAATGATGTACGTTGCATACCGGAATATTACGCGAAACCTAATTTCACAAAGTTTAAAGATACGTGGTGTTTTGAGGTTTGTAACATACACAAAAATGTAGAAGGTGGGAGATGCGCTCTAATAAGTGCACAACATTATTTGCAACTATTAACATCTAACACGCTTCCAAAGATAGGAGAGGAGGGGGATTATACTTGTGAAAATAATCGAATGAAAAGTATGAGGAATTGTGCTTTTTATAGTAGAACAAGCAAAAGAAATTATGCGAGACAAGGATTTTACTATGATGGAAAAAAGGTCGTATGCGTTTACTGTGGTTATGAGTTGGAATCACACAAAGTGAGAATTTGTAGCGTGGGCGTTGGTAGGAAACCTATCAATTTTTCGGTATTAATCCCGCTGTATAAATAATTAGTTGTAGATAATGGATCCTCAGAAGTGGATGTGTGCGGATAAAGAATTAGAGAACAAATTACGAGAATATCTGCAGTGGTTTGATTTGTGTGAGGATGCCATTAGAAATTCTACTCGTGAAAACATTGGACTTGCGAGACAGTTGAAACAAATTTTTTTAAACACTGTAAATTTGAGCGATATTAACCATTATTTATCCTGGTACAGGCCGCATAGGCTTTGCGTTAAAAAATTATTACAAATTGAGGAAGAAGCTACAAACTGCGCTTGCGCAAACAGCGGTGGGGAGAATGCATAAAAGGAGTGAAATTGAGAAACTTGAATCATTAGGAAAGATGAGACGTTTCAACATGGGTGCATTCAATGCTTTGGCACGTGAGGTGTTGCCTCTAGAATCAGTACCTCTCGGTTCATATCTGACCGTTGAAAACGCCTTAGTCTATGGTACAGGCAGAGTGTTACTAAATCTCTACGATCCCGACAGTGAGGGAGACTCTTATTTCGATTTATTACTATGTGATAAATTTAAAAGCGTATTAAATAATGAGAACTTGACAGATTTTAACAAGAGAAAATTCGTATTAATATGCGAACATGAGAACGGACAAGTAGAGTTGAAAGAAATGTAAATTTTTACAATGGGTTTTTCTCCATAGCACAGGTTTATGTGACCTAGCCCTGTGCGAACCTCTTTTTACCCAAATAAAAAAAAGAGTGACCTCCAATAAGGCGGTGAGGTTGACGTTCCTTTGGAGGCTTTTTCTAACTAACAAACCGCCGGTCATTCAGTATGTGTTTAACTATCATAGAGGAAGGATGCGATGCTACAGCTATACAAAATTTAAAAAACTATCCCGTTTACTGATGGCTATTTCAGTAAGCGAGTTTGATATTATTGCAAAGCATATTAAATTTTCAACCGAGGCAGATGATGGAACTTTGTCTGCAACAAAAACTGAGAATTTCTGCTATCCTATTTTATCTGAAATATATGATCTCCTAGATATAGTTATAAGTGAGGAGGGTCATTTGCACTATGGGTGTTCTAACAATTCCCCAATACAAATTATTTCAGATACAAACGAACTTTGGGATGCTCTATATGATTTAGCAGATAAAAAATGTAAAAAATTTTAATCATAAGGAGGAAACCAACAGAACGTGGCATGTGCATTCATGCAAAGGTTAATGACCTGAAAAAGTACACCAGCATTCTACACCTATTTGTGTCTAACAACATTTAATGATGCTAAATGCGATTATGTGTGTTGGGTTTGCCTAGAAACCATGTTACTAATAGCAGGTGCCTATGAATCTATTGGAGGATCCAGTTTCACTTGCACACCTCAAAAGGTAGTGCACGAGATTCAAAAGGTAGTGCACGTGATTCAATAATGCCATGTTTTTGGTCATTCAGTTTACTTATTGGTATAGCTATAGATGAGTTTAATATTATTGCAAAGCATATTTGAATTTTCAACCTAGGCTAATGAATGAGCTGAGAGAGAGTGAGAGAGAAAGCCTCTCTCTCACACACAGACAGGTTAAAACATGTTTGTGACCTTCAAATGAGCTGAGAGAGAGTGAGAGAGAAAGCCTCTCTCTCTCACACAGACAGGATTATTCATGCAAAGGTTAATGACCTGAGAGAGAAAGTAGATGTATGTTCATCTCTGTCATGTTGATGTAGATGGTTCACTCCCGCAGAGAACATGTTAAAAGTTAATGAGCACAATCCACAGCTTAATTAGTCACATAAAAAACTTGTGCACGTGCTCTGCTTTTAAACGTTATGAAATAGTTTTTTCACAGCAGGGGGGCGGAAGTGTTATTAATATCTGAAGCACTGTCCGGGGCTGGGGGGCAGGGGGGTATATTAACACTGCACGTGCGAAAGAGAGAGAGGGCTTTGAGAATCACAGCAGGAGGTAGCAGGTGTGCAGCCTCAATTAATAGCTAAATCTGGCGGCGGGGGCTGATGCTATTGCAAATATAGATATAGTAATTGCAAGCAGGTATATATAGATATATAATTGCAAGCATGTATATATAGATATAAAGCTGTATGTTCTATATTTATTGGGAACCTTCTGTGAGAGGTGGGGTCAGGGGGGATAGGTCCTCTCTCATTGGTGCTTGCGGGGGGTCCCCCTTTAATCTATTGGGAATAAAGTGGGGGCACATAGGGAAGGGGGTATGTGACCTTAAAAACAAAATGGCTGTCTGGGGCAGGGGGGAAGGGGAGGGTGTTTACAAAATGTCTGACCTGGGGGAGGGGGAAGGGGGGTGGCCACGCCCCCCTGTCTTCTGATTGGTCGCATCAGAATCGGCCTTATTACCTACTGACACGATCAAAGTGTTATTATTCAGCCTGATGGAAATAAAAATTTTTTCCCGAGTACATTCGTTATTAGGTAAATTAATTGATTAAAATGTTTTGAGATTGATAATGATGTAACAGTCACTACTGAAACCTTTTTAAAATGCTTATACGACGATTTACTCTCAATAATTATACAGTATATGACATTGAAAACTGGATGAAATCAGTTGAGAGCACTAAGTAGTTGGAGATTTATCTGTTGTGTTTTGTATTAAAGTATGAAAATCAATAATTTTAGGAAATCCAGAATACCAGGCTAAACCTACTCATTTTACTTGTCCCAATACAGTTTATACTACAGGGGTGCCTGATATTTCTGTTTATCTAAGTAATTTGTTAAATTTATTTCGTCCGTAAATTATTTTTCAAATTATATTATAGGGATTGTAGCAGTACAGAATGTAAACTTGTATGCTGTGCTGTAGAAATGAATTTTTATTTTGTCATTCTATTCTTTCGTCTGTAATATTTTAATAATTGAAAAGATTTTGACAACATTAGTTTCATTCATTATGGATAACTACCGCAATATCACCATCACCAACACCACGACGATTAAATTAATTTATGAAGAAACAATTCAGCTCAGTTAAATATTACAGCAACTTACAAAACATTCTGTAGCAGGTTTTCTTCTTGGTTCTTGTGATTCAGAACCATATTAGTAGTGAAAACCCAATAAATTCAATTTTATTTATTGTCAACAATACATAATAGAACATTCTTTTTTTTTTGTTTTGAGGATGAAGTCCACATAGGTCTGAGACCTGTGCGTGGGTAATGAGTTGGATGATGGTGATTGATGAGTTGGACCTACAGTTTTAGGTGGGTTCCGAACCACCGGGAAGTGATTTTACAGCAGAGAACATTATATTCAAACAAAAATTACACCACTTCTTAAATTGATATTTGAACTTGTTCGTCTGATAAAATTACCTAGTAGATGGGGCTAAAACTACCCCCCTCCCCATCAACCAAAATTCTCAAGCAACACAGAATACAGCTTTATTTATGTCTTTTATGAAAGCGAGAACCTCTCCGTTTGGGCACAAAGTAGTGAACCAATAAATTATTGAGTCAAGTTTAAGGTATTTTCAGAATAATTAAAAATAACCAAGGGCGATCTCAAGGGGGTGGTAATGATCCTCCCAACATCGGAAATTTACTGGAGAAGGGGTAAGAGGCAGGGACAATCTCGCAAAATAGGTCAACAAAATCCCATTTGTAACTCTCCCAAACTCTCTAGTTTCAAAACACTAATATATTTTGTTTAAATGAAGAAAATTTGAGTTCACAAAAAATAGAAATGAATTGAATCAAATAATATCTTCTTGGATTTCTTGTTCCATAATGAAGTTGTTAATATTAACTTTTTTTATTAATTTCGAATTCCTTTGATTGCTATTACTTTATACTGATTCTTTATACTTTAACTATTACTTTATACTGTGCAGAAGGGTCTCCATGGTCTAATGGTTAAGGCGCTCAACCGGCAATTGAGAGGTCCGTGGTTCGATTCCCGGTGGTGACTGATATTTTTGTACAGTAGCATTCATCGATTCCCATCAGCTTTTCAATGCTGTTGTTAATATCCGCCATTGCGGAAGTCTTCAGTATAAAGTAATAGCAATTAAAGGAATTCGAAATTAATAAATTCTGTTTATGTATATTTGTCAGTTTATTCAATTGTCAGTCACTTCAAACTAACTTGTGATTAACTTTTTGTTGTAAATTTAACGACTTGCAGTCAGTTTTTATACTGTGAAGATGAGATTTAATACCTCGAAAACGTTCTGCCGAATGTGAGTACATTTATTATATACTTACAATATAAAAACTGACTGCAAGTCGTTAAACTTACAACAAAAAGTTAAATAATATGTATTAAAAAGGCTGTTTCGATGAAAATAAATAGTGATATTGCATAAATTTAGAGCTAGAATGAGAGTAGATCAATCTAACTATAATTTACACTGGTCAAACGAACCCCTAGATTTTGTTCTTCCCTAGTCCAGCTTTAATCCACACAGCTGATCTCCTTCAAGTTGTCAATCTACGCAACGAATGTCACTCTAGCTTTCGCCGTTTAAACAAGACTCGATAGGTTTCTATTATTGTGACAGGACAATGCACCGTATTAAACAGACTTCCTTTGTCGCCAATAAACATAGGTCAGGCCCACTTGTGTGGTATATATCTATATATGTATAGATTATTCATAACTAGTGACGACTGAGTAAAATGTGAGCCTTCAACACGCGATGCATTACCAAGAATAAGGGCGCGTTCCACCCTAACCTAACCCATTGAATCACCCCATTTAATGCACAATAATTCTTCTTTTTTAAATTCTGTGCTCAATTCCACGATAGTTCAACTTGTTTTTTGGTTATCTTTCATAAGCGTGACTGGTCCGGGGAAGTTAAATTAATTAAAAGTGATACGAATGTAGAAAAAACTATTAGGGGATCTTCTTTCGTCATTCTGTGATGATAAACTGCAGGGTATCGCGTTTTAGTTTTAGGTCTAATCAGTTAAGTTGGATTATGTTGGAATTATTTTATACTAGTTGCTTACCCGTGCTCCGCAACGGGATTCAAGGGAGGATTTTTAATTCAAAATGCGAATTTCAACTGCCAATGCCATTACAAACCAAAAAACGGAATAGGAGCTATAATATTGATACGGAAAAGATCTGTTGCTTTGACTTGTGACTTTAAGCTTATTTTCATCATTCATCAGCTGTTCCATGAGCTTTTCCTGCACCTAAACACATTTTAAAATAATAATAGTGTCCATAAGTGGATTTTGAACATTGATTTTAAATTTTTTTAAAGAAAATCATAAATTGAAAAAAAATAAAAAATGGTTTTATTTCTCCTTCAACAAATACAATGATTTTATATATAATGAGAATATATAGGTATATTCATATATATACTTTAAAATACAATATAAGCAAAATAAACATATACATACTAATCAAAACAAAATATAATAAGAGAAAAAAATATTCCTTACATACGCCTGTGTTTGAAGAAGAATCCGTATCATCATTACAAAAGAGTTTATTGAAGGAGAATTTTAAAAATTTTTGTTAAAAAAGGAATTTTACTAGAAGTAAAAAAATCGAGGAAAATAAAATAAAAAAAGAGATAGAAGAAAAAGGCTTTCAGAAGCAGAAAGTATCCCCCGTCCATCAAACACGCCGAATATGGGCACAACTGGGAAAGAGTAGTAGCAATGAAAGTGTGGTTGAGCATGAATTCAATGACCATTTGTGTTTTGAACACAAATCTAGCATAATTTCCTATAATAAAAAATCTCCGAACAGCTGCATTTATGAGAGCACTAATTATTGGGCTTCGAAGAGCACTGAATTAAGTTCAAAGGAAGTCTTGTTCCATGTTTAGAGTTCCGCACGACACAAATTTTATTGTACAGATTATTCTTAATGCAAAAAGAGCTGAACCTATTATTTTTAATAATGATGGAAATAATCCAAGGATATTACAATTATTAATAACTGTTGATTAAATGTAGATGGTAATGGATTTCGAATTCTCCATTTGACTCTATCAAATGCACTGAAGACTAGTTATACGAACATTGACAACAGTCAGTTTATATTATAGTAGTCTACTGACAACTATAAGATTTTTGATTTTTGAATTTAAGATTTTTTGAATCAAATTTTCGCATTTCTATTAGTTTCTGGTGACGATATTGGTATACCAAAAGTCTTTGGTGTATTTGATAGAGCATTTGAAAGTGAAGTGATAGGTTTGAATTAAGAATTCGAAATCCATTACTATTCACCTTTATGCTGGAGCATGCCGGTAGCTGATAGTAGAGAATGAGCAACCTCAATGCACAAATTGACAACACTGCTCGTACCGTGTTGCCTATCTTATACAGGAAGTCTGATTCTTTAGTAGTCATATAATTTTTCACCGCAGTCATTTGTTTTTTGCTACACCGCAATTTCTTCCCGATCAAACCTCACCATTACATGAACTCAATCAGAGAAATTCTCGGGAAATCTCTTTTACTGCATTAAAATTACAAGCTATGGGTACGAAAAATATTTTTCTGGCACATTTGTATGAAAAGTGACAAACCATGTCACGTGAAATAAAAATTATGTTAACAATAAACATCTATGATTATTGCCATGAATAATTAAACCTGAAAGAAGACCCGTTACTTTTAAAATACGGAAGAATTGTTGATTGATTGCAGTGATGAATGAAAAAAAAACACCAAAAACTAAACTTGTTTGTCGCGTTGATTGAGGATTAGTTTGTAAGCGGCAGTTATCCTTCAATTAATAACCGGACGTTTTCCACTCTCAAAGCACCGCTTATAAATGGATCCAGTAATATTTTAAGAGCTAAATCGTGTACTAAAATGATCCAATTAATCATTCACATTTACATGCATTTAAATGCTGGAGCATCTGAGATTTGTGTGTGGTATCAACGAAATCATTGACACCTGAATATTATTCACGAGAAACAGAATACCAAAAAATATAAATCGAACCACATTTTTGTATATTAAAATGCGCAAATAATCCATTCAGTTAAATGATACGTAATCATCAAGTTTAGAGCATGGAGCATCGATTTATATACTTATTTACAAGAGCGTATTTTCAGAAAGCGCCCCCCCCCCCCAAAAAAAAGAAGATAAATTTGGTAGAAAACGTGAATGCGTAAGGCTTTTATTGATTGGGAGACACGGGTAGTTCCACCTCGCCGTTTGAGCCATTTTATGGGTGAACCTACAATTTTAGGTTGGTTCCGAACCACCGGGAAGTGATTTTACAGCAGATAACAGTCTTTTCTGCTGGCCAATCCAATCGGTCACCCTTACAAAGAGGGCACAGGAGAGCGTTACTTATCTTATTTGATTGACAGATACCTGCTACGGCTCACGGCTATCGCTTTCCTATAAACTTGGTGAGAAAACTTTTACATAGACAAGCTTTTGTTGTTGATTTTTTAAGTCCCAATGGTTGGAATCACTTGAAATTTTGAACTTAAGATTCTTGCACATTTAGGATTTATCACCAAACTTTTCGTTGATATGCGATTAAAAATGGCGGTAATTCATTGATGGCAAAAAATAATTTTCCACGATTTCCTCGAAAACGGCTCTAACGATTATTATTCAACTCATGCTCTGAATTTCTATTCATATCCTCTATAAACTGCCATACATCTCATTTATGGACAAATATCAGGGGCTTCGCACTCTCTTCAGTAGAAGCGAACGTTCTTTATTTTCGAGCTTGGAATACGATTCGCGAAAAAAGGTTGTAGACAAAAAAGTTGAACCATTAGAATTTCTATATGTGCTGTAACATTTTTCACAAAAAAATGAAATTAGCTTGAAATTCATGAAAAAGTGATTTTTAAGTACTAATAACTGTTGATTCTACTACAATCCTACTGTAGGAAGCAGACAGTACAGTTTTCATCACAACAACAGATTCTGAATCAGAAATCTGATATAAGAACGGGCTAGGAAAGTCGAGTGAGTGTCACATAAAAAGGCTTTAGTGGTATATTTGGCATAAAGACATTCTAAACAATATTAAGACGAACAATATTTTACTCTAGCAAAAATGACAAAAATATTGTTGTTCTATCAGTCATGTGTGAATAAAATTACGAGTTTCAATGGATTTCTTTGATGTTATCCATAAATCAAAATTAGAGCCGCAAATAAATTGGATTTTCACGATAAGAATAAGAATAAAATTTATTTCCCAATTGAACAAAAATACATCAATTTAAATGAAGATATTAACTAAGATTCTAGTCTATTTAGTTACCCATATTTCGACCCAGCAAAGCATAGCTAAATATGAAAGCAATATATTATATTTGAAGAGATTTTCCTGAGATTTGGGCGAGATATACTATTCCTGCATCCACTTGACCCCAATCGTTATGACCTTGACCAATGGTCAAGGTTCAACTGGGAAAATTCGAATGAACAGTCGAAAAATTATCCAAACGCTCACCTCATATTTCCCATAATGCATTGCTTGCATTGCGTGACTAAAGCTCATACAAACCTTCTTATTCACACAAACACACATCAACAAAAAATTAAGAAGGTTCACACGAAAATGGTTTTGAAATGATATAATGAAAGGAACAGTATTAGAATTGGAAGTTAAGACTACTTTTAATTTATTGCAGTAGCCTACAGATCTAGTAGATTGGGAATAAATATTGATAGTAGTGGATGATTTAACTCCTAGTCAATATTATCTCTATAATTTTCATAATCTATATAAATCAATCAATCTTATCATCACTTATGATCCTCATCTCTATTATCCTCGTCATCTTTGCCATTACATCTAAATTTGTTACAAACTTTCTCAATGAATCAGGAAGAGCTCCAAAATTAAGAAATTGAGGAAACAAGATTCATTATTAACGGGAGGGGATATTAGGGGATTAGAATTATTCACACTTCTAAAAACTATATTTTCAGCTCAAAATCTCGAAAATTCAAAATTACATCAACTCCTTCGGACTGTTCGTGAGTTCTCCGTTTACAGTCGATTCCCAGATTGATTGAAAATAATAGGTACTAATTAATTGAAAATGATGGGAAATAATACAATAATTGAGAAAATTCAACTGAGAATAGAAAATAAATAGAAAAAAATCGGTAATTGGGTTTTGCGCTTCAGAGTAAAATTTCCAGTGAAACATAGACAAACATAAGATTTGGGCTCTCTAGATGGAATTTTACGAAGAAAGCTGTTTTGGGCAATAACCTACTGTATCTTCATATTGATTGTATTTTAGTAATGTTTTATTAATAAATATAATTTAAAAACTGACACTGTATTTCTATTTGAAAAATATATATATGAATAGCTCATTGACATTATCTTCTAAAAAAATCATTTTTCGTTCCGCTTTTTTAAAAATGAATGTAGTATTAGAATTGTGTTGGAAGTATTGGAAGTGTATAACATTTTTGTAGGAAAATAGTAAACAAGGATTAATGGAAGAATTCTTTGAATCAATAAATTTCCAACCCAGTTGAAATTAAATAAATCAAATTAGTAAGCAGAGAGAGCAATGGTTTGAATAATGATCTCCTAAATGATTTCCTGTAGATGCTTCAATTAAAAACAATAATTTATTTATTTTCTCAATTATTATATTTTTAACAAATTCTCAACACCCGTTTCCATTTTATTTCATCTCAGTCTATAATAATAATAATAATAATAATAATAATAATAATAATTTTTAGTTTTCTTCATATGTATCTTTGAATAAGTAAACTTTATTTTTAGTGTTCATACTTTCAGTCTTTTATTATTTTAAATTAAAGATCTATGACAATATTTGCGATTCCTCCCTACACACAGACTAATCATCCAATCGAGAAGTACCTTTATAAAATTTTGTTTTCAATGATGTGATATTTTGAATGATGTGTAATTCCTGAATAGAGCTAGATTCCAATTTTAATCAGCTTCTGCTAGAATAGAGAACTATTTGTGAAAGTTAATAGGCCTAAGAGTTCAAATTTTAACCACGCTCAGGCTTTGCTTTTGTGGGTATTAATTTCCTTATTATAATATGTGTTTTTAATGTAAAATAAAGAGGAAATAAAATTGATTTTGTTTTTTAAATGAAAATTTAGGATTTATAAGATCGTTTCCAACAGATAAACGAAAGATAATTTTAAGTAAATTCTATCGTATAGTCTCTCATTATACTGCAGATACTTTATATGGAGTCACAGTAGTTATGCCAAGCGAAAAATCGCCATCTACATTGAGACTTGAAATATTATCATTCCCCAACGAATAATGACTAAAAAATAAAAAAACGTTATTCTTAATGAGAGGAAGATGCTTAGGGCATGAGAGTGACGCTCCTACCAAAACGGTTTTTCTAATAAAGCCGGATAAGTAGTAAAGATTAGAGAAAAGAATTATTGCCTATAAAAAAGACACAGTGGCGTTAGTGTTGAGAGAAACCCACTGAGGGGTTGTTTTTTATACGGAAAAGAGGAGTCTGCTCCTTATCCAAGAAAACGTATTAGGCCTTGAGATCGTATAAATATTCTAGTCAGACAACTAACCCCTAGCTACCTGTGCTACTCTAAAACTTAGTGCTAATTCAAGTTGAATCTGGTTAGAGTTTGAGCATTAAAATTAATTATTATTTATTAAGAACCCGATCGGGCCTAATTGAAATCGTGCCGTCTTCCGTCCGTCTGTGCTCTAGCTCTTGAAAAGAAGATTCTAGACTCTTGAAACTTTGTTTAGAGCTTCCTCATACTCAAAGTGAGATCGCTATTGATTTTTGAGTTTGGGGACCGAATATAAATACAAAATTATGATGTAAAACAGATTTTCACTACAGGCTCTAGGTTATTTTTGTCTGAGTGGTTTTCGAGAAACGGTTATGAATTAGTCAGTTAGTCAGTCAGTGGTATTTGGCTTTTATTTAGAGAATATAAAATAGAATATAGACAGATAGATTACAATCTTGTTCATTATATAATAGCAAAATATTGGTAATAAAATGTCAAATAAAAAATTTGCTTTTTATAAGTGCAGTGCACCTGGTCTAATCCACCCATTGCGACATCTAGCGGGATTCCTATCAGCTCAACTGCTCAAAGTCAATAAAATAAACATTATATTTTGCATTTATTTACTATCACATAGCTAAACAATTTTCTACATAAGTCAAAGACTCTCAAATACTCAACCCGTTGGGTTGGAAATTGGGATAGTCTGGCAGTATATAAGAGGAGGATTAGGGGGCCCGGGCCCCCCGAAATGAAGAAAAGTTTGTGAAACAGACTTCTACACAAAATTAATTATTTATAATCTTGTTCATTTTACAATTATAAACTGTACAGTGGTTGTTGTTTCTTTCACAAATTCGTGTTTCAGTTATTAAACATTTTCTTGAGCTCTTTAAAAATAACAATATTCTAAGAATCTGGTGTCATTTAATCAAATCATTTAATAAATTTGTCAAATAGACCGTACTAAAACAGAGAATATCAAACTTGTTATTATTTGTCTTGACCCCCCCTCCCAACCACAAAAAATTCAATCTATATTCACCACTGCTGTGGAAACTATATTGTTTACTAAATAAATTTAAAAAAAAAATAAATAAACTTATTAAACTATAAATGCGACTCTCACCATCAGCGCACAAGGTTTTTCCTTTTGCTGGTGATGCCATAATAATTATAAAAATAAATAGTAATTGAGCACATTACTGTACTAGGGCTACAGACGATATACAGATAATTAATTAATTACATATAATTTATATTAAAATATTTTACATATAATTACATTGTAATCACTAATACAAAAGATCTTGTAGTTATGTAGATTAATATAATGTAGAAGTGTATTATTATTTAGTTTTATTTTGTACAATGACATTTGTAATGTTTCTGTTTTTTTATGTGGCAATAAATTCAATTCAAATTCAAATTCAAAAAAAAACTCACTTTTTAAACTCACATCTACCTAGAACAACAAACTTTTTTTGTGTTATAACATGACAATCACTGATTACAAACATTTTCCAACAACACGTTAACACATTGTATTACTTTTAATGTCAATGAATTATTGATAACATTAGCTGATCCATCGTAATAAATAGAAGGGAGTGTACACTCTTCACCGCTTGTCTGGGGCAGGTATAACGAATACTAATACCTAAAGGCTAATACCTAAACAAGCCTTTACTTAGTAGCAAGTTTATTTGAAAAAGTGTTATTCAAGACAGAAACTTGTAGAACAAGTCGATAAAACCGATCAATGGTTTGTAATTCTCAATCAGTGACACTAGATGAAAGAAATCACAGTTTTTGTTTGTTATTGAACGTCAACTTGTTTTTGATATTTCATGAAATAATGTTTAATTTATTCCATTAATTATAAGCAGATAAGTACATGTGCATTATTTTGTCTGAAAAAGTTACAATGTTTCATTGCAATTGATAGCAATGGTTGATGTAAATCTAGCTTTAGAATTGATTTGAATGTGTGAACACGAGCACAAATGGACTTCAAATAATCTTATTTACTGTAATATGAAAAAATCTGTTCACAGAATATCGCAAACAAAAAAAAAAAAAAATTAATCCACATTAAATTCTTGTTTTTTGAAAAAAAAATAGATTTTATTGGAAAGATCTTTAAAAAGCAGTTATGTGGTTGACTTCATAGGAGCAGTTGAGTACATAGGAGTTCAAATAATGAGGTTGAGTTCATATATTGAGCCTTACCGTTCACCGGTAAATGGGATTTACCGGAAACCAAAGCGTCTGATACGTCTACTCAAATTCATAGATATTTCAAAAATTGAAATAGACCAATGAGACGCCTCACTTTTTGGTACAATTCCAAACGGTGAGGCTCTTATCAATTCAACCAATGAGTAATTCGAATACATATTTGATGGTAAGGTATAATGATAGTATAGAGTGATTTACGATGTTTATTACATATTGTTGCATAATAAGATTCACATTAGAAAAAAAAATGTAAAATTAAACAACGAGTTTCATAAATACTAATTTGAAATTAGGCTACTTTTACCTAATTTTAGATACCTCAAATTCAGTAAGTTGACACTCACATTCCTGTATAATACCAGAAGGGTATAACTCGTAAGAAAAAATGTAAAAATGCTGTAAATTCGTTAAAGCCTGTTTTCCTTGCTATGATTATTCATAGTACTTACAGACATATACCTGAGTGTTGTACTACTAAAATATCTACAGAGTTCAAATATTCAAATATATTGAATTTATATACAGTATTTATCCATTACAAAAACACAATCAAGCAAAAATGAAACAGGCTATTGCCCACAACTGCTTTCTTTACAAATTTTTAACTGAAAAATCTAAATGTTATGCCATGTCCAAGTTCAAATAGAAATTTCATTCTCAAGTTCAAATACCCACTTTTTCAATACAAGAATATTAAATTAGAATTTCAATTCAAAAACGAAGCTCTAAAGCAGTCCAATAGTCCAGGAAATGTGGATAAAATTTCGAATTTTGTTCGTGATTTTAGAGCCGAAAATATAGAAGTTAAATCATTTTAATCACATTTGTTACTGATTTATGTATAGACTGATTTGAAATTACTTTTACCTAGAGGTGACAGTAAATACCAATTTCTGTTGACAGTTTCAATCTCGTTTAAAATACCTGCACTGTGGTCTGTTGCCTTACAATTTACAAACTAGTTATATTAGCACTTATATTTTCAGTTATTGAAAAGTTTCAGGGCTTTTTGCACTATAGCCCCTCATTTCTTAAAAAGTGTTATTGAACAGTAGATTCCTAATCAAACCTAACCTAGTATAAACATCATTTTCTAACCGGGTCCTAGGTTAGGTTAGGTTAGGAATCTACTGCTCAATAACAATTTTTAGGAAATGTGGGGTTATAGTGCAAAAGACCCAAGTTTTATCCATGTTTTAGTTGTAGATTGTAATTGTAACATGTAAACTATCATGCAACATGAGGTGACTAATTCAGAATATACTTAATCAAACAACATTGTATTCTAAAATGTTGATTCATTTTGCTAACCATTATTATTGGAGAGGCCAGTCTAACCCTTGGCTTCTGTTTGTTTGTTGATCCATGATCTAAGACCACCCGTTAGATCCTGCAGGGATGTTCTGCGCTCAATCAACCCCTCATGTTTGTGGTTGTAAAAGCTAAAAAAACTGAAACGTGTTAACGGCAGACGACCCTCATTAGGGGATGAAAAGACAGGGCAAGGTGACCTTTTGTTGTTTGCCTTCTGCATTTATAATTTCCATTCCAGACAACCCCTAAAAGTGTACCGATTTAAGCCTTCAAAATAAAGCCATAAAACTTATACAGACACCTGCTACTTATTTGTTGTATTCCACTTATTATTCTTCTGTTCAGTTGTTCTTTATTTTGTCCCATGAAAGATTTTTTTTCCGAAGATGAATCCCACATAGGTCTGAGCAATGTGCGCGGGTAATGAGTTGGATGATGGTGAGTTGGACCTACAGTCTTAGGTGGGTTCCGAATCACTGGGAAGTGATTTCACAGCAAAGAACAGAGGCGTTTACTGGCCAATCCAATCGGTCACCCTTACAACGAGGGCCCATGAGTTCATAAGATATCAAATTAAACGATTTTCATTTCGAATTTTTTTCCGCTTTTCAAAATTTTTGAAACAATTAAAACAAAAAAAACAAATAGATATCTGCTACAGCTAACAGCTATCACTTTCCTATAGGAATCTGAAGCTTGTGATGTTTTCCATAACGAAATACGTGAACAATTTAATATCATGACTGTCACTGCATTTCTCTTCAGAAAAAATAGAATCTGATGCTGCTGAAAAATAGGCTTTATTCTTAAAAAATAGGTATTGAATAACAATATCACTTGCTATTTACCTGTTTTTCTCGCACTTATAAAACATACACCTATACATATTAACATCTTTTAATAAATGTGTTAAGAACTCCGTTCTTAAATTAGGCTATCTTAATTAAATTCTTAAATAGCTCGAGAAATTTTTTAGTTCAATTAATGATACTCTCAATAAATCAATAAATCTTGTAAATTTCATCAGTTCAGCCTTTGAAGTTAGATTAATAACTTTCAATAAACATTTCCGTGAATTTATACTATAGTAAATAATTTAAAATCCCGATAATTAAGTCAGTTTATGGATAAGAAAATAATAAGAAGTGGAATTTAATTATTTGTAAATTATCTTCAACCTTCTTGTTCGCCAAGTCCTTATAGTGACTCTATAAAACGTATAGCTCTCAGTATAGTCCTGTTAGTGAATGATTGTGTTCTCTAAATGAATTTTGTACAATGCTACTTTTCCCTTCATAATTCATGTTATTTCAAAGTAAAATTTGTGACTAGGTCAGTTTTTAAACAATAAACTTTTCCACTTTTACTGTGTGTATATATTGATATGTATGATATGTGTATCAAGCAAACATATATTCTTGTTTATAAGATCTACTTCTAGATCTCTATGCAAAATTATAATGAAAAATATGTTCAACTCACCATAAATTATCATTGCACGATGAGACAGTTATTGAGCCAATTGTCCTCATCCCATTCCTAGGAAACAGTTGAATTCAACAAAATAATTGTAGAGGTAAACATCTATCTTGTTTTATTGGAGTTGAGAATTTTCACGGTTCACAGTTAGATTTCTGTAAATAAAGTTTCACTGATTAACTTTTTTTAAATTATAGATTACTAAGTAGCCTAAGGCTAAATACCCAAAATCAGCGATACATCAAAAACATCAATATTTTGAATGCGTCGATATTCCAAGGGAAAAAATTACTTTTCTTTGTATTCGAGATACGTGATAGTGATGTGGTTCATATACAAAACGAATAAGATATGTAGCAGTCACAGGCACATTCATTGCGGTACAAAAATCTTCAAATTACATAACACATAATTTTTTTTTAATGAAATTACATAAAAACAAATCAACAAACTGAAAAAATTAACTCACATAAAACTATATTAAATTGTTTGCTTTCATTATTTCAACATTTTTATATTGTCAATACCTTTTTGTTATTGATCGACTTATTGTTATAACTCGACAGTCATTGATTAGCTCCGCCCATTGTTAAAAGTGGGAGTGACAGGTCTCATTCCTACAGCCAATCACAGCACTCCATCATAGAATACATTATTTCAGGAATTCATTTTGTTAACCAATGGCATCATCTCTTGTAGAGTAGGCCTACAAAAGGATCAGAGGTAAACTTCATTTCTGGTTTGATTGTGGGAATAATGTAATTATTGAAGAAACGAGTGTCTCATTATTTGAAATTGAGATGATGTTGTGTTAAAATAGAGCATTAATCATTATAGAAATGTTATTAACTGAAAATGAATTGAAAGACATCTTTTATTAAGCAGAGTTGAAGACTAATGTAGGATCTTTTCTAACTTTAGCGAAATGCAAATATAGAAAATTACATAATAACAGTAGCAACTGGCAACAATAGTTTAAATACAAGTCAGTACAGATTAAAATAGGAATAATGATAGATAACTTGAAATGAATAAAATTTCTAAAATTAAAATACTACGCATCGAGAAGAAGGTGTTTTAAAATCTTGAAGTATTAGCCTGCAATATTAAAAATGTTTCAATAATATTTGAGAATAAGATTCGAAATAGCAGAACTTCTCTACCAATCAATCTCCTTAGCACTTAGCGGGGAACTATTAATCGTATTGTTATCGACTTTGTTGCTTATATTGGAGACTTAGAATTATGATAATTTCATGGAATTATTCATCTATTGATCAATTCGGGCCGTAATAGAGACATAAAATTTGAATTTCAGTTTGCAGGCCATAATATATCGGAATGTGATAGAATTCTCTACCCAACTATTATTCGTTGTTTCGATAAATATCTCACTATAAAAATGCTTTATTACTCGCTGTCACGTAAAAGTCGAGAAATATCGAAAGAGTAGAATCGGTGCTTGGATTATTGTGAGAGAATAAGAGCTTTGTTTTTATTTGATTTGGAATGAATAAATGATAAGTAAATATAGAAATTTATCCACTTGGAAGAAAGGTTTCATAGCAGACCAGTCGCAGCAGGGCTTAATTTCTAAATAGAGAAGTACCGGAGCTGCGACGTTCCTTGTCCTCCCCCGGAAAATGTTTGATAATTAAACTTGAATTGGTGCATTTTAAATGCATTCGAGCATGGATAGTAATACACATATAATATTACATAATATATAAAATAATAAGATTTAGGCCTTCTTAAAATAAGTTCAAAAGTAATAAGGTTTTTAAACGATTTTTGACGAAAACTTGAAAACCCTAACTACAAAATTCAAAAACGTGTCATTCTAAATTTAAAAAAATCATTCATAGCTAGTTCAGATCTGGTTTAAAATAAATGATTTAATAATTTTTAATAAGTTAAATAAATAATTTTTATTATCTCCGCTCCGGTGTGCTCCGCCTGAAATTAAGCCCTGAGTCGCAGTATGTACAAGAAATGTGAAAAACGACTTGAACTATTAAAACAATGCGCAAATGGCATTGCTAGGGTGATCGTTTAATTATGTGTGTATTGTAAATCTACTATAACCTCTAAGAAAGCAGTTGTCGGCGATAATCTTTGCTTGACTGTATTTTTGTCATTAAGGCTGTGCAATAGGGTTTTGGTCATATTTTTTTTTTCAAAGTCTCTTTGACTGGAGATTATTAGGCTACTGAAATGTAGTCTATTGCAATAAATAAAAAAAAATTTCATCAATTATTTTCTGAGATATGAGCACTTAAAGTTAATTTTTGGGGGCAACCAGTATCATGAACAGTTGTGAATAGAAAAGTGTAATTTCCAGGATCAATGTAACAAATTATTGCTTTTGTAATGAGGTATTTCATTTTTCAAAATTTTCATTTTTAAAAAAAATCACTTTTTTGAAACCTTAATTACAGAAAAACTATATTCCCGATTGAAATACAAAATATGTCATTGAAATCCCTGATATCCCTTCTAGTAATAGAGAAATTATTGTAAATCCAAATTGAATCGTTGGGTAGCTACGTTGCCCCAAAGTTTTCTTGGATTCTCTTTAGTTTTACAGAGTCAACTTCCTCATGCGAATGCGCAAGCACGTTCACTCACACATATGCAAGGACTTGCTATGTTGCCAGTTTGAATCATATTCGTTCATCACTCACTCGCCCTTATCAGTGCTCCCTCACGCGCAACACCGGCACTCGCCTGTCTACCGGATGGATTTTATTTGCAGTTCTTGAATAATTATGCGATCGACAAAAATAATTGCTTTGAATGACATGCCTCCAGTAGCACTCACATTTCCTTTCCGCTATATCACTCTCTTTCACCCTCATTCTTTTTCTCTCAAACAAACATATGCCAAATTGTGTCCGAAGGAAGGAAACGAATTTATAAGATTTTTGCGATTGTTCCATATATTGTACCTTACTCTTGTGATTTACATTATGGTTTATTGGATAATTTACATAGTGAATGAGATTATAATAATATTGTAGGACTTCTTTGATAGATAATAAATAGGCTTCCAACGAAAACTGTAGTATAAGTGTAATTGAAAAAGTTGCTCTACAAACAGAAATTTACTACAAATGATGAGATGAAATACTAAAAAAAGAAAATATAAATATTACAATTGAGTAGTATATTATTATACTCAATATTATAATTGTGTTGAATAGGATATGATTGAATTAGGAGTAACCCTGGGTGAATTGAAAAATAAAAAACAAAATATTGAAAGTCATGACCCAACTAATGCTTTGCTTTGCCAATTGGCTTTGAAAATTACAAAAAATATTATAGTATGTTTTGAATATGAGGTAATAAAGTGTTATTTGTAAAACAGCCTTCTCCAAATTATAATAATCAATTTATTCATATACTAGCTATTGTGCCCGTCCTTCGTACGGATTATGTTTAGAAATAAGACTAAATATGTTTCGGCTTTTTTGATAGCAACGATCATGAAGTTGTTAGCAGCTTAGACCCAGACGATGCCGTTTTTTTGCGGTACGGTTTTTTTACTGTACGGCGTCAACTGTACTGTGATGTTCACACGGTCCGGCTTTGCTGCTTATTGCTGTGCTCTCCTCCTTCTTCCATTGCGCTTCCAGTTCAGTTTTATTTATTCCAGTCCAGTATTTTTTTTATTTGTGTAAGATTTTTTTAAATAAGTTTCTTACTGAAGGTTTCTCTTTTTACTGGATCCAGTCGAAACAGTATTGTGTGAACATACAATATGAAATGTACATGCAAACGAAAGCACTGCAAAATAACTGATACAGCAAATTTACTGTACCGCACAATTTCATGGATTCCATGATCCACCAGAAGGCATCAAAATCAAAATATAAGCGTAAAGAAAACAGCTGGCGAGCATAAAGTACTTTACCGCTTGCGGAGCAGTAAAGAGGTATTTTACAATTAGTTTTCAGTACGTAAAGAACTACTTTACGAGCAGTTGTAGGAAAAATATTTTTAATGTTGCATTGTCCACATTAAATGTTGGGGGTTTTCAAGTAAGGAATATTGACCCTACCTTCCCTCTTTGTTTTACAATGTTTGATCTATGTGAAAAATAATTTGGAAAACTTCACTATATAGGGGGTGATACATACTCACAACACAAGAAATAACTTGATTACTCACCGTTAAAATTATTCAAACACACAAAATACTTTTCTTTTTATAAGTGTAAAACTGTTCAATGCCATTCCAGAAAGCTTAAAAAATCTGCCATATCCAATTTTTAAGCATAGACTGAAACTTTTTTTGATGAATAATCCATTATTATATAGGTTTGAGGATTTTTATGAAAGGGCCAAGACTTTGTAGACAATTTATAGACAGCTTTAAATGACACACTGCTATAGATAGGTAGGCTAATTTTGAATGTGATTTTGTGTTTTTATCTGTTTTAACGTTCTAGCAATGTTGTATGAGACAAAATTATTTTTGACCAGGTTATCTAGCCGTCAGACATATCAGATTATTTTTGTGAATGAAAGCTCAGGTATTAGAATATCTGTGGCTCAGGCTTGGAAACTATATTTGCTTTACTAGATTATGAGTAGTAGAACGACTCTACCTCCCTCCCAAGAAGGCCTAGTCAGACCAGGCAAAGAGGGAAGTAGACGTGAGCCGAGAGATCTGGCAACGTTTTAGGGGTATGGAAAGCTAGTTACAAACTAATCCACCAGATTGATTCAAAACCGGACCAAACTCGATTCGACTCGATTGTAGACTCGTTTGTTTGTTGCCTTGAGTCGGGACTCGAGACTTGATCAGAGTCATGGTAGCTGGCGCACAGCCTTAAGTCAGCAGACGAGTGCTGTAAATTGATTGGACTGTCAGACTCTGTGGTGGAAAAAATGCAGAAATCTGTTTTGCTTGACACTGCACGCATGGTGCGTCAAATATTGCAATGCACAAGATAAGTCTAAACCATACTCACTTGTAATAGTTATCTTGGAGAGGAGGTTGCATGTGAATGCCCCTCCCTTCAAAAGACCTTACCGCAAATGCGAGAAAACACCAGTAATAATAATAATAATTTTTTTTCAATTCAATTTCAATTTATTTTCAGAGTCAGAGTCAATGAATAAACCGCATTTCGTTATAACTGAGTCCAATTTCCTCTGTAACTCCATTAGCGCTGTTTTTTCATTTTCCCTCCCATACTTACATGATAATGAAGTGAAACTACTGGAATATAACATTTTCTTTGGTGTAAGTGTCTTTCGAAGTTCAATGTTATTTACACTAAATTCATTCATAATTCTCCACTCTCTTAACCTTTCACCACCCCGATTTTTTAGTTTATGGACCTTCAAACGTTTTTTATTCCCCATAACTAGAAAAGTTTAGCTCCTAAAACTTCTAAAATCAATTCAGCACGACCGGATACATGTCCCTTGACGCTACAACGATCTACAACTGACTGATGGAAGAAAAGAGAACAAAAATAAGAAGAAGAGATCAATAAGATAACAATAAGATAAGATAACGTAGATTCTCTGTACTGGAAGGGAGACAGCTATTTGCGAACAAGCTTCAAGGCCACTCACTGCCGGTTCAGTTACTATTGTGTGTGTTTGTGCGTACTGGCGCTCCCTGTCAACGGTACTGCTTATAGGCAAGTCTATTTTGACTGGACCAAACAGCAGCTATTTTGTTGAACATACCTCCACAAAAAACCATTTAAAAACTTGACAAATGAAGCAATACTTGAGAAAAAATTCCTTGTCATGAAAAACATTATAACGGAGAGGACTTGTTTTGTCATTTTTTGATATCTGTATCACAAACGTCAGAAAAAAACCATAAATTCATGACTCATAAATGCTTATTTAGAACAAACAGTGGAAGAAGTATGAATTTTTCAGAAAGCAAAGTCGCTTGAGCATAATCAGACCTTCAAAATAAGACATTGACAGTAATTTTCTGATTATAAATAGGTGAGTTATATGGTTTCGAAATTAGCATTGCTCTTATGGAGATACAAATCCAACATGGCCGCGCTACAGCCGACCCTTAAGGAAAAAAAACAAATAAAATCAAGATGTCTTGAATGTGATAGCTTTGGAGTATATTGCAGGGGAAGTGATAGCCGTGAGCCGTAGCAGGTATCTGTTGAGTCAGATAGAGAAAAGCGTTCTCCTGGGCACTCTTTGTAAGGGTGACCGATTAGATTGGCCAGGTTTTTTTGCTTACCATCCCACACAGGCTAGGCCTCGAGATGGTTTTTCATTTATTCATCTTTGGAAAATAATCTTATTTTATGATTATATCGTTTTTTAAATTTTAATTTGTATTATAATAAGAGAATGCTTTCTGTTTATTGTACAAAATAGTTCTTGTGGTTGAATAAATTTATTTCATTTCAAAAAGACACTGTTCTCTGCTGTAAAATCAATCCCTGTGGTTCGGAACCCACCTAAAACTGTAGGTGCAGCTCATCAATCACCATTATCCAAATCATTACTCACGCACAGTTCTCAGACCTATGTGGGCTTCATCCTCAAAAAAAGGGTCGATTGGGTTGATAAATTTTGGTTACTATTGTGGCTTGAGAAGTTTTTACTAGCCTTTCAATCTGCTAGTCTAAAGTTAGTTTATTAGTTAAGTGTGGGAATTAATTTACACAAAAAGGCCTGTACCTCATTTTGAAGCACAAACAATGTAAGGTAGTTTTGAAACATCAATTACAAGTAATGTTACTATACTGCACTTCATTACTCTTTTATTGACTCTAAACATATCAGGAACAAAAATAAACCATTCACGAATATTATAGCTTTGTATGTTCTATAAAAATGATATATATATAATATGGACTATAAATTATTATTAGCATTGGTGATGGTGATATTGTGACAGCTACTCTTAACGAATAATATAGATGTTGTCACAGCCACTAAATTCATTAACAGTTTGATAGATATTGACAACGACGTGACTGTCGAAACTATAGTATCTCAAATGTTGATTAGTTTAGTGGTTTATTAACAAAATTTGTATTATTCGTTACTATCAATTATATTTTAAAGAGTCAGTAATAAATGAGCAAACAGGAAACTTCTATTTTTAAGCTCAGTAGATTCATGTCAAAAGCATGTTAAATATCGAAACAAGTGGACTTACTTTTAGTGTCTACTCCACTCTCCACTCTACACTCTACACTCTACACTCTACACTCTACACTCTACACTCTACACTCTACACTCTACACTCTACACTCTACACTCTACACTCTACACTCTACACTCTACACTCTACACTCTACACTCTACACTCTACACTCTACACTCTACACTCTACACTCTACACTCTACACTCTACACTCTACACTCTACACTCTACACTCTACACTCTACACTCTACACTCTACACTCTACACTCTACACTCTACACTCTACACTCTACACTCTACACTCTACACTCTACACTCTACACTCTACACTCTACACTCTACACTCTACACTCTACACTCTACACTCTACACTCTACACTCTACACTCTACACTCTACACTCTACACTCTACACTCTACACTCTACACTCTACACTCTACACTCTACACTCTACACTCTACACTCTACACTCTACACTCTACACTCTACACTCTACACTCTACACTCTACACTCTACACTCTACACTCTACACTCTACACTCTACACTCTACACTCTACACTCTACACTCTACACTCTACACTCTACACTCTACACTCTACACTCTACACTCTACACTCTACACTCTACACTCTACACTCTACACTCTACACTCTACACTCTACACTCTACACTCTACACTCTACACTCTACACTCTACACTCTACACTCTACACTCTACACTCTACACTCTACACTCTACACTCTACACTCTACACTCTACACTACTCTACTCTACTTTACTTTACTTTGCTTTGCTTTGCTTTACTTTACTTTACTTTACTTTACTTTACTTTACTTTACTTTGCTTTGCTTTACTTTACTTTACTTTACTTTACTTTACTTTACTTTACTTTACTTTACTTTACTTTACTTTACTTTACTTTACTTTACTTTACTTTACTTTACTTTACTTTACTTTACTTTACTTTACTTTACTTTACTTTACTTCACTTCACTTCACTTCACTTTACTTTACTTTACTTTACTTTTAGTGTTTTACTTAGTGTTATAAATTTAAGCAAACGAATTTACATCAATATGTGTCTGACGATCAAAAGCTGTGTATTGGTACAAAATTCAGATATGTTTATTATTGTCAAGATAGTTGTAATCCATTTAAAATTCATCTGTTTTAAAACGGTTTAATTTATTCTCAACGGTTATAACATAGTTATAGGATAAAACATAAATTTAATATTATGTTGTAACAAGAAGGTCCTGTTCAAAATTAATCCTGTATTCTGTTTTAAAATGGAATATTCAAATATATTGGGAAGTGATAGCCGAGTGTCGTTGCAGGTATCTGTTCAATCAGAGATAAGCTACGAAACTCCTGGGCCCTCTTTGTAAGGGTGACCGATTCGATTTACCAGCAAAAAAGACTCTGTTCTCTGCTGTAAAATCACTTCCCGGTGGTTCGGAACCCACCTGAAACTGTAGGTCCAACTCATCAATCACCACCATCCAATTCATTACCCAAGCACATGTCTCAAACCTATGTGGGATTCATCCTCCGAAAAAGAAGAAAAAGAAAAAATATTGGAGTAAAAAAGATAGCTATTTAATAACTTCAAAAGTAAATTAATCCTTAGTAATTTATGCAGCCTTTCCTGCAAATTTCCAATATGAATCATTCACATTCCAAGTCACAGAACTCCCGTTTGAATTGAATAATGCTGAAATTCAGGCTGGGAAAATCTGAAACAAGAGTCTACATACGTATAAGCAAACACAAACAAAAACAAATAGAAATAAAACAAATTAGGCTATAGTCCATCCAAAATAAAGCACCGAGCCTCGAGCTTAGTTGCGAAGAGGCGGCTTTGGTCTTTCAAGTGCAAAGTGAGCGACTCCTGAACTGTTGAAAGTCCACAAGCCCTGTCACACTTGCTCGATTATATTGTTCGTCCCAATGATATTCATGTGTGCATCTCTTCAGATATATATAAGTTATACATGTATATATCGATATAAACTGCAGCACACCAACTCGAGAGTTAAGAATCAGTCCAATCGATCTCTACTTCATCTACAATCTTTCGCCACCTATTCCCTCCTTTTCTAATACACATCTTTTCCTCGCTCTTTCTCTCTGATCTCCCCTTCAGCAAACCATCTTTGTTTTGTTGTAGTTCTTCTTTCCACCTTTATCTCTGAGCCAAGATCTGGTGTGATAAATTTCTTAACCGGCCACTTTCCCACAGGTCCTTTAAAATGATTACACATACTCTTCTAGTTACGATTTTTTCTCTGTTTTTCTTACTATTCTTTATTCTTCTTATTTTTCGCTGTTTTCTCCTTCTCATCCTCCACTTACCCTTCTCACTGTTCGCATACAAATACTTCTTCACTTTCTATTCTCCTTCTTCTGTCTTCTTCTCCTGTCTTCTCCTTCTCCTCATATCTCGTATTTTTCTTCTTTCCTGCTTCTTATTTTGCTTATTCTCCTGCCTCCTTCTTCGTTTCATTTTTCATCGTCTCTTTCTCTTGTACTTCTTCTTGATTCTCGCCTTTCTCTCTTCTTCCCCATCTTCTACTTCAAATTCTTCAACCTTTCTTAATTTTTCTCTCCTTTCCATCTCTTTTTCTTTTGTTGCTTATTCTCCTGTCTACTCCTTCTCCTTATATCTCGTATCTTTCTTCTTTCCTGCTTCTTCTTTTGCTTATTCTCCTATCTCCTTCTTCTTTTGATTTTTCATCGTCTCTTTCCCTTGTACTCCTTCTTACTCTGATTCTCGCCTTTCTCTATTCTTCCCCATCTCCTACTTCGACTTCTTCAACCTTTCTTAATTTTTCTCTCCTTTCCATCTCTTTCTTCTTCTAAATCTCACTCCTTTTACTTCTTCTTTATCCATTCCCTTTTTCTTTTTATTCAAACTCCTTCTTTGCCATTTATTTCATTTTTCTCACACTATTTCATTCTTACTCTTCTTTTACTACTCTTTCTTCTTCTATTGCTGACTTTTTCGTCTCTCCTTCAATTTCCCTTCCTTCCCTGTTTTACTTATTTTGAAACTTCTTTTTCCTCTATTTATTTTCTTCACTTGCATTTTCCTCGTTATTTTTCTCTCGCCCTCTTTATCTTCTCCTCCTTTTGTATTCTTCTCTCCTGTTTCCCTTTGCTGGAAACATTTTTTTCTCAAAATTTTCCACCTATGCACCTAATTTGATGAGAATGGGAAATTCACTCTCCCTATCTATACACTATTTCTCTCTGTAACTTTCTTCCTTTATCTCTCTCTTCTCCTATCCTTTCTTACTCTCCTTCTTTATTTCTCTTTCCCTCTTTCACTCTCTCTCACTATCACTCTCTCTTTTTCTGATATACAATCTTTTGTGTTGTTGATAATATCCTTTTTAATAAGTCACAATTATATTTTGTAAATTTACGTAAATAAAATAATATT
The DNA here is from genome assembly GCA_948455865.1 of Conomelus anceps. Taxonomy (NCBI): domain Eukaryota; kingdom Metazoa; phylum Arthropoda; class Insecta; order Hemiptera; family Delphacidae; genus Conomelus; species Conomelus anceps. The sequence goes on along the minus strand of OX418226.1, from coordinate 21,046,405 downwards.
CATCTTTTTATCTTTATCTCTGTCTCTAACTCCCTTCCACCCTCTCTCTTTTTTCTCTCCTCCCTCACACATTCTCTCTCTTCCTTCCTTCCAGATCTCCTTCAAACACCGAAACCCATCTCGGAACCACCAGATAGAAGCAATGCCGCCGTAGCTCAGACAGTAAAACAGAACTCGAAAAAATACAAATAAAAAAAAACAACAACGATCTTATCAGAGGTCGGTGATCAGACCGACTAACAGAAGACCCAACACTAATTTTTAACCTTTAGTCAAGTCGAGTCATCCTCACTCAGACACACACACACACACACACTAACAACATACATAGTAATATACATATATGAATATAGTACACCAGATGTGTGATACTCCCCTATCCCCCCCACTACACCCCTTGTCCTAACCACCCCTCCCCATCCTATTGCTCTGTCATCAGCTCATAAATAAATTTAAAATCTTTTTCCACGCCGTTATCATTTGTTCTTATCAAAGTTTATAAATTTATAAAAGCAGCAGGTTATAAAGCTTTTCTAGATTTGTAGATGTCATCCACAAGCAAAGGGTTGCTGGATCTTTCTCAATTCTTTCAAGACGACAAAACCAGACCGCGGTGTAATCTTCAAATAACAATTTTTCTCACGGTAAGGTTCTCTCTCCTATCTGATGAATAGTATCGCGGTAATAAAAATCGCCATCAACATTGTTGAGAGCTGCTAGGTGAGGTGACGAAGGTTTAGAATATGCTGAAATTTTTATACTGATTTAGTATCCTTTAGTCTTTCAAGGTTCAACGATTTTCCAAAATTCTAAAAAACGAGAGTTTTGAGATTCGGAGAATTTCGTACGTAATTAATAAGTTGAACTTATATTGTGTGACAGATATGCCACATGACACACAAATAAAGAAAATTATTGTCTATCCATGAAGCATCCAGAGTATATGCCGAAATTTTTATGCTTATTTAGTATTCTTGAGTAGCAAGATTTGAAGAATTTTCTAAATAATAAATTTGTTAAACTTATATTTTGTGACAGCTATTCCATAAAATGATAAATAAAAAAATAATATTATTGTCTATCTATAAATGACTACGGGGTCGTTATTATTGAAACACTTGATAAATCAATAATAATTAAACATAGATAATTATTGAAATAAACTTCATTATACTCTATTCAGGAAAAGGAGAGACGATTTAAACAACGATGCGCGTGCGTGAGTGTATCTTCAAACAACAAGACCGATTCACAATTAACTATAGGAATACAATAAATTCATGCTCAGTATATAAGTGAACGGGTAACTGTGACAGCGACTGTGAGACTAAACTAAATGTGAACTGGTAGAAATTAATCGATCGATCTACAGCTGATAAGAGTCAGCACATTTTCACTAACACTAACGCAAACGTTTGTTTTGGTTTGTCTCTCGTTTCCCTGAACAGAGTATAGTGAATTCAACACTCACTTGTTATCACACGAATAAGTCAGGGTTGAATTCACTAGGTAAATTTATTTTCAATAGGTATTTAAATATTAAGTGAAAAAGAACTACAAGATTGAATAGAAGTTTTCATAAATAGTTAAACTGATCCGACCGATTTTATCGGAGAACCTTCCATAAAGAATATTAAAACAACGAGCAATTGAAAATTGGGAAGTAATTAATTGATTGATCATAAGAAACTTTTGCTGCCGAAATTTTTGCCACTGATCTGCTTGTTACACATATTGAAATCTGTTAAAATCTATCGAAAAAAGGTCAAACAGTGAAACTGTTGAATCTATATTAGAATATGTTACTATACAATCTGTTAAACTGCATACCATCGCTTATTAACTGGATATGAGATAATTTCCAATATTGAATTGAGCAAGTCTAAACTGTCGTATTTTTTACCACAATTAAATTTATATTCGACATATAACCCACAAGTTTAAAATAAATAGGAATTTTACTCTGAGCAAGATACACCCTATGTACACCAAGTTTCAAGAGTCGTAGATATCGCTCGGATGGACGGACGGATAATTATTTTGTGAAATATGGGAGTTCAAAGTAAAAATGTTTCTGTTTTTGGGGGCAATTGATCTCACATTTGAGTGATTTCTAACTTTAATAAATATTCTGTAACTGAAAGACACCTTGAGGAATGAAATGACATATTTTTTACTCCAATCAAGCAATTAGATTTTCAAAATACATTGTTTTAAATATTTAAAAAATTCAGTTTTTCCTAAAACTATTTTGAAAAAAACTATTTGTTAGATTGAAATAGAAAATATGTCATTTTATTCCTCAAGGTGTCTTTAAGTTATAGAAAATTTATCAAAAGTTTAAAGTCACTCATAGCTCAGAGGTGAGATCAATTGCCCCCAAAAATCGAAGAAATTACAACTTTGAACCCCCATATTCCACAAAATAATTGAAGAAATTCTTTTTCCATTGCAATAGAAAACATTGCAAAGCCCTGATAATGAATATTCAATACAAGATAGTTCGAAAAAAATGATGGCCAAAAACCCTGCGCACTGCCTTAATTCAAATTGAAAGATTTCAGTTTAAAGTAAACGCTTCAATTTCTGCCCACTTATTCATCAAAGGCTTCTCCAATTGCAATCTAAAGTTTTAATTTTATATAATTGCATCAGTTATGTTTAACCAATGATAACACAAAAAATTATTAACCCTAACCAATCATGAGCATTGCTTGAGTTTCAACGAATAACGAGCCACGAAGGTTTACGCCATTTTGAAATTGATTGAATGGCGCCGATCGATGGGTTGAACGCAAATACCATTCACAGTAATAATAATAATAATTATTATTTGAAAGCTACATTCCAATATTTAGTAGTTATTCTTAGTCACTCCTGTATTTGATTAAACAACCAATTGCGAGAAAAATGTAAATAACAAACCATATTATAATAAAAAAATAATTATAATATTTATCAATAACAATAGACATTCATTGAAATAAAATAAAACAATCCATATAATTTACGCCCCTCAAATCCCGTATATTTAAAAATTGATTTTACAAATTTAGTAATATGCAAGCGTCAATTCAAATATTAGTGAACTTTATTCATAAATGAGATTCCATTTCAATTTATTGATAGTAAAATCACCAAATCCGTTATTCGTCTCATAGATGAATGGATAATAAAAAATGTATATTTCAAATTATCCACTCCTATTTTGTATGTATGAAATATCTATCATGAATATAAAAATGTATACCAATTATCAAAAATGTATATTTTAAATTATTCATTTTTATTTTGTTTGAAATATAAATCATTCAAGCATTAATATGAATGTAAGCCTATCATATTTTTTAATTTGTTCAATGTTTAGGTTAATTCGTTTAGTTTTATGAACTCACTGCTAGCGCTCAAGCTTGCTTTGCAAGAAGTGCCAATTTAGTACTTTTATTCCTAGTTATAGTTTGAATTTTATTCTAGTATTTTTCATTAATGAATTTTGTTCCTTTATGTTTTTTCTAATTGTATTGAAATATAATTAATAAACAAGTATATCTCTGCATTCAGTAGAAGAATTCAATTTAACGCAGTTTGACTTTATCGAATCAGAAGCCAGGATCTATTTATATGGATAATCTAAGAAGAAATAATAGATGATCTAAGAAATCTAAATGACAAACATTTATTTCATATTAATTTCCAACTGCACCTCAGCATTCAGTGTCAGAATTTGAAATTTGGCTCCCCTTAATGCGTGAATTACTCATTGTTTAAGGCAGAAATTTTGCATGTACATCGGAACCTTTCATAACGGTTTTAACCAATCATTAAATTCAATAGTACTTAGGGTACTACCTATTCAAGACAATACAAAAGAACCTCTAGAACTTCTGTTCCGTCACAACAAGTCATTCACCTCCCATCAAACACAGAAATATGAACACCTGTCTACCCCTGCCCCCCCTAATTTCTATTTTTCGAAATTCCTGAAAGGTCTATCGTGGCTACCTCTCCCTCTTCCCTCAAAAACCTAATTTTTCCGAATTCCTGATAGTTTTATCTAATATAAACAGATCACATCAGAAAACCCCTATTTTTAATGACCTCATAAGTCATTCTTCGTCGTTTTTAAATTGTATCCCATGAATATTCTTAAACAATGCATTCCTATCAGAAATTAGACTTACGTAGTCACTGGGCACGATTTAATTGCTTTTTACGCACTTAGTAATTAGTTTTAAGCCAATACCAATTATACTTTCCTGTATTCAAATTCGGGAATGTGTGTTTTAATTAGGGCACTATCATCTGCAGTTCTACTGCTCTAAGGTTCGTTGGCACTTGAGAATGTTTATCCCCAAAAATGTAGGTCTACTAGGTTAGCTACCTGCAAATTGGGGGTCTATTAATTCGATTCTAGGATGTAAAGTGGATCACCATCTATGTTAATATGGTTGAAGGATATATTTTCCATGGAGGAAATTAGTCCAGTGTTTTTGAATGTGAAAGAAAACCTCCAAATTCTAGTTTCTTTGCTTTTATTCTTAAAAATCATTTTTTCAGGAGAATAATGATTCACAAAACCAATACTGTTGAACCAAACTCAATAATATCATCACATGATTTAATAATTGGGGCACAGCTACAGATTACAACTCGTTCGAAGACAAGAGAACAGTTGCCTCGTTTACCTTGGTCTGACAATTGACAAACTCAGCAAAAAAATAACAGAATTTAATATTTCATAATCTTCCTAACTTGGTTTCTAGCCTGGCTCGAAACCCCTCTAAACTTCAATTTATATATTATGTTGTTTCGGAACACACCTAGAACAGTAGGAAATGATTTAGGAAATGTTTTTTTGAAGTAGATCCATCCATAACATCATTATCATCAACTTATTATCACATACAAGTCTCGAACTCATGTAAACATCATTAGCGCAATCAATATATATCTCGATAAATCATTATTAAGAAACCGAAAAAGCCTGATTGGAATTGTGCTTTTGTCCGTTTGTCAATTCATGCGATATCTTTCCGAAGAGAGATTCTATACCCTGGAAACTTAGTTTATAGCTTGCTCTTAGTCCAAGAAAGATTTTTATCGAATTTGGACTCTGAGGGTCAAATAATTACAATTAAAAAATATTGACTCTATGGCATCTAGGTTAGTTTGGGTTAGTTCAATTTAATTGAAATTCTACTCATCTCATCTACTAGCTGGTTCATCTCGAATGCAACAGATCTTATAATACAGATTGATGATCAAGTCGCGCAAATGAAATAAACGTTTCTGTAAACGCTTTTACATAAAAATATAGTAGTTTATAACCAATATAGTAGTTTAAAACAATATAGTAGTTTCGTTGAATCAGTGGCGGCTCTAGGTACAGAACTTAGGTGAAGAGGTTTCAAAAAAGGCCTGATTTTTTGTTTAGTGATTGGCCTTACATTGTCCATTATTATTAACTAGGGGTTTCCTCATGCTTTGCAACGGGATTTTAGGTGTACTACCCAAATAATTATAAATAGCTACATAACTACATAGCTTCTACAATAAAATTATCAAAGATTGAATACCTCACCTCCTGTTATTTCTTGTATATTAGATCAAGTCGTCTATCTTTTAAAGCAGCAAACCGGTCCAAAATGTTGTCAATAAATTTTTCACTATCTCTGTTCTCCAACTCACAGACTAAGTCTCTGTGAACTGCAATGTTTGCTAAGAATGACAGTCTTGTCTGAGAAATAGTATTTCTAAGGTAAGACTTGATACGTTTCAGAAGAGAAAAACTTCGTTCTGCCGATGCACTAGTTGAAGGTAATGTTAAAACTAATTTGAAAAGTTTATAGGCCTCTTCAAATATTTCTATGTGTACATTGTCCTTACGAAGCAGTGACATCACTGTGTTGACACCAACGTTGTTGAACCTCTCATTTTCATACATTACTTCAAGTTCGTTTTTCAAGCGCTGCTGTTTTTGGAAAATGGCTGGGTAGCTTTCAAATAAACTTTGGATTGCTTCTGCAGGAAAAATTTTAGAATTTGAATTTTTATGTGTCAACAAGGGCAAGGAATTTTAATTTGGAAATGTCTTCAAATCTTACATTAATTTCCATTGTAATATTGTCTATTATTTCAAAGTACAAAGCCTTGAAAATCAGCACAATATCATCTGCGGTTTGATTTTGATTAGCTCTTTTGTGTGGGGTATTAAAAGGGGTTCTTATTTCGGCTTCAGAAAAAGGTTGGTATTTATTGAGTATCCGAACTTTTCGAATTTTTCAACAATTTTTTCCCCACACACTCAAAACACACTAGTAAGTAATAATACACTGATATTTTGCGGGGGCAACGCTTATTTGGCATTTAAATTAGAGTTTTCTGATGGAACTATTTTTCTTCCGCGTATGAATACTTCCATCACACTGTAACACTGCCAGACTAGGCAAGGTTAGGTTAGGTTTGGTCAGGTGGAATCATTTAGAGCTGAGCAACGGAAAGGTCGGTCAATTAACCAATCAATCTAAAAATATAATAGTTTGAAAACATATGTTTTCTTTGAAATGCTATAATTTTGTGTTTGGTCAGATCGACAATTATTGTTAGATCACATGGAAAATATTTTCGGCAATAGCTGATTGTTTTAATTTATTCATTACGTGAAATGTGTAATACAGAGTGCAGCCTCAAATTTTTAGAATCTGTACTCCTTAGCGAAAAGGAGGTGATCGAATTTTTATTCAGGCATGGTATTTTTAAAGAGATTACAGTGTGTTTGAAGTGTGGTGCTGAATTAGTTGTCAGTAAGTGAAATCTTAAATTTCGCTCTCAAATTTCGACAACAACAGTGGTTGACTGGTATTCATTTTGCTTTGTGGACCCAGAAACCCAAGCTCACACGAATACGGTTGAGAGGAGTTGGCGCGAAGTGCGCTGTACGATTCCAAGGTTTGGAGTCAAAAAAGCGCATTTCGCCGGCTACCTTGCTGAGTTTCAGTTTAAGCGCCGATAACAGCGGGAGGAGCGTGTACATTATTTTTTTAAAGCGGCTGCGGAGTTGTATCCCCCGAAGTATTGAAAGGTTAGTACTAAAGGTTTACTAAATTTTTCTTCCAATCATGGATTGCACAATTTGTTCACGGGGTAGGAAGGACAGTATTTTATGTAGGAAATATAATTAGCAAAACAAAAAACGCAATTTTCGGAATATTTATTTCATGTATTCAAATACATTCTAATGTATTTCTAGTGAACAAATAAATTTGTTGATTTGTATCTTATATTCTACTGTTTTGTATTTTGGAATATTCTTGTGAGATTGTGTATGTTGGAATGAAAATAAAAATTGAATTGAATTGAAATTGAATTGAATAGTAAGCTTAGTTTTCTTCAGATATGTGATTATTAATTTGATTTATATCGTTTTATGGTTTGGAGTTCATAATATGTTTGCAAATTATGAATTTTTTCAATGAAAAATAAAATTTTCATAAAAAATTTTTTTTTCGAAAATTTAAATTTTTGTGTGAAAAAGACGCGACCCCCAAAAAATTTCAACGGATTATTGCTTCATGGGGTGTGTAGATGTCACAAAAAAAAAATTGTTGGAAAAATCGAAAAGTTCGGATACTCAATAATTACCAAAAGGTTTTTTGAAGCTGTCATCATTTCTTTTTTTATTTATCAAGTTGCAAGTATATTTTACTTGGTTAGTGCAGTAAACAATACTGTATACAATACCGGGAAGTGATTGCATGCATGTGATTACAGTGTATGCATGCTTTAACCCTTTTATTAACTGGTACACTAACCTGTAGAGATGGCGTAGGTCTTTCACAGTTTAAAAGGTCTTTTTTATCATCGTCTTTCCACCGTCGAAAAGGGGTTTCTAATAAAATGCAAACTAAATCTTGCAAAACACTTGCACACGACATTATTATTGTTGAAACACGCACGGAACGAACAACTCAAAAAACAAACCAACATAACCTCAACTGCAATGCCTTGAAGACAGTACCGGTAGTTCACCAGTGAGCCTACAGCTGGTTGATTGGCATCCAACGACACGTCAGGTTTTGGCTGTTACCATGGCAACCACCCGTTCCCGCCGAAGCATTCTTTGCACTTCTAGTCTGTTCCCCCACCCATCAAGTGCCGATAGAACGAGACACCCATCAAATCAGCACTGCATTGACCAGTGTTGCCAAAAAGCGGGTAATTACCCGAAAAGCGGGTAATTTAGTTACCTGGGGGTAATGCTGTGGGTAATGGCAAATATGAGGGTAAAAAGCGGGTAAATGACAACTGAACAAAAACGAACAAAAATTATTTGTTTTCATATTATTACTTCTAAGTTATATTTCACTACGAATGGTTATCTACATAACCTGCATCAGTTGTCGTTGTCAGTTGGTTCAGTTTCAGTTCTGACACGTGATTTCTGAGTTCGTTCTCACAAGCTCACAACAACACTATACAACAGTACAGTCTGTACAGTGTGTGTTCAGTCGGTTCAGTTTCGTTTTCGTTTCAGTTTCAGTATGCTTGTTTGTAGGCTTTTGGTAGTGTGATGTACTGATACTATATAGTCTAGTCTACTTCTGAAGAGGATAAAAAACTTACTCATTACTAAATAACATAGGCTATCATTAACAAAAACAAATCATTGTAGGCCTACTGTAATTAATTTTCTAAGGTCAGTAAGATTGAAAAAATTAATTATGACAGTTAATTACTAGTCTCAAGTCTTATATAATTAGTTCTTAACATCTTAATTATTGGGATTTCTCAAAACTAAATTAATAGGGTTTGTATTCGTTACTTAGGGACAGACAAGAGTGTTAAATAGGGAATTTTTGGTTTGTTGAGGGTAATTTTGAGCAAAAGCGGGTAATTTTTTGCTCTGGAGGGGGTAATTGGGCAAAATTGGATTGGCTACACTGGCATTGACTGCTGTGTGTCTCCACTGTATGGAGGCTCGAACCGTTTGCAGATACGCTTAATAATATTATCAACGCATCTATCGTCCTAAAGACTTTGCTTAATTGATGTTACTCTATATATTTATGTCGTAGATTAACAAAATAAAATTAAGAAATTCAAATTTAATTAATGTAAGAAATTATCTTTACACTAATAATTAAATAAACCGATTGGTGAAGTGACCCTTCACTCACGTCATCCGAGGAGCCGCCAGTGCGTTGAATTAAGTACGATGGCTTCTGCAAGATAGCATCCCCAATGTAGTACCGACAACAAATCTAGACATTATTGAAATGGATACTGGCTACATCAAACCTGTAGTAATGTTGAGCTTATTGCTTTGTAAAAAGTAGTTTTCTCAAGAGCAGAAAATCAAGCATGAATTTCAGCTGAAATTCATGACGATTCAGTAGCCTAGTGAGCGAGGCAGCCATTTCGAGCATTTCTTGTAAAAATTCAAGTAATTTGTGTATATTGTATCAATAATAATTACCGGTACTGTTTGTGAGTATATTGGAATTTTTTCACAATTATTATTTTTTTTTTGAGGATGAAGCCCTCCAAGACCTATGCGTGGGTAATGAGGTGGATTATTGTGATTGATGAGCCCGACCTACAGTTTTAGGTGGGCTCCGAACCAATTTGATTACCTTCTGATGTGCGTGACTTAATGCATGATCACTCTAAGATAATTTTATCGGTAAGGATCTGTACGTTCATTTTTCAGATAAGTGGTACAACTCTTAGCAGGAACAAGAACTTTTGTTAACAATTCTCAAAATTCAATTGATTTTTCGATTTTCTGTCGTTTTAGCCCAAATGATTTAAGTGCTGGAACCTTTAATACTCCGTTGAGACGATTCAAATTCATCAATTTCAATATTACTTCTTTGTGATTTCAAACATGGAGAAATAAAATTGTTTCATTGAAATCTGTTTCAGAATCATCACCGATGTCATCGCGTAACTTCCCGCCGTCATTCTGGAACAGCAACTACCAGGGATCGGCCTCCTCCAATCAGAGCTCAGCAGCCGACCTGTACGGTGACTCTGTGTACCACAATGTGGCGGGAGCCAGCACCGACCCCTGGCACCATCCACACTACCAGTACTCACACCACAGGTATGCCATAACTTTTTTATTAATACAAATTTTATTCAATAAAAGTTGGAGAAATTGTGAGATAGATAGATAGATATAAGGAGCATCCGTTGACCTCCTATAAAAGGGGTATTTGGATTTGTCAAACGTATTAAAAAAAAGAATGTAAAATTTGTCAAATTTATGAACTTATTCTAACAATTAATTTATATTGGCGTAATGATCGATATACTCCTGAACGGAGTAGAAACAGAATCTTTTAAACTCTTTTTGCAACTCAATCTTGAATTTGTTAAATATGAGTGATTTAAAACGGCTAGGTAAAATGTTGAAGAGATGAATACCTAAGCTCTTGACACCCTTAGCATAAAGAGTTGTTCGATGAGAGTCTATTTCTCTGCCTTGTTCCATATGAATGAATCATAGATCCTTTAATTAATTTACTTTCGTTTTTTTTTAATAATGCAGATAGTTTCAAGAATGAAAATACTTGGTAAAGGAAGAATCCCTAACTGTTTGAAATGTGGGCGACAGCTTATTCTTAATGACTCGCCTACTTATAGCCCACTTCTGCATTCTAAAAATTTGAATCGATTCAGTAGAGTTTCCCCAAAAAGGTATTCCATATGTTATAAGGGAATGAAACAAGGCAAAGTAAACCTCTTTAATATTATGGAGATTCAGTATAGATCTCACGCTTCTGAGTACGAAAACTGCTGAATTCAATTTCTTCTTGAGATACTCTACGTGAGGCTTCCAAGACAGTTTAGTATCGATCACTACGCCAAGTATTTTAATTTCATCAACACATTCAATTATGTGAGAAAAGCTAGGCAGTTCTTACTTGAAGAGCCTACACATAGCCTAATCAAACCGAAGGATAGATGAGTTTTTGTAGATCAGATTTCTCCATTCAAGTAAATTTAGAGATTTCGCGAAGCAATTAAAACAATATTTATTTATTCATTTGCAGTGGAAATCGTTTATAGGGACCTCGAAGCGACCGGCCAAGAACGGTCGTTATAGCCGGTGGACGCAACAAGCGATACATGGCCTAACAAGGCCGTGACGCCTTCATTGTTTGTGTTTGCATGTTTTTTCAATACTGTCGTCTATGCTTGTCATACAACACATTCAGATCCATTTTTCGAACACCATTTAATTGCTGACTCATTCACTAACTAATCGATATAACGTTGCAGTACTCAGAAGCTCTATAATAACATCCTGCATTGGTAATCCAGGGAATGAATCCTCCGAATAGACTTTAGTAAACAATAGGCCTATGGGAATGAATCCTCCAAATAGACTATATTAAACAATAGGCCTATATATGTGGTAGGCTTATGTAGGCGAGCCGTCTTTATAGATAGACAAAAAATCATTTTTCCTTAAAATTCTAGTCTTTATAGCCGGTTATGTCGTAACAACCGATGTCGTTATATTAGGTATATCTTGTTCAGATATTATGTACTTCTATACTATAAACCAAACAGGGAAAATGTATGGTCGCTATAGACAGTTTGTCGTTACAACCGATGTTGCTATAGACAATTTCCACTGTATTTAACCGTAATGGAATTACAATCAAGCAAAGATACAGCGGGCTGTTACTTTTGCACAAATTTTTAACTGAAAATCCAGATTTTAGGTTTTTTGTCCAAGTCTAGAAATGTCATGTTAAATCACAATTACTGATTCTGTCCAATAGAAGAGTATACACTAAGTTTACTTAGAAAACGAAGCACTAAAACAAACACCACATTCCTCTTCTTTAAAAGAAATAAACAGAAAATTAATTGTCCAAGCACCTTAATCTTGTGAAAAATGTTAACACCACCTTATCCTCGGCCTGATGGAACGAAAAATTAATTAAATAACCGATATCGGTTACAAAAATCCGCCGAGAGGTGAAAATATTTTGATTTGTCAACAGAAATTGACTACTTGAAGACCATGTAAACGCATTCCTCAAACTTTCGATACAGATGAGCCGTCTCCAGTAACCAGTTCCCCTATCGAACCGAGAGACTTATATTTGTTTTTTGTCCACTTAAGTAGAAGAAATAACAAGAATAATAAGCAGAAATCAACGTGCCGTCTCAAGTTTTTTAGTTTTTTCGAGAAAAAAGCTTATGAGGAAGCGTCAGACCAGTTCTTTCACGTGTTCTGTCGGTATCTTTTAGTGTATATCCATAGAGATAGATGTTCTTATATCGTATATAGACATATATATACTATATACTAGCCATATACCTATTTCTAGAAACTCCTGGATAGTACATGTATATAGATATTCTTTAATAGTACCTGTATAAAAATGTATAGATATTCTAGTGTGTATTTTGCTTGACGTACTATCAGCTATTTTCATAGTTCTTCAGACGTTTCTTTTTAAACCGTAGTTGGAACTATGTTTCATAAGAGCCCAGAATTTTGTCAAAATAAGTTGCGTAGCCTGATTTTTTCAAATTTTGAATCACGTTTCAAAAGCAATGATTACTCAATATTGGTTGGGCGAATTTCATGATAGCCAGGCTTTCTAATTATTTATGAAATTATAAGGTATTCCCAACAATATATCTCAAAATATTTTTTAATTATACATCTGTATTAGAGGAATTTTGAACTCTCTTCTGTCGAATCGTCATGCTAGTTCACTGAAGTTCATATTCAGTAGATATTTTTTCTATTAGAATGAATTTTCTCAACAATCTTCAGACCAAATATGGTATGAATTGAATTTTTTACTTTGAATTTGTACTCACATAGGATTTTCCTTTGCATCAGGTAATTTTCCTTGATATATTAGTCAAGCCACATCTAATAAAGTACAAAGTTCAAAAGCGCTTCTAGACCTTGGAAACCAGTCTCACTCCATTACTGAAAATCGTTGTCTACAATAATTGGGGTTACATATGAAAAGCACACATTTGAAAATAAAAGGAATTGGATCAAGCTTATTGGATGCAAATCTTGAGGTATCATTCTCATTCAAATCAAATCAAGTAACTCGACCACACAAGTATTAATTAGATTCCAATATGAAATTAAAACTATGCGTGATTACGAAACGGAAAGAAATAAATCTTATTCTATTAAACGAACAAGGAATTGTATGTACTTTTTTCCAGTCACTATCTCAAAAACGATTTTGATGAAATTACGAATATAGTGGCTTTTTGGTGCAAAAATACAATTGCGCTAGGTCTCATTCCTGTAAAAACTCGCTGAAGGACACAAAAAGGAGAAATCTATCCTTAAAGGAACAGCTGATGGAAAAATTCATTTCAATCATATGTTAGGCACCTTAGCGGCGTTATTTACGCTGCCTGGAACGCGAAATTTACACGGGTACCATGTAGTCGGAGCCTTGCAGTTATGTAGGAAGCATATGACTACATTACACAGTGTGTTGACACCATATGAATGTGTCGTTATTTCACTGAATTCTTGGAATTGTTTTCTATTGACAGGGAACCGTGCAGGTTTTTATCGAAACAGTGATGGATTGTATTAAAAAAGAAATAGAAATCATAAAACGAAAAATCCTCAATTTCCAAGTACAGTATAGGGATTGCCTATATTACACTTCCAAGTAGAATTGCAAATTATAACCTAAATCTGACATGTTAAATCTTGAGTAGGGGGGGGACAAAGGGGTTTCTCCTCTACCCAACCACTACCTGAGATGAAAAATTACAGTTCTAAGAGCTGCTAAGAACGAAATTCAGCTGCTCAAAATACATAATTTATAAATAATGATTAGAAAAAACACCTTTCCATGACTATTGATTTGCTTGTGCAATAGTTTATGATAAGAAAAGTAATCATGTGGAAAGTAATTACCACTTCAAAGCACAACGCATCGCTAATCCGCCTCAAACATCTTCGATCTTCAAAATACACATAATTGCCCCAACATTCATAACATTCGAGCGGAGCTCGGTCCCCCGATATTATGTTTTAATTTTTCATTAATCTCATTACCCAAAGGGGTACGCGTAACACAGTTTGAGAACCCTGGCCTAGAGTTTAGCAAATATCAACGAATAAAGAATAGAAGGAGAAAACTCAAACATAAAAAATGAAATGAAATTCATATGAAATGAAAGCAGTCATTTTTGGAATAAAATTCACAACTCATTTAGCTCAGCATGTCATTCAGGAATTATGCAATTTAGAGAGAGCTTAATATACCCTTGCAGCGCAGGTGACTTTGAGAGATAGGATACTTATGTTGATGACATAATCAATTAAACTAATATTTTTCTTAGTCTTTTTGAAAATCTTATTTTCCCTTAAATATTTTATTTTTTAACTAAAACAGTATTTGCAAATATCTCCCCTTTTAATTTATAGTTTTGTATAATTTATATTTTGATAGTATTGTTTTGTCGATGGCAATAAAATGAATTTTGAATGAATGAATGTTTTAAATAATTCAATTTTATTTTCTATATTTTTTAATGTATTTTTGTAAACATTTTTGCTATTTCCTGTTTGCAGAGCCGTCCACGAGTACCACCACCATCACCACCACCACAATATGGCGGCGCAATATGGCAGCCTGCTGCTGGGTGCACCGGGACGCCTTGGCCACCACCACCACACCGGCTACCACCACAGCCACGCCACCAAGACGCCACACGCCGAGTGGCCCCCCGTGCCCCCCAACCACAGGCCGCCACAGCATACCACCGCACTCGATCCCACCTCAACTACATATCCGGCCGCCTATCCTACTATGTCCGGTGAGTCATAATAAACAGTAATAATCATAATAAACATTATAATAGACAGTAGGCTCGCTTCGCTCGCCTTAATTGTTTGACAAAGAGAGCTCCGCCCCCACGATCCTTCATACAGCCAGCAGGCTAGCTTCGCTCGCTTGTCAGGGAAAGGGGAATATTTTCAGTAAAACTTCAACTTTTTCACCCACGCAATACATGAGAAATAAGAATCACCAAGAAACGCTAGGAAAAAGTCAGATCAGAGCATATTTTTGTAAAATTTTCAAAAAATAGATCCTAAATAGACCAAACTAAATTTACAAAAAAATTTGAAAATATAGATTTGAAATCAGTGGGGGTATAAACATGGCTTAGAATTTCAGCTGCATTTGAAGGTTAAGCAATGACATTGAATTCGGGTGGAGGTCATTAATAGTTCCTTTTTTGTCGATATTTATCTCATTTTTCTAACTGAAAATACCGTATTGAAAGGCTTGACCTCGATGTAATGTAGGTGGAATAAGAATAGGAAATATTTTAATGTTGTGAAGTTTGGAATTGACGTTGTTTGTGAAGGTCAAACCAAGATCAAACTTTTATCTCGAAAATAAGACAAAATTTTCACTAGATAAAAACAAACATTTTTATTTTTAAATTCAATGGAGAATAAGTACAGATTTGAATCTACTAACAGTTTCAACAACGTTTTAAATATTAAAGTAGCAATTAGAGGTCAAACCACGACCTTGATTTCAATGATATCAAGGTCAATACAGAGTCTTCCGTTTACCAATCTTGAATCTCAATATTTTCTGATTTTACAGTAAATTTGACTAAAAACAAAGATTTAAATAGAATGGTGGTAAAATTGCGTTTTTGAAAGTAAAAACCAAAATATGACCTCGATGTTATTAACCAGGTTATTTCTGTTCTTTGAACTAAGACAATGTTTTCTGCATTTGAATCGATTTCGAGCAAAAAAACCGTTATATGATTTTTATGATTGAACTATATTATTGAAAGAACGATTTTCAAATTAAAATACGCACAAATTAGATGTTGTGAACTTGATAACATGTAATGACTCCCATAAATATTAATTTAATTATTGTCCTCTTCCTCTTCGCCATATTTTGATCCTGTTTCTGCTTCTCCTCCACTCTTGCTGTGCATGGCTATTTCTTCAAATTATTAGATCTCTAAATTACATTTTACCTCATCATTCTCTCTCTTGCACTGAATTGTGAGCTGGCGCCACAATCTACCGGCAAATGTCTTCTGATCTCATCCTCTTTATTCTCCTTTCTTCTTCTTTTTCTTCACCTTCTTTTCTTCTTATTTTTTTAGTTCTTTTTTCTTCCTTTTTCCTCGGAAGCCGCGAATCACCTGTCGCCCAGACATTCCCCCGTGACAAAAAATCTCTCACTGCTTCTCTTTCTTGGTGACAATTCCTCCATCACTATCTTCTTCTCTCACGTATTACTTCTATAGCAATAGTTATACCTTTCATCTTTTCCAATCGTTCTCTCTCTCGCTCCTACTTTCCCTTCTTTTCTATCACTCTCTCTCCTTCACCTATCATTTTTTTCACTCACACTGCCAATTCTCTCTTGTTTTCCGTCTCTGTTCGACAAAATCACCTGACCGAATTGCCGGCAGTCGTCTTTAGTTGTTTCGAGGAACTCACCAGTGACGCTGTCGAGAGTAATTTCCGTTTTTTCGTGCACTGTATTCGATTCTCGTTGCAGGACAATATTATACTGTATTTAATATGAGTTGACGGATAAAAACATGTGATTATTAAGAATTGATATGTGATTTTCGAGCTGGAGAACCTTTGAAGTGAAATTACAGTTTACAATTATTTCCACAAGTCGAACTTGAAAAATGATGTCCAAAGTAGTGAGAAACAACCCGCATAAATTAGTGCTTTTCCAAACTTTTTCCAATAATTGTTGCTTCTAAATAAGAATGAGCAAAAATAATAAAAAAGCTACACGAATATGAAATTCCATCTCAACGCTCTCGATAATTGACTATTTACATAATATAGCCTATTCATACTACCCTCGTTTATTGTTCTCCGTGTTATGTGGATTGGAGGTTATGATACGCTTACCAAAATGAAAATATTCAACATTATAGGCCTATAATATTGCAATACCTTTGGTTTTATCCTGACACATATTTATATAGTGGGAGCCACAAAATTCAGTATTGCAATACTTTATATTAGATTTAAAACTTTACACATACAGTATTTATTAAAATTGTGAATAAACTCCTCTGGTAGTGTTCTACTCACAACCATATAAATTATTATTATTATTATTATTTATATTATTATTATTATTATTATTAAGATATACTGGTATATGAGCGAATTATGAGATAATCTCTATTTGAAACTCACCTCTGCTGACCGGGGGGGCTACGCCCGATTCCCTCCCAGGACCTCAGCCAGTTAAAAATCATAGCCTGATTCCTTCGCGGTTGATGAAATGATCTTATCCCGATTGCCTCCCGTTGTTTAAATATCTATATTATAATAAAAATAATATTATAAAAAAATATTATAATATCTATATTATAATATTATATTATAATAAAAAAAGAGCTAAATATCACTGAAATTTAAATACACATTTAAAATTATAATTCAGTTTGTTTAGAATTACCCAGGGTGCACCACGAATAGGCGAACTGACTCACACCACATATAGTTTTTGCTGTTTACTAGCTGCGTCAGTATTTAAAATTTGTACAAATCCTACATGTGAGTCAAAAATGAAGTACTTACAATAAATTCTAGATTTTCGCTTCAAATAGGTGTCAAAGTCTTGGCTGTTTATTACAGCTGTGTCAGTATTGAAGTATTCACAATACATTCTACATTTTTGCCATCTATTATTTTAGCTGCGTCAATAATATTTATTTCATTTTTATACTAAAAACAACAATTTTTGTTGCGGGCGGAGCCAGTGTGAATAGAGCAGTGGCTGGGAGGGAATCGGATTGTCCAACTTTCTACCTGGAGAAAGCCAAGGGACAACCTTTCACCTGGGAGGGAATCGGGATACACCCCTGATCGGAATCATTATGTCTCCCGGTCGAATTGGCTAAACTAGCCCAAAGAGCTACTTTTTTATTGCTGATGATGCCCGCATAAGTTCGAGCCTAGCGTGGGTAATGAGGTGAATATAACACAAATTAATATAAATGCCAGACGGAGGAGCGGGATTCGAACCCACGGCCGCTTAAACGACAGCAACTGAAGTTGCGACGCCCCAACCAACTGCGCTAAGCGGCCCGCCAAAATGAATGAAATAGTAAAAACTAAATGAATGAAATACTTCCAATTATCCTGAATGAGAAATTTAGCCTAATAAGATTTTTGAATGTAATAGCCAATAAAGCACATGCATACATTGTTCCAATGATGGAATTATTCAACATAATATTTTATCACTTATGTACGCTCGATCACACTCTCATGTTCATACTATGGACATCATTACTTGGGAATATATAACTCTTCAATTTTCATTGCGTCTTTAGTAACTTTTATTGCTTCTATAGCTACTTGTGAAGGAGTTTATCGAACCTGGCTTTAGAAGGAATAAACAGCGATGCGATAATAATACCTATATAACCTGTATCATGCATGGACTACTCATTCCAGGAATTAATTATAGATCAATGCAGGCGATCTTTGCCAATTCCCGTCAAGTCACTATATAACTATAATACAGTTAGTCTAGATGACTTTAATGCAACTCATATATTATATGAGTTACATTAAATTCATCTAGACTAGTTCTAGTTGAGAAATCTGTTGTAGTGATAAAAACAGTTTCCACACTATTTCTATCAAAACGTTTGGTTTTTTTGATCCAATTATTGCTTCAGAGTTTCAATTACCTCTTTCACTACGATCTGCACGTTTGTTTCTAATAGGGATGCAGTTTTGAATGAAACTAGGTCTACCAACCATGGCAGTTGTATCATTTTGTTTTACGATAAAAAGACCACCATTTTCAATAAGGGGAATGTTTTTTATGAAATAAGCACATAACGGTTTTTGAGAAGTATAAGTTTGATATTTAACTACCGTTTTTGAAAATAAGGGGTTTTGAGACTGCTCTACTTTTGCATTGTGATTAACATAGAATATTTAAACACTAGTTGGTTGGAGCGTCGCAACTTCAGCTTGCTGACGTTTAAGCGGTCGTGGGTTCGAATCCCGGCTCCTCCGTCTGGCATCTAAGTGTAATCATTCACCCACGCACAAGTCTCGGACTCATGTGGACATCAGCAAGAAAAAATTACAGTTTGTGTTTACATCTATGAAGTTTGAAGGTTTCTTCTAACTGAATCGTTAGCCTCCAAATTTCAATAAAATGTTCATGCGATCGTGATGTCCAGTCACGACTGCGTTTGGATGAGTTACCGTGCTTCTATGACTTGATGATATAAGCATTATTAACACTTACCCGGTGGTTCGGATCCCACCTGAAATAGAAAGTTCACCACATTCTTGATAACTTGGTTCAAAAGGCGAGGTGGAACTACCTGTAAAGGTATCCGCACCAATAAAAGCCATACTTTTATCATTATTATTACTTTCAAAACAATATCTCGGTTTCCTCCATAAGATAATCATTAATTTTTCGCAAAAATATCTCGGTTTCCTCCATAAGATAATCATTAATTTTTCGCAAAAAATAAAAAAATCATTCATAGTCACTCATACTTATGTTGCACTGATGGAAGGTTTTCAATATAATATTAATAATGACTAAATACAGACTTTAATAATTCACAAATTCCCACTAATAGAATACGATAAAAATTCATAAACTATCAACGATCGTAGATATTCATTCCTTTGGAAGAAGCACGAAAAAATGTACAACTTATCTTCTGTTCTTGACTGCATTCATTAACTTTTATTTGAAAAAATGGGGGTTTAAAATTTGAATAAATGCTGTCCAACAAAATTTTATCTTAAAATTTGAATCCACTTATATATAGTTTCATGTGCCAAAACTGGTCAACTAATTTATTGTGCTTTGGACAATTCCAATACGGTCGTTACGAGATTAAAAGATCGATACATAAAAGTTCGATATCTGAAAGATCGGTATCTAAAAGATCAATATTAGGGGTCATTTTGCCAATTTCGAGATCTTTCCACGCAGTAATATCTATTTTCTCAAGCATAATAAGGTATTTACAGATCTCTTCTGGAACTCAACCATTCAACATTCTTAACAATTCAAAATTTACATTACATTAGAAACACACTGACAGGTTTGTACGAAATAATACAGGAAAATCTTCAGGAAAATTGTAGAAAAGAAAATAGCTTCGCTTCCATGAAATATCTTTGCATCCGTTTCTTCCTTGGGCTCCCTTTCGCACGTACGCGCGCTCGCAGGCACAACATAGAGAGTGTAGTTACCATGACAACGCAGTAAGCGAAGGACGTGTGTACAGAGAGTATATATGTACAGTAAATATGTATATATGTACTGAGCGGACCCTTGCTTATTGCTGTCAGTGGGGGGATGGAGTTCACTTGTAAAGGGGTGTGGTCAGTGGAGAACCAATCAACGCACGTCTTATATAAACACAACCTAGAGAGTGAGTTAGACAAAGAGAGCAAAGTGAGAGAGATAGAATTTGGAGTAGAACTAGCTTATAAAGGATGGAAGATGAGAAAGAGTGGTATGATGACTGGGGAGAGTTCCTCAGACAGAAGAACAATATGCGATCAAAATTATATTACTTGGAGAGGTTGAGTCAGTCTGTGCGGCTATCCTTCAAAGTATTGCGTGAGAGTTACTGTCATTCATGTTATTGCATTCCTAAAGGCTCTTGTACGTTTGTCTTTTTGTCACTGGACCAGAGTGGACTGCTTTTATTGAAATAAACATACAGTCTGAGTTTCTTTGTAGTGGCGAAGGTGGTTTTGTAGAAGGTATCCATAATAAATAATACGACGAGTTGTTACAAACACATTTATTAAAAATATTAAGATATTAGTTTCGGTTGTTATACCATTATCAATCTCAAACAAACTAAAACTCAAGTACACAGTAGCTTAATATAAACATGAATGATACTATTGGATAAGTGAGAAAGAGGCTGACCTTCATTGAAGGCTGTGATTGGCTGAAGGCCATAACAAGTCACGCCCTCTGGTAGGAGGAGTAACAAGCAAAAATAATAGTTAAATCAAGAACCAAAACACCGTGAACATCTAGAAAGCAACATAAAAGAACAATACACAAGTCCCGCCTCAAGATGTCGAATTATGGTAACGGTTAACTATAAAACATCAATAAATAACAATCAAATAATAAATCATTTTAAATCTAACGACTGGCAGTCATACTGGCATTAACAACAAAAAGTAAATATTAACAACGCAGATCGTTATGGAACAAGAAATCCAAGAATAAATAATTGGCTGTTATAATGGAAATAATGAAAAACTACTGTTTTTTCAGGCTCAGAACGGAATTATTTTTATGAATAAATTACTTTGATTATTTTCTTTATTCTAGCCCAGTGGATAAGCTCATCGTAAAAGGCCCACATTTATTATATTTTGAATATTACAATCAGAAAAAGAACTCAAGTATTATTGTATTCCAGAATTTATTGTTATTGAAATAATCTAATCAAACTGATCCAACGATCCAACCTCAAATTCTGTCACTCGGAAATTAACACTATTATTTGTTCATTTTTCGGTGGACAAGGTTCAGTGCATTTGAATGAGTTGGATGATGGTGATTGATGAGTTGAGCCTTCAGTTTTAGATGGTTTCCGAACCACCAGGAAGTGATTTTTTAACAGATAAAAGAGTCCTTTTATTCCTGTATTGAGAAATCAAGCATTTTGAAGGAGATCCTTGAGCTGAAATAACACAAACTTCTCGTCAATTTCCACTTATGTGCACAAAAAAATTCGATTTCTAGGCGGAATTTCAAAATTTGAAGCTGATCTCTCTTTTATTACCCGATTTAACAATCTTAAAGCTCAAAAAAGTTTAATAGAAGTACGCAAACACGACTGGATCAATCAAGAGTGAGGCATACATATATAATTGTAGTCATTAATTTGAATTTAATAGTGTTTAATTATACCTTCGTTCAATTGCATACTGATAATTCCTGGAGTTCTTTCCGAATGCAGTTCCATTTTGCGACATTATGGACTGACTATACAAGATAGTATGTAGAAAGTTACACAGCTATGTAGCTTCTTGGGCACATTTAAAGCTGTCAATTACAACACAATTAATTATCTAGGCTTGAAATTAACCTAGAGACGAAACTAATTAGAAAGAAATAGTTGGAAATGCTTTCAATTAAAATTGTGGCTTTGATCTTCCGTATTACCATCTGCACGTTTAGGTAAAAAAGTCATTTATGTCTAATTCTTTGTAGTGGCGAAGGTTATATTGTGAAATATATTCATAATGAATAATAAGACATGAAGTTGTCACAGCCACATTTATTGATAATGGTGAAATACTAGTTTCGGTTGTTACACCATTATCAATCTCAAACAAACTCAAATTATGTTTGTTTGAGATTGATAATGGTGTAACAACAGAGACTAGTATCTCACTATTCTTAATAAATGTGGTTGAGACAGCTTCATTTTATTATTCATTATGATTTATGTGTGTTTGTTATGTGTCAATAGCTAACTTGATGGTTAATTTGTATTGATATGAAATTTATTATGACTGGCCAGAAAAATATTAAGAAGAACAGGATGAATAAAAGCATAAAGTGTATTGTTCAATAAGCAAAGAAAAAACACATTGATGTGGATATAAACACTCAAATCTCTATGTTACCTATGCCAATTGTTTCACCCTGTTGTTGAGAATTATCTGACAACTTTTTTTGGAGTCTGAGACCTGAGCGTGGGTAATGAGTTCAATGATGGTAATCTACAGTCTTAGGTGGGTTCCGAACCACTGGAAAGTGATTTTACAGCGATAACAGTCTTTTTTGCAGGCCAATTCAATCGGAGATAAGCTATGAAACTCCTGTGCCATCTTTGTAAGGGTGGCCGATAGGATTGGCCAGCAAAAAAGACTTTGTTCTCTGCTGTAAAATGACTTCCCGGTGGTTCAGAATCCACCTAAAACTGTAGGTGCAACTTATCAATCACCATCATCCAATTCATTGCCCACGCACAAGTGTCAGGACCATGTGAGTTTCATCCTCAAAAAAAAAATAAAAATGTTTCATTCTATTCAAATGTTAAATTGAATATTTTAAATATGCATGTCACATCCTACATTGGATTTATTTTGTCTCTGTCTCTTTTGGTTTTAATGAAACTTTGCAATTGAGAATAAGACGTAGCTTATTGTTTGCGGGTGAGAGCTCTGTCAGAGATGAGAATACTCAAGTGACATCTTCAAGAAAAGCGTACAATATTGTTTAATAATGCACATAACAATCTTTATTAAGATATTCCACGACCCTCACAACGCAACTTCTCTTCTTACTTCTCACTCATTCCTCCTTCCTCTTTCCTCTTTCATAACTTTGGACTCTTCCTTTTCTTTCCCTTTCCCTTTCCCGCCCCCTTACCCTTCCCTTCCTTTCTTATTATTTTGTCTGTGGCAACACCCACTCAATTCCCCTTATCACTTACATTTATTTCCTCTGCTACTCAGGAGTTTTTTCACTTGGAAAAGTCACGGAGTATTTTTGTCTTTCTTAGTAATGGCGAAGGTGATATTGTGGAAGGTATCCATAATGAATAATAAGACTAAATTGTCACAACCACATTTATTAAAACTTCGAGAAACTAGTTTCGGTTGTTACACCATTATCAATCTCAATCAAACTGAAAACTGAAGTACAGAGAAGCCTTATATATACTTTACATGGAATGATACTATTGGCTAA
Source organism: Conomelus anceps (assembly GCA_948455865.1). Lineage (NCBI taxonomy): Eukaryota > Metazoa > Arthropoda > Insecta > Hemiptera > Delphacidae > Conomelus > Conomelus anceps. Next base: position 21,022,640 of record OX418226.1, on the reverse strand, counting down.
GAGGGAAAGAGGCTGACCTTAATCGGACGTTGTGATTGGTTGTCAAGTCACGCCCCCTGGTGGGAGGAGTAACAAGCAAAAATACGAGTCAAATCAATAACTAAACACTGTGAACATCAAGAAAGTAACAAAAAATTGTAATAAGGCTAGAATTTAATCAAATTAAAATTAAAATTTTTTTAAAAATTAGAAGCTCACTGAAATGCGATCAAGGTCAACTGAGAAATACACATAAGAACTGCTTTTTAAAAATGGGCTGGAATTATAATGAAACCAAGTCAGGTTGAATTAACTACCAAAAACTACCAAGTTAGTTGTATTGAATTGGTTAAAATAAATTTGGTCATTTAAATTAGTTATGGAATCGTTTTTTACCAACTTAGTTATCTCCAAAGTTTGTTACTCCTCCCACCAGGGGGCGTGACTTGACAACCAATCACAACGTCCGATTAAGGTCAGCCTCTTTCCCTCTTAGCAAATAGTATCATTCCATGTACAGTATATATAAGGCTTCTCTGTACTTCAGTTTTCAGTTTGATTGAGATTGATAATGGTGTAACAACCAAAACTAGTTTCTCGAAGTTTTAATAAATGTGGTTTGTGACAATTTCGTCTTATTATTCATTATTTATGTCTTCCTTGTTTCTATGTTTATATATTTTATTTATTTCTTTCTTTTCTCTATTCCTCTCTTTTCTATGTTTCTCTCTTCTGTAATTCAGATATTCAGATAGCTTTATTTGAGTAAAAGTAAAATTTATATGTCTAATGACTATAACCTTACAATGAATGACATCACCTAGATTGATCGAAAAGATATATAAAAATATATACCAAGACAATACGTTTACACTGTTACTATTACTATTACTAAACACTGTTTTGCAAGTTTGATTACTGACATTAAAAAGACTGTTTGAGTAATAAATGAATATCATAATGTCCAGGTGATGCATTTAAACAAAAAGACGGAGTTAGAGCAGAAAAGCCCCATATCTTTTTTTCGGAGGATGAAGCCCACATAGGTTTGAGACCTGTGCGTGGGTAATGAATTGGATGATGGTGATTGATGAGTTGGACCTACAATTTTAGGTGGGTTCCAAACCACCATCTTACACTCAACCCATCATCTCTTATTCGATGAGAACGGAAATTGCAGCCTTTGCGAAGAAAAATTACTCATCTAATTTCTTGAGTTTTGACTCCATTTGGGTTAACTTATCTGGCGTCAATCTTACGATATACCTACACACAAGGAAACAATTCGTGATGTCTTTGATAAATTCAAATACAATCATATATATTCACCTTGCCAGTAGGGTCTTTTAATTGAAATATTTCTTCTCTTCTTACTGCTATAGTATTGTCATTTCCTGGCTACAGAGTTTCTGTATGTGATTATTTTGCTGTAATAATTATATGACTGTAACTATACGTAATTTATCCTTTGTGATTGCACTGTGTTGTTTATGAAAGAAGAATCAATATTCATGAAGGAAGACTCAAAATAAATAATATACCGATCTTGATGAAGCTTTGTATAGTTTTATTAGCTAGCATCATATTGAGAAAAATAACCCCTTCCAAGTATGTATTAATGTATATACTGTAGTACAAAAAAAAAAAAAAAAAAAAAAAAAAAACTGTTGTACCATAGCCGATTCGACTGTAGGTGACTCTTCAGACCTCAACGCTATGTTTTAGTCCAAAGAGCGTTCTACACAAACGAGGAGTGAGGTAGTTTGTGATTGCTTTCCTCACTGAGCTAACAGAATTGTATCAGTGTGCCAAGCCCACCGAAACAGATTCTGAAGCTCCATGCCCTTCCTAGTAGAATAACTAAATAATACAAAAAAGTTTTTGATTAATTCATAGGATACATAGAACAGTGTCAAAATCACCTTAACATTCATACAAACATGTATAGAGTCCCGATAATTTGTGCCTCGATAGTGCGAGGCTCCATAAGCTAGGAAGAAGCTATCCATATCTAGAATTTTTCTAACAAAAGATTATCGTTGAGCTATAATCGGTGATAATTCAACAAATTATCGAAAGCATCTTCCACTTCCAGTAGAACGGCCAATAGAAGCTTCTTCTAATCAAACTCATCAATCACCATCATCCAACTCATTACCCACGCACAGGTCTCAGACCTATGTGGGCTTCAACCTAAAAAAAAACAATCTTTTAAATTTTCATATAGACCTGAAATTCGTAAAGCCGTGATAACTGATTAATGTACTGTATTCTAAAGAAATAGCCTGGCCATATTTATTTGAAAATAAAAAAAATATAGTAGGTTATAGTCATAAATAAAAATGAAGTATTATAAACTTAAAAAACACTTTTAAATGGAAATTGACTCACGTTATGGCGTGACGGCCGTTTCGCTCTGTTGTATAGAGCATCATCAGACGACCCACAGTACACTCGTACAGTGTACAGAGTACAGTGTGTACTGTGGGTCGTCTGATGATGCTCTAGACAACAGAGCGAAACGGCCGTCACGCCATAACGTGAGTCAATTTCCATTTAAAAGTGTTTTTTAAGTTTATAATACATATTAGTGGAAACAAGATGGATCTTCAACATCACAAAAATGAAGTAGTTCCAAAATCTACATCATTAGGAATTAGTTATGTTTAATTGTTAACAAAATTTAACGCTTCTATCCACATCGAAGTTTATAAAACACCAATCATCAGTAAACGGAAAGTAAATGAAAGACCAATAGGAGTGGCGGATAATGATTATAAAGAGAGGGCGTGAATGCGCGTTGGGGCGCAAGATATTAGGCGCCGTGGCGCTCCCTCAGAAAGCGTCGTCGTTTCAAGAACGGTGATGAAGAAGAAGAACTGTAAAACAAGGAAGATGTAGAAGAAAAAAGGGGACAGTGATGAAGGATGGCATGAGGGGGGAAATGATAAACTGCATTATTAAGAAAAGCTGAGGATGAGTATGGAGGGTGCAGCTGATTTAATGAGCGCACACGTTTGTGGGAAGAAGATGAAGACAAAGCAGAAGTTGAAGAGGAAGTAGGAGAAGAAAAATGAGAAGAAGAAGACAAAGAGAGGAAATTAAAAGAAGAAGACAAAGAGAGGAAATTAAAAGAAGAAGAGCCCTTAAGCAAACAGGATTAAAAAAGAAGAGAAAAACCAAGAAAAAAGAAGGAAAAAATAAAGAAAAACAAGGAGAAGAACAGCAAGACAAAAGGAAAGTAGGGTAAGATTCAAAAGATGAAGTAAAGAAGAGGAAGAAGAAGAAAGAAGAGGAAAAAGAAGAAGAAGAAGAAGAAGAAGAAGAAGAAGAAGAAGAAGAAGATGAAGAAGAAAAGAAAAAACAGAAAAGAAAAAATATAAAGACGAAGGAAAAGAGGATGAAGAGAGGGAATTAAAAGAAGAAGAACCCTCAAGCAAGCAGAATGAAAAAAGAAGAGAAAAACCAAGGAAAAGGAACGGAAGAAGAAAGAAAAACAAGAAGAACAGGAAGACGAAAGAAAAGAAGAGGAACAAGAGTAAAAGGCAAAAGATGAAGATGGAGAAGAAAAGGAGAAGAAGAAGAAGAGGAAGAAGGAGAAGAGGAAAGGAGGAGGAGGAGGAGGAGAAGAAGGAGAAGAAAATAAGGAGACGAAGAAGAAGAAAAAAAAAATAATAAGAAGAAGAAGAAGAAGAAAGAAGATCAACAAGAGAAAGAAGAAAAAAAGTAGATTACGAAAACGGCTGAAGGAGAAGAAGAGTCCTCGAGCAAGTAGAATGAAAAAGATGAGAAAAAACTAAGACAAAGAAAAGAGGAAAAAAAGAAAATATGAGAAAAAGAAGAAGAGAAAGATAAAAAGGCATAAGATAAAAAGAAGAAGAAGAGGAAGAAGAAAAAGAGTATTACCTAAATTCAGTAGAAGAAGAAAGAGGCGAAAGGAGGAGATTAAAAAGAAACATCTAGCAAGTATAATGAAGAGAAAGCAGAAAAGCCCCAAGAAGAAGAAATGAGGAGAAGAAGAGGAGAAAGAAGAAGAACAAGAGGAAGAGGCAGAAAATAAAGAAGAAAAATGAGAAGAAGAGAAGAAAAGTACAAAACATAGAGGAAGACGGAGAAGAAGAAAAGGGCCAAGAAAAATAAAAATGAGGATAAGAGAAATAAGAAAGGAGAAGAAGAAGAAGAAGAAGAAGAAGAAGAAGAAGAAGAAGAAGAAAGTTGAAGATGACGAGGGGGCGAAAAAAGGAGAAAAAGGAGAAGAAGAAGCAGAAGAGAATAGCGAGAAATGAGTTGGAGAAGACGGAGGGGGTGAAAAAGAGAAGAAGTTAGTAATCGAGTGAGGAAAACAAGAGATGGCTGCCGCCTTCATTCTCATCACTCACATCATTCATCTCCCTCACTCACTTTGTCTCTTTCTATTTCCCCTTTTATTTCGTTCTCCCCATCTCATCATAATGGCATTCCATATAAAGCACCATGAAATTACGCGTCATGCTACTACCCTCCTATAATTTTCATTCTCGACGCCATAAAATTGGTTGTGTCCCCCCTCACTCTACAACTCACCCCCCCTTTATACGGGGTCCACATCAGTATTTTCACGCAACCGCATCCGCACTTAATTTATTGGAAAATAGAATCATAGCCCGGCGATAATTTTCAAGCTGTGACAGAATTTCAGGTCCGCCCAACATCGGTTTATTTATGTTTTCGTTTTGTGGCATTCTTATGGAATAATAACTACTACATTGTTTGAGTTCATGGGAGCCTTACCATTTACCGGTAAATGGTAGATGAACGGTAAACTAATGGAAAAAGATAACAAAGACATCTAATTTGTATATTCAAATTAATAGACGTGGAAGCCTTACCGTTTCCCGGTAAATGGCAAATGACCGGAAACTATGACTTGTGATTGGTCTTTTCAAATTAACAGACATGGTAGCCTTACCAGTTACTTTTACCAGTAAATGGTAAATTAACTAAAACTGAGGCGTCTGATAGGTATATACGAATAAATAAACGTGGAAACCTTTCCGTTTACCGGTCAATGACAAATGAACGGTAAACTAATGGAAAAAGATAAAAAAGACATCTAATTGGTATATTCAAATTAATAGACGTGGAAGCCTTACCGGTTCCCGGTAAATGGCAAATGACCGGAAACTATGGTTTGTGATTGGTCTTTTCAAATTGACAGACATGGTAGCCTTACCAGTTACGTTTACCAGTAAATGGTAAATTAACTAAAACTGAGGCGTCTGATAGGTATATACAAATAAATAAACGTGGAAACCTTTCCGTTTACCGGTCAATGACAAATGAACGGTAAACCAACGGAAAAATAGAAAAAAGAATCTAATTTGTATATTCAAATTAATAGAGGTGGATGACTTACTGTTTACCGGTAAATGGTAGATGATGGGAAACTAACGTGTCTGCTTGGTCTATTCAAATTCATAGGTATGTTAGCCTTACCGTTCACCAGTAAATGTTAAATGAACTAAAACTAAGGCATCTGATTGGTTTATCCAAATAAATAGTCGTGGAAACATTTCCGTTTATTGGTCAATGATACATGAACTAACGGAAAAAGAGAAAATGATACATCTAATTGGTATATTCAAATTAATAGACATGGAAGCCTTACCGTAAATGTTAAATAAACTAAAACTAAGGCGTCTGATAGGTATATCCAAATAAATAAACATGGAAACCTTACCGTTTACCGGTCAATGATAAATGGCATTCTCTAACTGAAAAATAGAAAAAATACATCTAATTGGTATATTCAAATTAATAGACGTGGAAGCCTTAACGTTTAACGGTAAATGGCAAATGATCGGAAACTATGGCTTGTGATTGGTCTTTTCAAATTAACAGACATGGTAGCCTTACCAGTTACGTTTACCAGTAAATGGTAAATTAACTAAAACTGAGGCGTCTGATAGGTGTATCTAAATAAATAAGCGTGGAAACCTTACCGTTTACCGGTCATTGATAAATGAACGGTAAACTAACGGAAAAATAGAAAAAAAGACATCTAATTGGTATATTCAAATTAATAGATGTGGAAGCCTTACTGTTTACCAGTAAATGTTAAATGAACTGAAACTAAGAAACTATGAACTGAAGATTGGTTTATCCAAATAAATAAACGTGGAAACCTTTCCGTTTACCGGTCAATGACAAATGAACGGTAAACTAACGGAAAAAGAGAAAAATACATCTAATTGGTATATTCAAATAAATAGACATGATAGCCTTACCTCTTACCGGTAAATGGTAAATGACTGGAAACTATGACTTGTGATTGAGGGAAGTGATAGCCGCGAGCCCTGGCAGGTATCTGTTCAATCAGAGAGATAAGCTGCGTCCTCGTCGGTCCTGTTTGTAACGGTAACCGATTAGATTGACCAGCAAAAAAGACACTGTTCTCTGCTGTAAAATCACTTCCCGGTGGTTCGGAACCCACCTAAAACTGTAGGTCCAACTCATCAATCACCATCATCCAACTCATTACCCACGCACAGGTCTCAGACCTATGTGGGCTTCATCCTCAAAAAAAAAAAGCTTTTGGAATTCTTAAACGGCTCTGAATTTTAGTCATTTACCATTTACCGGTAAACGGTAAGGCTCTTATGAACTGAACCTTTCTTTTGACCTGTTTTTGGAAGTATTTAATAATGAGTCTTGTGGAAAGGGCGTAAGCACTACCTGCTTAGTTCAAATAACCGTGATTACTGTTCATATATCATCCATATAGTCAGTCCTAAAATTGGAATATTTTTCACAATAAATGTGAAATAAAGTATTATAAACTTAAAAAACACTTTTGAATGGAAATTGACTCACGTTATGGCGTGACGGCCGTTGAAATAAAGTCTCTCAGAGTAATAAGTTTATGTTCTGATGACAATTATTCAAAGATTGTACACCGAACGAAGAGAGGTCTCTTATTTCAAGTCGACCGTTTTGCATTGTCTGCCTGTTTGTTTGTAAAACGCATTTACGGATATTTATATTTCAAGATCACTTAGGATCATTTACTATTTCACTTAGGTCTGAGACCTGTGCGTGGGTAACGATTTGGATGATGGTAATTGATGAGCTGTACCCACAGTTTAAGTTGAGTTCCGAACAACCGGGAAGTGATTTTACAGCAGAGAACAGTGTCTTTTTTGCTGCCCAATCTAATCGGTTACCCTTACAAAGAGTACCCAGGAGAAAGCATCTTATCTGTATCTGATTGAACAGATACTTGCTACGGCTCACGGCTATCATATTTGTTTGAGAGAAACAAATCACTTCAAATATTTAATACAAGTATAATAACGATTGTGAATGATAATTTAACAAACTTCATTAATATTGTCCTATAAATTCATACATTAGACGTGTGAAATCTTATCTGATTTGAGTAATCAGCTATTTGGAACAACATAGGTACAGGCTGGATGAAAAATAGAACGCAGTCATGGAGACTTGCTACAGCGTGTTTTTTTGGGGGAAAAATACATGAAATAGACTACACAAATTGAATCAAGAGTTAGCTCTGATGATTGTGTTTAACTTTGCAATAGTGATTGTCATCGAGTATGCCCCTCTCAGGAAGCATCTCATTCTTGGCCGTAGATCTACTGTTTACAGAAATACTGGTTCTTTATTTGTCAGAAAAAAACATTCTGTAAGCCGTCAAGTTTTTCCGACGAGTTTCAAAACCTTCTATTATATTCCTGAAGTTGAGATATTTCCCCCAATAATCACCCTATTTAACAAATGCCAAAAAGTTCCCCACCTGTGTGTACAACATTATATTATCATTTTTATAAAAATAGACGAAAGCCCAAAAAATATCCCTCGAGTATCCATTTTGTGTTAAGAAAGTCCAGGAAAAATGAGTTCAATTTGAATCCTTCCATGATAACACCAAGAAAAATTAGATTAATCAGGATTTGTAGTGACGAAATCATTCAGCTTGTGTTTCTACATTGAAAGTAATTGTTGATGAGATTCAAAGTCAACCGAAATTAGCATCCAGCCAATTAATTGATTGAGATGTCAGAATCGGAACAGCTGTTTTCTGGGTATTTGAATGCGACTGCACAGACAAGCATTAGAACAAGATCTGTGAATAGATTTCCCCACACTAATTTGAATATCCTCAGCACCTGTGTTAAAATCCACACAATCTTTCCCTATCCTTTCTTTATCAATATCCTTTATCACTTTTTTATCCTCTTCTTCTCCTTCATCATTTTAATATTATCATTTTTCTTTTTCTCAATTTTTATTCACATTTTTTGTTTTCTTTTACCTTCCTTTCTTTCCTTTTCTTTTTCCTCTACATTTTCTCCTCTATCTTATGTTTTTTCGTCTCCATTTTCTCGTCCA
>OX418226.1:20993573-21014070 GCA_948455865.1 Conomelus anceps | reverse complement strand
AAGTTTAGTTTCCCTCCTTCTTCTTCTTCTCCGTTTCCTCTTTTCTATAATCATCCTTCCTTTTCCTCTACTTCTCCCTATTATTCATTCATTCTTCCTCTTCTACTTCCCCGTCTTCTTCTTCCCTTACTTCTTCCTATTTTACTTCTCCTCCTACTCCATCTCCTTTCTACCTCTCCTTTCTCCTACTACTCTCCTACCTTCTTCTCTACCTCCCACACTTCCTCCACCTTCTCTTCAAACTTCTCCTTCCCGTCCTTCCCCACCACATTATCCCTCAACCCAATGTTCTTCTCATCACACGTCCTTCTTCCTCATTCCATTCTACTCTTCTCTCACTTACACATGTTGGTCTTTCTCTCCAATCCTCTTACCTACTTAATCATCCCGTCACTCTCTCACTCACTCTCTCTCTCTCTCACCACCGCTCTAACCCACTCTCTCAACACCAGCCCTCTCTCTCCACCCATCTCTACTCCTTTTCTTTCCTCCTCTCATCTGAGACCTTCTGCTCTCCACAACCTGTCGGTTGTTCTCTTTGGACCAGTTTTTTTCTTGTTTCTTTCTTCGCCGCTGACAATTCGGAAATTTTTGTCAAAGACAAATACACCTGAAAGGGCTTACAACACGCCGCTGCAAGCAACTGGATGACACAAAATAATGTATCGTATTTTTTTGTATTTCTGCGTTTTTAGATCTTCCACCAAATCAACGGCGCTGCATTCCGTTGAGCTTTTAAAGTGCTCCTGCTAGATGTAACTTCTGCTCTTGCCGATTCTTGCAACAATATTGAAGAGTTCGCCCAAATCCCCTAAACGCTTGTAAACATTGCTAGCAGTGATTTGCAGAAACTCACTGTTAACCCACTTACTCTATATTTAGTGGGTGGTATTGGGTGAGTTCAACTAGAAGACTGGATACAAACGAGACACCACGGTAGCAATTCGATAGAGGAGATGTCCAGGACATGTAGAGAAAAATTAAGGCATGAACGGTTCCCAAAAACAAGAATATCACTTATTCTCAATGAGATTTTTAACTATAGAGAAGCGGGACAGTCCTTTTTTTTAATTCTATGACTAGACTAAATACTTAGTATATATCTCAACAAAGCGTGACTATACCTTGAGTTATGATACATTGTAGACTCAAATCGACAATGCCTTGTAACCAAGCCTAGGGTAAAATCAGTTGTTACAAGTTGTACTATTTTCTAAAAAATTAAGATTTTAGCAGGCTTGTATCCTTGCAAAAAATTTCATACACTTGGACGCCCGAATTTCAAAATTAATCACCTCTCCAGATCTCCTGTAGGCCGCAGTCCAATGGGCCTGAATTCCTGAGTTGGGATTGTGGAAGATTGAAATCATTTATATAAATAATTTGGAATTCATTGTTTGTATGAAAACCCAATAATGCTGCATAGATATGAATATATCATACTATTTTAATTTAGTTCAATGCTTAATAAGTGATGTGTTTTAGTTTTATGAACTCACTGCTGGCGCTCAAGCTTGCTTTGCCAGTAGTACTTTTATTCCTAGTTATAGTTTGCTTTCAATTTCAGTGTTCTCCACGAATGAATTTTTTTTTTCAATGTTTTTTCCCGTTATATTGGCAAATAAATAAATAAATGTTGAATTTGGAGAGTAATTTTGTTCTCTCTACTCCTTGCCTAATTGAAATCATCACTAGCGTTTGAGCCAAATTACACTAACGATGACGCCAACTCTAACCAGACCACTAACAGGTGATCACAATACACCAGGCTACTCTACAGAATTTTGCATTTAGAGCAAGCGGAAGCATAGAGTGACCAGGTTAGAATTAAAGTTGACTTAGTTTTGCTAAAACTCAAATTTTTGAGTAAATTACAGCTTGTATTTTTGTATAATTAAGTTTGTGCCCTATCATATACAATTAAGTTTGTGCCCTATTCATATACAATCTAATATAATAATGACTTGTAGTTCTGTGAACAGTAGTGCTCACGCCCAAGAATAAGGGTGCTTGCACAGAGGAAAACTCGATGTACTCAATAATAATCACAAAGGCAAAATTACAGTAAACACAGTAAACACAGTAATCAGATCTAAACATTGATTCAATTCGCAGAGTTTATCTTCAACAAAAAGTCACTCTGTATCAACCTCTAAGGATGTGTTTCTATTTTCCAGACAGCTGATTGTTATCAGATCAGATTTCACATGTCTGACGAATGAATTTAAAAAACAATTTTAATTAAATTTGTATAACTATCATTTAAACAGTAATCACTATTATAAATATTATAAATGATTTGTTTCCCTCAAACAACTTATGCTATTTCAATCAATGATAACTTAATTTTTTTTGGAGGATGAATCCAACATGCTATTCCAATAAATGATAACTTAATTTTTTTTGGAGGATGAATCCAACTATGTTATCACATGGACAATTAACTATGTATAACTATGTTGGATTCATCCTCCAAAAAAAATTAAGTTATCATTTATTGGAATAGCATGTTGGATTCATCCTCCAAAAAAAATTAAGTTATCATTTATTGAAATAGCATAAGTTGTTTGAGGGAAACAAATCATTTATAATATTTATAATAGTGATTACTGATTAAATGGGTAAGTGATTACATATGTGGGTAATGAGTTGGATGGTGATTGATGAGTTGGAGCTACAGTTTTAGGTGAGTTCCGAACCACTGGAAAGTGATTTTACAGCAGAGAACAGAGTCTTTTTTGCTCGCCAATCCAATCGGTCACCATTACAAAGATGCCCCAGGTGTTTCGTAGCTTATCTCTTATTGTACAGATACATGCTACGGCACTCGGCTATCACTCCCCTTTAATATATTCATATGAAAGCCATTAGATAAATAAGAGGGCCTGGGAGCTATCTTGAGATTTCATTCCAATTGCACGTGAAGTAGCTCATTTAAAAATTATATACCCCAACAGAAGAAGGCCCAAGTGCCTTTATATTTATTATTATATTTTATATTATTATATTATTATATTATTATATTATTATATTATTATATTATTATATTATTATATTATTATATTATTATATTATTATATTATTATATTATTATATTATTATATTATTATATTATTATATTATTATATTATTATATTATTATTTATTTTTTCCCTTTTAAATATCCTTTAAATGCAAGCAAAATTAAAAAATCCTTATACATACATCGCCAGGCATTACTTGAAGGAAAATCAATGCAAAATTTCATAGAATTTGGTTTTAAATGTTCGTGCAGTCGCAAATGCGTTACAGACAGACAGACAAATGCAAAACGGTCGACTTGAAGCAGAGACCTCTCTTCGCTCGGTCAAAAATTTCAACAAATAACTCCGGTCTTCCTTGCTTGAGTCATTTTTTGCTGAACAGCATTTTTTTTATATACATCTACTTACATAGACAATTTGTAGGCCCCTTTTCTAGCCGATTTGTACGTAGACTACCAAATAAGTTTAATAGAAATTAATTGTCCATTCACTCAACCTACTTTCTGAACTAAGGCGACTATGCTCTGTCCACTTCGACTATCACTTACTAGAAAACTGGGGAAAAAGCCGATGTTTAGTCATGCTTTAAATCGTGTAACGTTGTATCGGAAACTGGTTTCTAATTGTTTCATTTGCGTTCAGTATGTACATTACGTACAAGATAATATCCAAAAGTAGTCAACATTAACACCGGATTAGTCTTTTAACAGGATAAAAACTACTTTGAACACAAGATTGAAATAAAACTTGCCTTGAATACCAAATCGCGTACTACGGTACAACTATTGTGGGACCTCGGCTGAATACTAATTGTTCAGCTTTTGAATTATTAAATAGTTTAATTACAAAACTAACCGGTGATAATTGAAAGAGAGCTTTGACTTAAGTGTAGAAAGTACAGGTTAAGAGAAAAGTGGCCTAAATTTACTTACGGTACTAATACCGTTAGCATAGTAATTTGCTTTAGTATGCATAGATGATACAAAGGGCCGTATTAATGAACGTTCCTTGAGTGCATCTTGACTCGAGGGACGCTTGAAATATGATGTATTCATATAGGCATAAGAAATATAATTTATCCATGTATTATCACGGTGCAAAATACACCAGCCCACTTCATTAAAAAACATTTCGAGAACTATAAAGATAAAGATTAAATCTATAGTTAATTAAGTACTCTCGTAAGATTACTTTCATATCATTTTTATTATATTAAGTAAGGGCACACATCTTTTTTCAAATAAATCATTGTTTTAGCGCCATATAATAGTTGTAGTACACAACGAAATGTTTACGTTATTCAAAAGGGTTAAATTTATTCAATGCTTGCACTAGCCGGCTTATCAAACAGCTGTTTTCGATTTATCTCTTTTGTTGAAATTTAATTATTTTTTTAATTGTTTTTTCTGTATTTATTTTTAATATTCATCTGAGAAATCTGCTTATTCAAATCCCATTAATTATTTGATTTTTTAACTTAATTATTAATTCCTCCAAATTTTGTTTTCTCTTACGTAATAATGTCAAACTGTAAACTCAAGACCGTTGTAGCCTTCCTATTGGAGGATTTCACCTAAATTCGCTATGATTGGTGGATTACCGCATCACGCCACCTTCTTCTCAAAGACTCTGAACTCTTCAGAACTTGGACAAGAAGAGAGACGGTTTTTGGCAGACTGTTCTCACATTGGCAGATGTAATACTGTACTGTATCATTAAACAAATTATTTAAAACAATACAAAGCATGATTCTACAAACAGCTTTTAAACACTTTCTTCAATAGCGTGAGGAGCACCTTTCAACAGTACCTTCGTATCTCATGATTTTTAAAATTCTTCTAAAGTGTGCGAAATGCCATGAGTTTGGGGGAAGCTCATATTATAATATTTTTGTATGATAATGTTTTTGTAATACTAAAATATATAATAATAATAATAATACTAAAATGTCAATACTAAAATATTTTAGGGGTGATTTCACAATTATATCAGTAAACTAAAATAAGTTTAAAATTAAAATTTGATAAGAATTCTTTATATAATAATGAGCAGCCTGAGACCTGAGCATCTCTATCCAATTAGGGTAACGCAATTATTGAATGTCTATCTCGCTAATAAATGAGACAATGGGGGTTGAGAAATGAAAGAGATTAGATTGATCCTTGAAAGAAGGAAATGAGTCGCGATAGGCTAGTGAAAAAATACAGGTGTTCAGGAACTGAAGTGGTCAAATTGGGGTAGTAGTTACACCATCTTCTTCTTCTCCTCCTCTTTTCTTCTTCTTGTTCTTCATCTTCTTTTTCAAGTTTCCTTTGCTTTCTTCCAATTCTTGTCCACTATCCTCTTCTACCTGTTTGTTTTTTGTTTTTTTATGATAGAATATTCTCTCCCATTCTACTAATTTCAACAAGTAGCATATCAATCAATCAATCAATTTTATTCCAAGATAAATACAATTTATACAGCTCATAAAGTTTGTAATAAATTACAACATTTCAACATTTATTGGAAAAATTCAAATGTTACTAAACCTGGCTCACGTATTGTAAGCTAAATTTGAATGAATATTCTGAGTTAAATGATAATAATTATTCAACACAACAAAAATGTACAGTAGTCAAAGATCTATCGCAAATAGAGAGTACAATCTTACTAAAAGATCTGCAAAGTGGAATCAAACTATCAAAACAATACAATTTTGTAAAAAACACGATATAGACTGACGGAAGTGAATAATAGTATTAGACTGTTACAATACATAGGTGATACCTAATAAATTCATTTATAAAACCCTGCATCACGTCAGCCTGCCTACAATCCTATTTGCGATGGGCCTAACATGTGATTCGTCAGTTCAATATTCATTTATGCAAAAAGGTGTCTCCAACCATGTGGTGATAGAAATATTAATTTTTTTCCATAGCAAAAATACATAATATAGGCTGCAATAAAAGTTGTATATGTGATTAAATTAGGCGAGAATTATACTGTAGATGTAGATGCTTTGAAAAATCATAGAAATACGTAGAAATTAAGATTAATTGAATCACTCATTTCAACGTTCTGGCTTTAGTCTCAATAAGAGGATTAAGACAAATTCAAACACCACTAAACAGCACACTCCGAAACAGCACCCAGAGCATCAATACACTGAGACCAGTAATACAAATAATCGCACTTTCCCGCAATCTATCAATATTCATCAATACCTGCATCAATTAACAGAGCGGAAGAGGCAATAAAAGCTCGCTAGCAGAGTTGAGCACTTCTTCAAGAATCCGGAACTCGGTCGGCTTGTCATCAAGCAGAACTTTTAGTTATTTGGAAAAGAATTTGGCTTCGGCTGCCTGACAAGGTCCTTCGCCGCTCAGATCAAATTCCAAAGATCCCCACAAGGCCCCCCTAAGACCCCCCTAACAGCCCCCCTCATCAACTAAGGTGGGTGACTTTTTATCGCCTACGTAATAAGTCGCTGCCGCCGACCATGTTTAAAAATCTTTCTACATACAGAAAAAAGTCCAATTTTTAAATGTTTAATGCAATTTTTTTCGGAGGATGAAGCCAACATAGGTCTGAGACCTGTGCGTGGGTTGTGATGGTGGTTGATGAGTTGGATCTACAGCTTTAGGTGAGTTCCGAACGACGGGGAAGTTATTGCTTTCCCAATCCACCGAAGTACAGAATTTGAAAAAACGCCGTTTTATTCTGGGATGAGATATTTCAATAAACTTCCAGCAGCCATCAGAAATATCGAATCTATAATACAATTTAAACAAACTGTACGAAAATTACTAGTTCAAAAAACCTTATACTCTGCTGCTGAATTTTAATTTTTATTAACTTATTAAATAACTTAAGTCTTAAGACATCTGACTAAGACTCATTATTATTATTATTATTGTAGCTATAAAGGAGAGTGTTGTATGTTATTGACAGATATACATACCATTTTGGTATATAATTGTTTCTCTTTTCTTTTTCACTGTATAGTGAAGCTGGTAGTTTAAGAATTGACATGTCACCAATCATTTGAGTGAAACTCAGAATATTTGATGTAATGTGACAATTGTGAATAATAATAATAATAATAATAATATTTTACGGCAGTGAACAGTCTGGCCAATCCAATCGGTTACCCTTATAAAGAGGGTCCAGGAATTTGTAGCTCAACATTATCTGGCTGAAAAGATACCTCACGGGTGCCCACCCCCAAGCCTCATATTGCACCCCCCTAAATTCAACACCAGCCCCCTCCATAAATTAGGCACCCCCAAAAAAATGCGAAAAAAGACCACCATATTCTTTCTAAAACTAAAAGGAGATTTATATAGTTATTAAAAAAATTCAAACCCAGTCGATAATATACAAAATGTATGTATATTTCTTCAGATTCTTTACATAGGTAACATTTTTTTGTAAAGGTAAAAAAGAAATATAAATGAAATGAATATATGAACTTCTGCTCAATAAACTTATAAATTATTGCAAAATAGCTAAATAAGAATGTGAACCTGAATGGTTATAAACAATCAAATATTCCCCCCCTCAAAAAAAAAACTTTTTTGGAACCACCAAGAATTTCAATGACGCAGTCTGCGTCATAGCCCCCCTGTGGGCACCCCTGGATACCTGATACGGCTCACGGCTATCACTTCCCTCAAATTGATGTAGATTGCTTAAAATAGAATGGCCTGTCTTAACGGCGAGAGCAAGAATGACACTAATAATTGCATAAATTGAGAGCTTAGAGCGTGTAGACCAGTGTAGATTCTAGTTAGACGGAATATGTTAGAGCTGTTTGGAGATCCCATCAATGTACTATGTTCAATCTCAAAGTGTAAAACAACTTCATGTAGACTGCTTCAAATATGAAGGACTCCAAATATAAAAATTAGGTCCAAACGCCTAAAGCTAAAGCTATGCTAGTTGCATATGAGAGCTTAGAGCAGTGTAGATTCTAGTTAGACGGGATGTGACATTGATAGAGTTGTGTAGAGTGTTTTCATCGAATCCTGTTCAACGTTAAAATGTAGTGCAACTTTATGTAATCTATATAAATAAAATTAGAGTTTTGTCTGTACATTTATCAGAATTATATATTTTTTGGTTATTTTTACGTTTTATACATCAAATAAGCCGAAAATAGTCTAATCTCACTTTCTGTCTGTCTGTCTGTCTGTCTGTCTGTCTGTCTGTCACGGCCCCAAAGGCATTTTACGCGGCCTTCTCCTCAAAAACGAGAGCATCGATCGGGATTTTAGTTATTGAACATTATTGAACAGTTTATTGACAATGTCTTTAGCTATAAAAAACTAAATTAACTTTTTTTTTAACAGAGTAATAAACGATTAAAAACCAAGTGTTTTGCGATTTTGGATACATTTTACGCGGCCTTCTCCTGAAAAACGAGAGCATCGATCGGGATTTAAGTTATTTATCAGTATTGAAAACCTTTTTGACAATGTCTTTAGCTATAAAAAACTAAATTAACTTTTTTATTAACAGAATAATAAACGTTCAAAAACCAAGTATTGTGCGATTTTGGATACATTTCTTCCAAGTTTTATTACCACATAAGAATAAGAACAAATCACGTAATTTATCATGATATATCAATCAGCTGTTCTCAAATACAAATGGTGGGCCCTTCGCGGCGTTATTTACGCTGTCTGCAGACTTGTGTAGTCGGAGCATTGCAGTCTTTTAGGAAACATATGTCTGGTGAATCAAATGTTTGGCTCATCTTATGTTTTATCAATTATTTCTTTGTTGAAAAAAAAACAAAATTTTCTAATTTCAATTTATCAAAACAAAAATTAACATTTTAGGAAGGTGCGGTTTGTGCTAGGCTCTTGGGAATTCGCCAGGTAGCACTATTATTACCACATAAGAACAAATCACGTAATTCATCATGATATATTAATCAGCTGTTCTCAAAAAATATTCTCTCCGATACCTGTCACTGAATTGCTGATGTTCTAAGTTGTTTACTAAGGGCCCGTTCACACGATACAGTTTTTGTGCGGTACAGTAAATTTGCTGTATCAGTTATTTTGCAGTGCTTTCGTTTGCATGTACATTTCATATTGTATGTTCACACAATACTGTTTCGACTGGATCCAGTAAAAAAGCTGTTCTAGCCGATTACTACATTCGGTTTTGTCTTCGAAAACTGTATCACTAAAATCAGCTGTACCGCAAAATAACTATCCGTATTTGGTGGCACATGTATTGTACCGGTAATGGATATGTTCAAACGATACGCTTATTACGCTGGAAGCAGTCTTCAGATCGTCAGCATTGATCTTCTTCATTGATATTCTTCAGCATTGATCTTCTTATTAGTGAATTCCAGTGTCCAGAAGTGGAAGATATTAATTGTGAAAATTTAATTTCTCTAATATATGAGAGACCCGCCTTGTGGGACAAGACTTAAGATTAATATAAAAATAATGAGTGAAAAATGTGTAGAATATTGAAACCAGAATTTGTGTACTTTGATCAAAATTTAAGAGAAACCTTCAGTAAGAAACTTATTTAAAAAAATATTACAAATAAAAAAAAAATCCTGGACTGGAATAAATAAAACTGAACTGGAAGCGCAATGGTGGGAGTTGCTGGTCTCCTATCGGGCGCCTCCCCAGGTGGTGGATTGGGGGATGCCTCCTAGATATAGGTGGTACTGGGGAAATGAAATACCCGGGGTGGACCAAAACCAGCATAGAAACTGCTGCCTTGCAGATGGAGGTCAATGGAAATCCAAAGGCTAGGGGAAGAAAACCCCAATAGAAAATTGACTGCTGCCTTGAAGTTCAGCATTGGTTTGTTAAAGGCTAAGGAAGGAAACCTGAAAAAAATTCCCTGGTCCTCCAGGTTGGGGGTTGGATGTGGAGCTAACTCCCCCACTCCATAAAAAAAACATTTGTTATGGAAGCACAAAATGATAGGAACGGACGGCCCACAAGGAATTTAGTGAAGGAACAGACATTTAAACGATCGTTGGATAGGGACCGTTGGCGACAATTACTAGTGCAGGCCAAGACCCGTCCTGGGTTGTAGGGCCACTGAAGAAGAAGAAGAAGGAAGCGCAATGGAAGAAGGAGGATAGCACAGCAATAAGCAGCAAAGCCGGACCGTGTGAACATCACAGTACAGTTGACGCCATACAGTAAAAAACCGTACCGCAAAAAAACTGATCGTTGCTATCAAAAAAGCCGAAACATATTTAGTCTTATTTCTAAACATAATCCGTACGAAGGACGGGCACAATAGCTAGTCTCTATCTATAAAAGGATGATACCCTGACTCACTCATCAACGCAGAGCCAAAACTACTAGGCCTATGAACTTGAAATTCCGTATGAACGATCCTCATAGGATTTCACGGTGCAATAAGAAAGGATTTTTCAAAATTCGCAATTTTAGGGGTGTTTTTAGGGGGTTAAAAATTTGCCCATGCAAAGCACGGGTACATAAGCTTACTGGGATCTTTCAATCATATGGAAAATAATTTGAAATTTTTCGATGTGCTGTACACGCTGTTTTGATGGACAAGCTGTTTGTGTGTTTTGCAAATCATCATTCACCTAACCTACTGAACTTGCCGGCCAAACGGCTTAAAGGAACAGCTGATAGAAGTCAACAGTTTTTAATCATAAGGCAGGTCCCGTAGCGGCGTTATTTATACGCTGTCTGGAACTCAAAAACCTTGCATGTAGGATACCGTGCACTCGGAGCCTTGCAGTACGGTATTTAGGAAACATATGACTGGGTATGATGAAATATAATTATGCCGGGTTGATGACATCTGTTAACCAATGCAGCTAGAAATTTGAAATGTATTCCCAGTAGGAGATGGCGAATAATAAAATAAAAAACATAGCTTCTACCCTAATAGTCATGGAAGGTTTAAATTTGAAATGTTCATTGAGAGGTGGTGAGTAAGGTCTTACTGTGTAAGAAAACAACGAAAGAGGCCTCTCTGATCAGCTGGAAGAGCCCTAGGACTAACTTCTTCCCTAATAGTCCTAGAAGGTTGAAATTTGAAATGTAACCTCAGTGGGAGGTGACAAATAATAAAATCAAGAATTTTTCATGAGAACGCAGCAACGCGCGTCGGGCCAGCTAGTCTGTTTTAAATAGAAAGGGCTGTCTAAATCTAAACCAGGAGAGCTAGAAAAAAAATATTTGCATTAATTAAGAGCTTGGAGCAGTGTAGACTGATGTAGGTACTACCTAAAAAAGATTAGATTAGATTATTTTTCTTTGCTCATGTAAATTTACAAATTATGAAAATGAATGGTTAAAACAAAATTATCAACATCACATAGATACAAAAGCAAACTCAGATAATGCTATTTTTTATAGTGCAAGATATTGTACAATGATCTCATTTGTGTGATCATAATGATGTTAACTATGGTAGTGACAATCTAAGTGATGTAATTACATGAAATGGCGAAGATTGGACAAAGATTCGTCCATTCTTGACACTTAACCAGTCAGAAAGCGATAAAGTAGCTCTCGTAATTCATCTACCTAGAATACTGCGACTGATGCCAACTTGAAAACATTAATATTTCAGTGAATTTTTTAGCATATTCACATATACCACACCACAATCGTGCTTGTTTATATGCAATTCAATTAATAAAACTCCAACTAAGTTTGCAGCAGCTTTCAATAAATTATTACTAGGAAAAAATAAATGCTTTTGGCATTAATATAGGTGACCCACTATAGGGCAGTTCCACCTCACCGCTTGAGCCGCGTTGTTGGAAACATGGTGAACACACAATTCAATTTTAGGTGGGTTCCATACCACCGGGAAGTGATTTTACAGCAGAGAACGGAGTTTTTTTGCTGGCCAATCTGATCGGTCACCCTCACAGAGAGGGCCCAGGAGAGCGTTGCTTATCTATCTCATTGAACATATACCTGCTGCGGCTCACGGCTGTCACTGCACGGCTGTTACTATTATTAAAATATACATATTACTAGGAATTTATCACTAACTGAAACATCATAAAACTACCGATTGCATCAATACCGTACAATAAATATTACGACTGCTAACCGAAAAATCTAACAATAAATTTCTTTTATTGCATCAATATTGTACATTAATTCACTACTACTAACCAGAAGATCGAAATAGACTTTTTTACGATAGAGATAGTCAACTACTAGTCAACCTAGCCTTATGCTACACATTTTTACGAGGGTCACACATTCTTTTACCTTCCTAATTCATTGTTTTTGGAATTCCCAGTCCGTTTTTTTTTTTAATTTTTTGGAATTCCTAGTTCGTTGAACTTGTGTTATGACAACAGATGACCAAGTTGGCTTTCGGTTGATCGTAAAATTTGTTTTATAGCTCATTATTAAGTAATAAAACTAGGCTGATGACACCAGATTGTCATTCACAGTCCATATAATATGACACAACTGGCAGGGAGCTGTAATTAAAATGCCTAAATGCCTGGGTGGGTGGATTTCGGTGGTAAGAGTCACTTAGAATGCAAGGAATTCCCTAAAACGTTGAAAGGATGCTTTTTTATTGCTTCTATGCGATCTAACGTATGTCAATTTTAAAAGGCATCTTTGCATAGATAGGACTAAGTAGATGTTGATTGATTGATAAAAATTGAAAGCTAACTTAGTAGCTACTGGTTGGTTCAAGAGGCTTCATCAACAAAACATTTCGAAAAACTTAAAATATTGTAATGGAATGAATGTATAAATTAATAAAATGAAGAGCTAATTCAGTAACTACTGGAAAAATGTTTTGAGAGACTATCATAGCTAATAGAGAGTTATTAGCAACTATTGAAATGATGGGAGCAAGTCAAACGAATCGATATACTTTGATACAAATGAAAAGGATGAATTCCGCACAACAAACAAAACATTCTCAATGAACAATTAAATTTTAAATCACACAAACCTTTTTGACCTTATTATACAAAAACCACAAACCTTCTAACCAACAAACCAACATCAACGATCTAGGATGCCTTGAAGATGAGATTTAATGCTTCGAAAACGTTCGGCCGAATGTGAGTGCATTTATTACATATTCACAATATAGAACTGACTGCAAGTCGTTAAATTTACAACAAAAAGTTATTATTAACAACGCAGATCGTTATGGAACAAGAAATCTAAGAAGAACTAAGCTAATTTGGAGCTTTTGGAGATGTTTCAAAAGACTATCTTGAATGATTTCCGAGCGACAAATCTGAAATAGTTGATAAAAACTTAAATTAAAAGTCTAACATGAATAGATAAATTGAAAATTAATCCATAAAAATTGATACCAGTCTAATTTTCCAACTAGTATGTATAAGTTAGTTTGAAGTGACTATTAAGTGAATATTAGAGAGTTGTTTCAAGACACTGTACTTCATCATAAATTATATTCACAGGGCTACAAGTAACTCAGCTCTATATGAAATGCTGTAATACAAAGACCGAAAATGGTAACAGTCCATCATTCATATCCTTTCAAATATCTATTAGAAAATGTGACAATTTTTGATTTCCAACGCCTCACTCCTTGTTGGAGGGGGGGGGGGGGGGGCTATTTCAAGCCTTATTTTCCACTTTAGTATTCTATATTTAACTACGAATTGATTCACAGTTGAATTCACAGTTGATGCGCATTGGTATTTAATTTGAGATCTCTACCAACCTCTATTACACTCTTTCTCTCTCTCTCACTCTCTCTCTCTCTCTCTCTCTTTTCTCTCTCTCTCACTCTTTTCTCTCTCTCTCTCACTCTCTCTCTCTCACACACACACACACACACACACACTAGGCGATGCAGCCTATATATTGTATCTCATACTTGTAACTGTTTAATTATTTTTTGTATGAATAAATTAATCAATCAATCTCACATACATCTTTGGCTCTTAATCACTCTCTCTATCACACACACTTTCCCTCATTCACTTGCTCACCACCTTTCATAAACTCTTTCTTTCTCACTCACTCTTACACATACTCCCTCAATCACTCTTGCTCTCTCTCGCTCACAATCACTCACTTATAAACTCTCTCACTCACACTTGCTCATTCTTTTTCTCTGTCACACACTCTTTCTTTCCCTCTCTCTTTCTCTAGTACACAAACTCCCACTCAGTCGCCCTCGCTCACACTCACTCTCTCAATTCCTCTCTCTCAGACTCTCTCAGTCCCTGAATATCTGCCAGTATCGCGAATAGCGAGCAAACCAACCCTTTTTCCGGTTATAGCGAGGACGGATAGTGTATTGACTGACTGGATAACGGCCGTATCAGTTTGTTAAGACAGCGGGAGGGGCGGTGAGGTGGGCAAGAAGTTGATGGCAGTGAGGTAGGGGGCGGCAAATCGTTGCTAGGCAACCGCCCCCGTACATAGCGAGGGCTGCCAAATTACCCCCCTCTCCAGAACCCTAGAGGGTGGGGGTGAAATTATATGCGTACGTCTTCCTGGTCAGCTAGCCGCCTCCAAGCCGCCTCCCGTGCTGCCTCCAAGCCTGTGCCGCCCCTCAGCTCAATCGAATAATATTGTGTGCATAATACAACTGCAAGTCTATTCCAATATTCCAATGATCTTGGTTCTGAATTTGTAACAACTCGAGTTATGTGGAGCTTATGAATGGACGTGATTTAATAAAAACTACAGTGCTTCATTGTAAGAAAATGTAAAGTATAATTAAATACAGTTAAAATAAGTTACTAGTAATTACTATACAGTTTTACTCAGGGGTGGCATCCATTTTATTTATCATTATTGTAATAGTTTATACTCCTTGTTTATTTTGTAGATTTGAAAAATAAAATTTCTTTCTTTCTTTCTTTCTTTCTTTCTTTCTTTCTTTCTTTCTTTGTTTGTTTGTTTGAATTATTTATAAGCACTACTCATTTCCACACACAGTCATTTCTTTTCGGGTATGCTATTTTTCTAATAAATGTTAAAAAGTTGTAATTTATTACAAACTTTATGTTTGTAATAAATAACAGTATTCTACTGTTTAAATTTTATTTGTCTTGGGATAAAATTGATTGGTTGATTGATTGATAGATTGAATTTCAATTGAAATTTGTTGCAATCAAATTTTATAAACTACACCCTCTGTCAATCAAATACAGTTACAATTAGTAAATACTGATAGGCCTACTATTAATTCCAATTGAATTTCTCTTTTTTGTAATAACTGAGGTTTTAAGTGAAGCTTTATGACTATGGATGAACGTAAATCAAAACTAATAAAACTACTCTATAGGACGAAAATGGAAAACACAGTACCACATAGATTACTATTTACATTCATGAGCAGCTAATGCCCGATCAAAACGTCGATCAAAAAGAAGAACTGATCCTCGATCACTTGACCTGAGATCAATTTTATGCGAAATTTTAGTTGCAGAAAGGCCGATAAGATTGACATTTCTAGTTTCACCGTAAATTTTTAGGGAAAATAAATTTAACAGCATTTACAAAACTTTTTTTAAATAATTTTAGTAACTTAGTTGGACATATAATCGAGTTATAAATTGACATTCATTTACTCATTTATTTTGATTTCATGGTCTCATTGGACCACCTCTAGTGCTAGTCCGTCATTTCTTATCAATGACTTGATGTTACAAGCTTTATTATCACTTACCCGGTGGTTCGGAACCCACCTAAAATAGTAGGTCCACCATGTTCCCCGTAACATGGCACAAACGGCGAGGTGGAACTACCCGTAAGGGTCTCCCCACCATTAAAAGCCATACGCTTACATACATACATTTCTTATCAAAGTCAATCATTTCCTGGTCCTCCTTGATAAGTTCTCTTTCAGCATTGTTCAGTACTTTTTTATTTGTTCTGACCTTCTCCGTTGTTCTTCACCTGTAAATACCCTTTAATTGCTATTACTTTATACTGAAGACTTCCGCAATGGCGGATATTGACAACAGCATTGAAAAGCTGATGGGAATCGACGAATGCTACTGTACTGTACTGTACTGTACAGTACAGTAGCATTCATCGATTCCCATCAGCTTATATATCCGCCATTGCGGAAGTCTTCAGTATAAAGTAATAGCAATTAAAGGAATTCGAAATTAATAAATTCTGTTTATGTATATTTGTCAGTTTATTCAATTGTCAGTCACTTCAAACTAACTTGTAAATACCCTTTGTATAGTCTGTAAGTTTTTTTTTTGTTTGAATCTTGTTCTTATTTCTCTAAATTTCTCAAGATTTTTGGCTTTGTTTTTCAAATCGTCCAGGGTTATTTCCAGTTTGTTCAATTCCTTTTCAGTCCATCCTACTTGCTGCTTCATGTCCCACAGTTTCTCTTAAAATCTAGTTTCTAGTGTCCTTAGAATGTGACCAACAAAATAATACATGAATAGTTGACATTATAATACAAAATAATAATAAATTGGCTCATTTCAATATATTTTATATATTATTTTATAAAGAAATATTTTATATAAGCTCGCGTTTAAGCCAAATGTTTCAAGATAGGTGTAGCTATTATACGCGGCGCTAGAGTACAGTATTCAAATGGGGAACAACATTACTCAATTCTCAAAAATTGGGGAACAACATTACTCAATTCTCAAAAATTGGCTGATTTAATCTCCGATCAAAAATTCACCGAAAATCAGTTTTCAAGTCTTGATTGTTCCTTGGAAATTCCACAAATCTGAAATCAGTTCGGTCAGTGATCGGGGATTAAATGTTTATTGGCTTTTGTGTAACCGGTCATAAGTTTTAAAATAAGTTACTTGTTTATAACTAAGAAGCGATCAACTCAGTAGCCTACTCTTATTTGGTATTCGGAATTTGAGCCAATTGAAAAATCGTCAAGAAACAAAGAACGTAAAGCTTACTGAGAGAGACAGAGCTATGTGCATAGGCTAAGTCCGTCTTTTAAGTTATATTTATCGTTCTGCAACATTTGGATGCTAATCAAGTATGCACCACAATCTAAGCCAATTGATTAGACTTGAATCAAGCGACGTCAGTTGAAAAACTATTGCCGTTTATCTATATCTATCGATTTGGGCTAAATATATAGATATAAAGACTATTAATGCCTCGTAATTTACGCGGCAATGAGTGGTTTATGGCGTGTGCTTGGACTCGAAAAAGATCTACGAAGTTGTGCAAGTCACAACTGAAGTTGCACTTTGATCTGACTATTTTGGATTAGCTGTCCCGGAGAAACTTTGATGAATTAAGTTTTGTATAAAAAATATTGTCTCTAACTGTTTGTTCAAGAGTGTCATTCGAAAAAATATTAGCTAAATTTCTTTGAAAGAATTGCTGAGTTTTATCTGATTCTGTTTCACATTGTCGATTGAGCCATATATGACTACAAACATGACGGACTTCTTCTGATAATCATTCTCGGTTTTCCGCCACAACTACTCCTCTTTCTCTCTCTTATTGCTGTTCTCCTTATTCTTATTTTGTCAATTTGATTGGTATCCTATTTTCTGATTTATGGATAGAAGTTTTATTTTTGTAAAAAATATTTACCGATTGGCGTCTTGAAATTAATTAATAATTGTATTGCTCGACGCTTGTTTCATTGACGTTTTTATTGTTTGGAATAGTCTAAATAAACGTTTCAAAGAAATCAATGTCGCTCGTAAAAAAACATTCTAATTTGTAATGTATTGAATTAAACCTGAATTCGGTTTTCGGGAATCTAGATTTTCAAGGTTTTTGAAGAAACGTTTCTAAAATATAAGTTGATCAAAAGCCTCATGTAGCCCTAAATAAAGTAAACTTTTCATACAGATGATGCTATTAAGTTGTTCAAGCTATCAACTTCAATACGGCTCATGAACTCAACGCTAATTAAGTGCTCAGAGATTTGAGAGGGCTGAAAGTTCTCGAAAATAATTCCCTCCGTTGCCTCAAGAGGCTCTACAGTCCCTACATGTATCCAAGAAAGAAGAAGAAATAAAGAAGATGAAGAAGAACCCTCAAGCAAAGATGTGGCAAACAGGTTAAGTGGTCGGCCACCAAGTTTCTTAATTTGGAGGGTAAAACAAGTGGAAAGAAATTGAAAATGGAGAAAACGGGGGTGTACTTTGGAAAACCACCCCTAATCCTAATTGTGTCTTGCCAAGTAATTACACATGCAGGGGAGCATCTTGGAGAACTTGAGGAGGAGCTTGGTTTGTGAAAGATCCCTGTGTGCCATCTCAACCGGAAAAGTCCTCTTAGAAGTTAAAAGTTTATATTATGTTGTTAGTACTGTGATTTTTCCATTTTAAAGTTTTCCTATAAAGACTCATAGTTTTGTGATAAATCATATATTTTTGGTACTTCATGATCATTCAATAGCAAAAATTGATATTTATGATTTACATTTTATAGTAGATTATAATCTGTAGTTTATAAGCAAATAATTGAGCTCAATTACGTGGACCAGTAATTTTTATTTTTATTTTGTAGATTACGTCTTGGAGACTCCAGTTAAGAGGCCCAGTTAAGAGTATAAGACAAGTGGATTAACAGTTATACTATCTTATACACTAGTTACCATAATTACTGTATCAATTAGTTGAGGTGAGGCTCAATTTATATATGAAAGAAACTCTTTATAAATATAAAGCTATACACTATAAAAAGCTTTATCTACTAAATATTTTTTCAATTGTTTTTTTTTTAAATATTTCGATATTTTCAAGACTTTAAAAAATGCGGTAGCTTGTTGTAGAGTTTCCCGCAAATATAACTAGGCTTTTGTTTGAATAAGCTACTACTGTGACTCACCAAGTGATAATCTCCTCGGCTTCTTGTATTATAATCATGTACATCAAGATTTTGGTTAATATCACTCTTTTTTACACATAAAGTAGCTTCATACACATATAAGCAGGGTACATTTAGGAGACCAAGTCTCTTGAACAACGGCCTAAATGAATCTAATCTATTTACTCATTCCATACACCTAACCGCTTTCTTTTGGATCTTAAATACCCTATCAATATTTTGTTTTGATGAATTACCCCATACTAAAATAGCATACCTTATATGTGACAGTAAGAGCCCATGGTAAGCTGTAAAAAGTAACTTTTTGTCATTCAATCTAGCGAGCTGTCGCAGGACAAATACTCCAGATGAAATTTTACAACATATTTTCTCAATGTATGGAGCCAGGTCAATCATCTATCCAACGAAACTCCTAGAAATGCAATGTTTTCTTCCTGGTCTAGTTGATTATCATTAAAAACACGTTTATAGCCCTATCTTCATTTGAATCATGTTTGTTTTTGAATTGAAGGTACAGGCATTATTTACTATTTATTATATATGTCTATTAGTCTATCTATTTACTATTATATGGGCACTTATTTCTAAATGATCTAGAATGGAATTGCTGAAAATGAGTGATGTCTGCAAATAAGAAGGCTCTACCACTAATTAATTCTTTAGGTAAACGGTTGACTTACAACAAAAAAGCAATTGACCTAGTATTGTACCCTGAGGCACTCCAGCTTGGCCCTCTAATTTATTAGATTTATTCTTTATTATATTATTCTCAACTACTATAGGTAGTTCTACACATTGTTTTATATGATTCAAACCATTTCAGTTCAACCCCATTTACGCCTACATTTTGCATTATTTCCAATAAAGTTCTATGATTATATCACAACCAAATGCCTAAAGGTCATGATGCTGCATAGAGGTCTATAAAGTCATGGAAGAATGAAATTAGAGATCATAATAAAAGTATGTAGCTTACATGCAACCTTTGGTGCAGCTATTAAGTCTGAAAGTAGTCTACTGCAAGAATAATTAATATTCCATGGTGGAATGATCGTTCCACCATGTTAATATTCCATTAGTGGAGGTGAGAAAAGATTTGTTGAATTGATAATTCTAAAATAAAAAGAAAGGTGGAGTGACTAGCATCGCTAATAAAATAATAGAGCACATAATACGTGATTGATAATCAAAATAATTTGATATAATTATTAAAAATATTTCTTTTGGAATATGAGCATAGAACTTGCAACTAGAAATTGATGGAACTCTTTCAAGTCCGAACTATAAAATTGTAAATTCTATCTCCTAATTTTTTTTTTTTTTTTTGAGGATGAAGCCCACATAGATCTGAGACTTGCGCGTAGGTAATGAGTTGAATATTGATAGTTGATGAGTTTGGCCCATAGTTTTAGGAGGGTTCCGAACCACGCCTATCACTTCCTATTAATTTATTTACATCATAATAATGCCTATTTCAAATAATATATTATTATCTTTGAGCCATTTTCTATTTTAAATAAAAAAATATGTATTTTTTTATTTCTAGTTGACAAGACATTAGTTGGTAGAATATTTAACAATTTTCAGAAAATATGATAGGTTTCTTGCCTGAGAATAGCGAAATTACATTTGATATCCATTTACTTTGAACTATTGCACCAATCTTAAATCTACACAAGCAAAATTGTATTATTTATA
>OX418226.1:20971073-20991073 GCA_948455865.1 Conomelus anceps | reverse complement strand
ACATTATTTAATCTCCAAATTTGGCCATTGAATATAATTATATAATACATAAAAATAAACTAAATAAATAGTAATTCAACTACATCTTACTAATTTTAAATTATTGAATGAGAACTCAATATAAAATAGATGAATATATATAATAATAATAATAATAATATCTGTGATGTTTTCCATGACGAAATACTTAATGAACAATCTAATATTAAAACTGACACTGTATTTCACTTTTAAATAATGTTTTACTCACATGTATTGGAGATGCTTGAGGAATGCATTTCACTTCTGAACGAAGCTTCTGTTCAGAAGTGAAATGCATTCCTCAAGCAAGCATCTCCAATATATGTGAGTAAAACATTATTTAAAATTGAAATACAGTGTCAGTTTTAATATTAGATTAATAATAATAATGTCTTATTTAGTGTTTTCTAGTGCATGTGAATCAACCAAATATTTTCAAGAATTGAATCATAAAATTATTAATCAGTTTTAGAATTAAATTATAAAAATAAAAAATATTAAGAACTTGAAATTATTTTTGAGTACAAGAGTCCAAGCCTCAGTTACTTAGACCAATGGACCCTTTTAGAGGGGAAGAGTCAAAAGTTTGATTTTGCAGACTTTTCTGCAAGTTTACCCACTACCCTACCCCTTCCCCAATGAAATAAAGTTTAGATTTTGGCTGTGGGGGGGGGGGAGGATAGTGTCTCCTCATAAAACACCTTTGCTGAAACTATTCAACTACACATCAATAATATTAAATTATTGAATGAGAACTCAATAAAAAAGAACTGAATTTGAGTTGATTGTATAAATTTAGCTTAACTTCGATTAAGCTTTATTCGATTTGAACCGGTGGAGATCCATGGATAAGAAAATCCTGTATATTTTTTTTCCAACCTGAGTTGTGTATTTTTTAAAACCTATATATATTTTTCAAAAGCTTATACATAATAATTTTAAATGAACCAGATCAGATACGAAAGAACACGACAACTGTCATCCATCATCCTTATAAAGATATGAAATACTGTAGAATGATGATGGCAAGATCATCCGACATTTAAGAAGATTGTTATTGTCGATCTTAAGTAAAGCAGATCTTCTCCATAAATGAAGACAAGACTCGAGATTTCCTCTCACATCCGTCACAAACAACATGATGCATTCATTACCTTCTATGTTATCTAGTTAGTGGCTACTTTTCATCACAATAATTATTACAAGTACAAACCCAAAACGCGCAGGTATTCCTGTCGGAGAATGACTCTATCTGTAGATCATATTATCTTTATTGAAGTGTGTGTTATGATGGTTTAGTGAGTAGGTACTCACAAGTATAATAATTCACTCGAATTGTCTATTAGGGGTTTTCAACCGGTTATAATTTCCCGCATCGATTGATTATTTTAGCTACAACGTATTTTTTTATCAAAAAACAACTTGTAGTGACATCTGCTCCATTATGTCAACTACACGGTTCATTTATGAAATATGAGTTGCTCTGGATTTCCTGTTTTTTAACTCAATGATTTGTTTGAGTGAGTTGAGTGCTCACCGATTAAAATCATTGTTGAATGTCTTTCTATTAAAAACTGCACGCATTAATAAAACTGAATAGAATAGAATAGAATAGAATAGAATAGAATAGAATAGAATAGAATAGAATAGAATAGGATAGAATAGAATAGAATAGAATAGAATAGAATAGAATAGAATAGAATAGAATAGAATAGAATAGAATAGAATAGAATAGACGAGAAAAGAATAGAATAGAATCATCATCATCATCATCATCATCATCATCATCATTTTATTCATACAGACAACAAATTACAGCATGTACTTATATTACAACAAACCCTTAGAATAATAATGGTTGTGCAACAAAGTCATAACAAAATTAAACTACTTCACATTTGTTAGAAATAAATCAAATCTGTATGCACTCCAGCATAAGCCAAAAGCTTGTGCGCTAGAGCGGAGTTCATTGAAATAAACAAATTGAAAGAGAAAAAAAAAAAAGTCGACAAACTAAAAACTCAAAAATAATAATAAAACCAATTTATACTTTCTAATTGCATTCAGCACATCGGAAGGCGATAATAAATTATTCGGTAAACCAGCCAAAATAAGGCAAAAAATACACAAAAATATAATAAATATTTTAACATTTTTTCCCCCATCCTCTCCCTCTACAGGTCCAACAACAAGAATCCCTAAATAAAAACCGTTTCAGAAAATTCATTTCTTCTTACCCATTCGTCCACCTCATTGAGTAATTTAGGAGTAATCTTTCCCATCACAAGATTACTTGGCAATAAGTTTACTAATTTTTCACATATATATTCAAATTGTCTCCTGCAAACATTCAAATCAGTTCTGGACACCCGGTAGGTCAATTCAAAAGATTGCAGTCATTTTTATGAGAAAAAATTATTATTATTCACTCACATTGGCTGAGTACATGGGAGCCTTACCGGTAATCAGTAACTATCACCGGTAGCATCTGATTGGTCTATTCCAATTTTTTTTAAGTCAATTAATTTGAATATGCTAATCAGATGCCACCGGTAACATTCACCGGTTTTCGGTAAGTCTCCCAGGAACTCAACCTTTGAAAACAAGATCTTTCGGCCAAAAAGATGGCTTGACAGTCGAAAGATCTCGTTGTAAATGTGATCGAATAATCATCATATTTTCTATAAAACTGACTGTAATGTTGTGAATTATTCCAAAAAGTTTAATTTTTTATTTGAGAATGAAGCCCACATAGGTCTGAGACCTGTGCATGGGTAATGAGCTGGATGAGGGTGATTGATGAGTTGAACCTACAGTTTTAGGTGGGTTCCGAACCACCGGGAAGTGATTTCACAGCCGAGAATAGAGTCTTTTTAGCTGCTCAATTTAATTGGTCACCTCGAGAGGGCCCAGGAGTTAGTTACTCATCTAATTGAACGGATACCTACTACGGCTTGCGGCTAATTAAAACTATTGAATTTGTAGATTGTAGATGACTTGTGTGTCCAAGTTCAGTATTCAAGAATTGGATTGA
Organism: Conomelus anceps; assembly: GCA_948455865.1. Lineage (NCBI taxonomy): Eukaryota > Metazoa > Arthropoda > Insecta > Hemiptera > Delphacidae > Conomelus > Conomelus anceps. Next base: position 20,988,018 of record OX418226.1, on the reverse strand, counting down.
TTGAAAAATAATTTTATTCGTAAATTATTTCTGAAATGACAAACTTTATCGAAACAGCCAATCATCTCGCAATACTAAATTACGTACTGTAATGTGTACTGTATATTTTCGTAATTGCATTTTTCAATAAATGACAGAACTTGCTGCATAGTCAACATGTTTGATTCGTAATACGTGATTTACTTATTTTCCTTTAGTTCATCTTTCTTAATTGATTCACTTCAACTATTATGTTATCCCTTTCAACTTATTTATTTTCTTTCAATTTACTATTTTGTTAGCTATTTTTATTCAAATTGACTGACATCGATTAGCTCCTCCCATTGTTATAGTGGGTGTGTCAGGTTTCCGTACGAAGCCAATGACAGACCTAAATATAGAAATATTCGAAAAAGATTTAAAAAATATTTAGTTGATGAAGTTTTTTATAGTGTACAATACAAGAGTTCCTTTCAGATTAAAATTGAACCTTACCTCATCTAATTGATATTGTGATCATGTAATTGGTGTATAAGATTGACAATAATGTATTTAAATGATCAGCCATTCAATGTTGTTGTCAATATCCAGTCTTCAGTATAAATTAATAGCACCTGAAGGAATTAATAATAATAATAATAATAAATTTTTTATTTCCCCGCAAATCTTTTACATTATTACATAATTCAGAAATATAATAAAGTTTACATAATACAGTACAAAAGAATACAACACATTATTAGTCTATGCAATTGCGAAAGAATAATTAGGTTACCCTGAGGTTGAAAACCTGATTTGGGTCAACCAAAAATGAATTCGAAATTGATAATTCCGCTTTTTTAAATAATTGTTGATCTAACTTTTCTTATACTTCTTAAACGAAGTCCCCAAGACGTCGTTTGAAAAAAATACAAAAAAGAAAAACTTGGACAAACTCCTTAGCCAGGGGCCATAGCAGGTATCTGCTCAGTCAGATAAAGATAAGTTGCGAACCTGATGGTTCAGAACCCACTTAAAATTGTAGGTCCAACTCATCATCCAACTCATTACCCACTCACAGGTCTCAGACCTATGTGGGCTTCATCCTCAGAAAAAAACTAATAAATTTTTCTACTGTATTTGACAAATCTCAATGTTTATCAATGTGATTTCTTGACTATTATTTATTACTGTTACGATATATTTTTTTTCTAAGGATGAAGCCCACATAGGTCTGAGACCTGTGCGTGGGTAAAGAGTTGGATGATGGTGATTGATGAGTTGGACCTACAGTTTTAGGTGGGTTCCGAACCACCGGGAAAAGATTTTACAGAAGAGAACAGTGTCTTTTTTGCTGGCCAATCTAATCGGTCACCGTTACAAACAGGACCTACGAGAACGCATCTTATCTCTTCTGATTGAACAGATACCTGCTACGCCTCGCGGCTATCACTTCCCTTAATATGAGATTACACATAATAATTATGGACTAGGTTGTATCTATCTTTTATATAATAAATATATCATTTATATATGTATCTAAATATATCATTTATATTTTGATATCAAGGTTATTTATTGTATGGGATTAATAGTGTGTCCATCACCTGACTAAGATATACATGATTAGGATTCTGTCGTATTATTTCGAATTATCTAAAGTTCTAAACTAATTTCGAACTATCCAACTTTCATCGTTTTGGAACGATAACACTGTTGAAATACTGTACTTGATAAATTATCACCCCTCTAATTCACGTGAAGAAATTTATTCAGGAAAAGATTCATCACATTCTAGCCCCCGTTAGTTTAAAGGAACAAAGGGGACGGAAATTTTGATGTTTCTTCTCAATTACATTTTCCCTCTCTCTATCCTCCTCCTCCCTTTATTGCTGGTCCTTTCCCTATCTTCCTTCTCCCTTCTTTGTTGGTCCTTTCCCTTTTATGCGTCCCTAAGTCAGCGAAGGTGATAAATGACGCTCAGATATTGGATAGAGCCCTTAGCCAAGGTCTCACTGTACAACGACTGTTATAGTGAGGCCTTACATCATACCCTCGTACGCTCTACAAAACATACAGGATGCTGTATGATACGGCTAGAACTAGATTGACACTAATTGCATAATCTAGAGTATATAGCAGAGTAGACTCTAGCTAGATTCGAGATTGCTCTAAACTCTCAATCTATGTTATTGACCTTGCCGTTCGAACGAGCCTTTTGGTGAATAATATGCATGTTTTGTTGAATGGAATAATTTGGGACGAGCATAGTTCCATCAGTGTCCAATTTCATGTTACAAGGGACATATTTGAGAAAAATGTGCCAAATTATCTTGATTCTCCATTTCTCATTAAATTTTCTTTGTCAAATTACAGGGAAGTTACATTTGTATAGCATTGAAGTCACATCTTGCTCAAATCAAATGTCAATTATCAGATAATAAAAGCTAGTATACTGTATTCCAATATTCCAACAATTGAAAGTAATAAACTTGTTATACACTCTAATATTTCGCTATTTTTATGAATTATTGCTCGACATTATGCTCAGGTCTATGAGGACGATTCAAATTACAGTACTAGAGATTTTTGGAAAAAAAGATTATTTGAGCAATAATTTCGAACTGTTGCATCACAAAATCTGCATGCTGCCAACTATTTATCAGTTCAAATCAAATCAATCAAATAATTTTTATTTGTTATCGAGAATACACTCATACAAATAGAAGTTGCTGTCCGCATTACAATAAAAACTTTACAAAAGAGTGCATACAGGAAATTAGAAAAACGAGTATTGACTAGCATTGAACGATATAACATTAACAAAAATTTATCAATATAGAAAATAATTATAACAATATAGAAAATATAACGATATAATTTAAAAATATGACAATATGTAAATATTACGATATTCGCAATCATAAAATTTTGAATAGTACAACAATAGTAGCGGCGGGCCGCTTAGCGCAGTTGGTTGGGGCGTCACAACTTCAACTTGCTGTCGTTTCAGCGGTCTTGGGTTCGAATCCTACTCCTCCGTCAGGCATCTATATGTGTTATCATTCACCTCATTACCCACGCACAAGTCTCGGACTCATGTGGGCATCATCAGCAATAAAATAAAAAGTATAACGATGTAGAAATATAACAATATGTAACTGTTTATCAGTTAACAAAATATATTTTCAATTATCCATCAATAATTACAGATTTTATTATTATTTTTTAATTCCGCGTAATCAATCACCTTTGAGCTTTGCTGGGCATTCCAATGACGCATCCTAGAATAATCTAGGGATTAACTGAATATTATTTTTTCTCAGTTTCTCTATTTCCTATTAGTTATATATCACTTCCTATTTAATTTTAGAATATAACTGAATAAAACTAATGAAATATCTAATTTTTTATCATAGTAACACTTGAGTGTTGAATCTCTAGTCTAATAACGATAAATGTCCCCTTTATTGATACGTGAAAATAAGATAACATTTAAATGATGAAAAGAGGCATGCAAAATTACAGCTCAGGCCTTTCCTTGCTGCTTGTCATAAATTGATTGATCATGAAGTCAAAGTTATCACTAATTTTTAAACTAAGACATTTTTCAATTTCAAATTCATTTAGTAAGTATGAAATTGAATAATTGATTTTAATAAATAAATATTGTTATTCCAACTTCTCCTAATTCGCAGCCCAACTTTTCTAATCACTTTATTTCACCTATTTTCTATTCTCCGCCCCCTTAATGTGAAATTTTGGAACTTGGAATCAATGGTTGAGTTCATGGCATCTGATTGGTCTATTCAAATTTTTAAAGTCTATGAATTTAAATAGACCAATCAGACGCCATTGGTAACATTTACCGGTTACAAGTAAGGATCCCATGAACTCAACCAATGCTTCTCCTCAAATGGCAACGCACAGGTGAGTGCCCCCTCCCCTCCCCCTGTGTTATTATAAGGGGGAGTGGCCAGCCAGTAGGTAAGTCCTACCTGGGCGGTATAAAGCAGTAAGTAGACAACATTAGACTGTAATTACCCCTTCTACACGCCCAGTATTACCTGCTCTTTCTTCACAATATATCGGTGTACCATCTAGTTTCTAGTGGAAACTTCAGTCTTTTTGCTTCTTTTGTGAGAGAAACACTGTCAACGTGAGTTGGGAGTGTTCACGACAAAAAAAAACAAATCAAATACTTGCATTCTCTTGACATGAATTAATTTCTTTTTTCGAAGGATGAAGCCCACATAGGTCTGAGACCTGTCTGTGCGTGAGTAATGAATTAGATGATGATGGTGATTGGTGAGTTGTACCTACAGTTTTAGGTGGGTTCCGATCCACTGGGAAGTGATTTTACAGCAGAGAACAAAGTATTTTTTGCAGGCCAATCTAATCGGTCACCCTTTCAGTGAGGGCCCAGGAGAGCGTTGCTTATCTAATCTGATTGAACAAATACCTGCTACCATAGGCGTGCGCACATAGGTGCCATGGGTGCCACGGCACCCATGGACGTTTCAAGAGGGCCCCGATTTGGGGGTTGGAATATTATTGTATCCTCTGAAAAAATCTCTAGAGACTTTACGAAATCATCGTCTATAATTATCAACTTATAATCTGTGAAATATACACTTAGCTGAAAATATCCCAGAGGATAACAATTTTTGGCAATTTAAATATTTTAATTTTTATAAATTTAGATCTTTAATTAACTATCTTTTAATTATTGTGATCTTTACAAAGAATTTTAATACTTTTTGTTGAATAATTAAGCAAATATTATTTTATTGCGTTATAAATGAAATTTTATATGATAAACATCATGCAAATTTATAATTTATTTGTAAAAATATTTGTATTAAAATAAAGAATATTCTTATGCATATTAAATTGTTTTTAAATTAATTATTTAAACATGTAATTTTTATTAATTATTCACTTAATTAATTATGAATATTTAATTAAATATCATTCTATTAAGTTTCCGTTTGAATTTAAGCGCCACTTAGTCTAAGTACGAGGGTGGGGATATGTATAAGTCCTTTTTTCCCTCTATGGAGTGTTTTCACTAAATAGTTAACGTGATTTAACGGTACGAGGGTGGGGATATGTATAAGTATGTATAAGTAAAATGGGGAGGCCCATTTTCGTCGCCGGCACCCATAAGAGTCAAGCCCTATGCCTGCTACGGATCACGGCTATCAATTCTCAATTCATTTGATATTTTGTTCATTTTTCCTGTTTGTAGGAATAAAATTTTACCAATGATCAGTCTCAATATTGAAAAAAATTAGATCGAATTTCATTCAAATTTTTGTTTCTCTTGACTTGAATCAATCTGAGATTTTGTTCACTTTTCCTGTTTGTAGGAACGATCAATGATCATTCCTAATATGAAAAAAATGGTTGATCAAATTCACATTCCAAGTTGTGTTCTCCTCAGTTAATAGGAATGAATGTATTAATCTGATAGTGAGAGCAAATTCTTAGGTGTTATGATTCTTGCATTCACATTCCAAATTCATTTTTAATGAACATTTTTAATTTATATAAGGTGAATCAAAAACGGGACGGGAAAAAAGCAATACAGAACACAGCAGATGAACCGCGATCTTTGCGCACATCAAAAAGAAAACGAATAAGTAGAGAAAGAAGAAGAATAACCGGTCACACTGTCTCTGTCTTGTTCCTCTTGCTAATACACGTCGGCGACGCTGAAATTCTCAGAATTATGACAAACTGGACTTCGTTAGATGGCTTTTTCAATTGGCTCAAAGGACACCGCCGCTGGACAGACAGTCGGACACTGGTCTCGTAAATTTTCTGTGCTTGCGATGAGTAGAACAGGAGCCGGGACGATTCGATATAAGAGGCAGAGTCAAATTTTTTAACCGTCCAAGGTTTTTAGGGAAATTTGTAGAAATGAAAGCTGGAAGCTGTGTTTTTTTTATTATCATTGTGTTATCAGTATCATTATTGAAAGAACCAGACAGAATCTGATTGGAATCGTCCACCCATCCGTCCAGGCGATGTCTTTCGAAAGGAGAATTCTAGGAGTCTATTTTATTAATATTAGCGTATGGTTTATTTTGGTGGGGAGACTCTTTATAGTAATTCGAACTCGCTGTTAGACATGTTATGCGTTCATGTTGATCTGTTTCTTTCTAGGTTATATCAACTTAATTAGAAATTAATTCCAATCGATTCAATCAATTTTATAAAAATTTAATTAATTAAGTAAAATTTGATTAAATTTTTCCAATTATAAGTGAAACATCTTATACACACCTCATACTTACAGGTTATATATAACAAGTGGTAAATTTCCAAAGTAGTTTCAATTCAAGATAAGTTTCCAAAGTAATTATAATTTGAATTTGCACGTTATTATAGTTTTATTGGAATTGTGAAAAAAATTTCATTCATTTTGTTTTTGGAAAACGCTGAATTTGAATTTTTTCCAACCTCTTCAATTGAATCATCTTAAATTTCACCAAATTCCAAATTTATCTCGTTCTTTTTTCAAATTAGCTTGGTAAAACTCATTTTTATAATCTATTTTGAATATAGATAATATAGATTTTAGCGCGTAAAAAAGTTGTTTTACAAGCAGTTATAGGAAAATATAAAATGTTTATAAACTTACATAAATTTTATGTATGTTCGATAGTAATTCATGTAAACAAAATGTGAGCTAACAAACACTTACCACACTACGTGTAGTGGTTTCATATCATAGTGGTATCTATAATATTGAGTAATTTCTCAATTCGACAAACTGCGAACTTTATTGAAAATAAATGTTTTAATTTCCTTAGAAGGACTCAAATTCTTAAAAAAATAGATTTTTCAAACCACACCCCAATTACATCAACAATAATTCACGATATCTATAACCTGACTCCCTATCTGGTCTCTCTATATTGTATAAGGGATGACAACAAAAATTAATTGAACACGAACCAAGCAATAAACGTCAGTCCACAACTAATAGGTTATATATTGAATTAATAACATACAACACACAATAGATATATGCAGGGGTAGACCTACTTCTGGTATAGCGAATTTCATACAATGCGCGCCCTCGAATCAAATAAAATAAGTTTTGAATTGATGGAAGCCTGGTGCTAATCGTTTGTGTGTGTGTGTGTGTGTGTGTGTTTAGATGAGAATCAATGACTCTGGAAAGTCATCATCAGTGAGTCGGAAGCTGGGTCCATTGTTTGTCAGTTGTTATTAGCATATACAAGAGGGGTGCGCCACAGGGTTATGTCTTGGGGCCTCTATTATTTGAACTAGCAATAAAGAGCGCCTGGAGCACACTACAAAAGAATTATTGTTCACAACACCGTGCAGACAGTGAGTGCTCCATGCTCCCATACACCTTGCATCCTCACACAATCCACTTGTCTGCGAAATCGTTTATATCACGCGTGTCTGTTAAATTGAAAGCATCCGCTAGGTCAATATGTTTGGGGTGCCTGCATCCGCATAGCTTATGAGACTCCGAAAAGAAAGCCGAGTTTTCACCCCTCGAGAGATCACCCCTACAGGGATGTATAGCGGTCAATTCGTTTCAAGGGGGATGATATTGCATCTGAAGAGGGATTTTTTTTTTTTTTTTTTTTTTTTTTTTTTTGTAGATTACGTCTTGGAGACTCCAGTTAAGGAGTATAAGACAAGTCAGAGGATGACAAAGGATCTGAGAGGTGAGCAAGCCCAAGTAGCCCCTCTGGAAACTGATCGGGTGCTTGAGATTTAAAATTAAAATGAAAATTTGTAGTCGATGCCAATGAATACTTTGTTTTAGTACGATCAAAACGAAAATTCAAAGATTTCCAGAGTAGAATCGTTCAAAGAATTATCAAGATTGTAAGTTTTTATATAAATATTTTCCTATAACTGCTCGTAAAGGGCTTGTTCACGTGCTAAAAGCTAATCATAAAACAATGTTTACTGAGGAGCAAGCAGTAATCTACTTTATTGCTGATTGCTGAAGTCATAGCTTCACTTCTTTGCTTGCGTGTTGCCAACCTACCATTCTAGAATTATCGTTCCTGACGTCCAATATTATCGTATCTATCTGATATTTTACAATTATTCATATTTTAATTTGAAAAAACAACTATCTTTTAACTATTTAACAAATATTTTTTGGAATGAATTTCTTTGAAATTATTGCAGAAAAACACTTGGCCAGATCATAAATCATATAAGACACCAAATTATCGTACAAAACTATAATAGTTATCATACGGCTGATAAAACCGAAGCTTGCCAGCTGATAACTGCTAGATAAATTTTTCATAGCCTCAATTTTGGGGCATTGTAATAATTTCACACTATTATTGAATGGATATTCAGAGCTGAAGTTTGTATGAAAACTATTGCATGTATTTCGAGTGTAACGTTTCTTTATCACTTTTGCAAAATTTTAGGAGTGTTTAGCTCGAGTAATATAGTCGTTTTTTACGCTCTTACATGAATTACTATCGAACAAACATAAAATTTATGTAAGCTCATATAAATATTTTTCCTATAACTGCTTGTAAAAAACTTGTTCACGTGCTAAAAACGATATATCTATATATATATTTTGAGGATGAAGCCCACATAGGTCTGAGACCTGTGCGTGGGTAATGAGTTGGATTATGGTGATTCGTGAGTTGGACCTACAGTTTTAGGTGGGTTCCGAACCACCGGGAAGTGATTTTACTGCAGAGAACACATTGTCTTCTTTGCTGGCCAATCTGATCGGTCACCCTTTCAAAGAGCGCAGCTTATCTCTATCTGATTCAACAGATACTGCTACGGCTCACGTATATCACTTCCCTGAATTTAACTTTCCTATATTTAATATAGATTATAAAAATGAGTTTTTACTTAGCTAATTTGAAAAAACGAGATGAATTTGGAATTTAGTGAAATTTGAGATGTTTTCCAATTGAAAAGATTCAAATTCAGCGTTTTCCTAAAACAAATTAATGATCAATTTTGTCACAATTCTAAATTTGTCTTATGCTGGGTTGCACCAAGCAAGATCAAATCATGGGATCACCGGATCCGGGATCAAGCTGATCCTGGATCAATTTCTCCATTGCGTTGCACCATTACCAAAAACACAACTCTGATCCCGGATCAGCCAATCCTGGATCATGATCCAGTGAGCTGAATGTGTTTTTTAATAGTAGTACATTTTCAATCAGCTGTTTCCAATTCTGACCGACTGAACTAATTTTATTCCATTTATTTACTTGTCAGCTGTACTATTATGACTTTGAATCAAGCATGGCAAAGCGGACTTCTAATTTTTCTCAACAAGAGAACGATTCTATTATCGAATATTAATAACTAGGGAAAACCCAATAACCCCAATAACTGACAAACGGAGAATCAGCCTAATTGAAAAATGTAATGGAACCGATAAACTCATGCTCTTTTAAAATAATTATGATGCCTTTCAGTTTGATTTTATGGTAAAATTTAGTTTTTAGATTTTATTCTTATAAATAGTTTACAACCCGCCAGATTCGGGTTTTCAATTTCACACCTCATAAAACTTGCCGCTTATTTGTGATGAACCACGAAAAGGTGATAACCGTGACATAAGAGAGTTATGAGTGTCACAAAACTGAAATACGAAGTAAATGTTGAAATAAGAAATAACAGTTAGTTGCCTACCAAAGTACTGATTATTTTTTCTACAACCCATTACCACAGCAAGCCTATCTCATTGCTAGTGAATCCGTCTATAAATTATATGAGAGCCTACTAAACTATTTCATTTGAGTCTAGTGGAGTGGAGTTATTTGTTAGACAAAAGTAAATTAATTCAATTTATAATTAATTTAGTTTGAAAAGCTCAATAGTATGACTCACAAAGGTTGAAAACGGAATTTCTCTGAAAAAAAATTATCAATATTGTACACTAATATTCAGAATCAATACTGTAATAAGAGATAAGCTTCGAAACTCCTGGGCGCTCTTTGTAAGGGTGGCCGATTGGATTAGCCAGCAAAAAACTCTGTTCTCTGCTGTAAAATCACTTCCCCGTGGTTCGGAACCCACCTAAAACTGTAGATCTAACTCTTCAATTACCATCATCTAATTATTTACCCACGCACAGGTCTCAGACCTATGTGGGCTTCATCCTCCGAAAAAAAGAAAAGAAAGAATGTGTTGCGTGAGCAGACATCTAATGAGAAATTAAGGGGACTCAGGTATTCAGTCACGAGCGCTCAAGACTGCGCTTGGAAGGGTGACCAGACTTCAATAACTTGATGTTATAAGCTTTATTATCACTTACCGGTGGTTCGGAAGCCACCTAGACTGGTAGGTCCACCATGTTCTCCATAACATGGCTCTAACGGCGAGGTGGACCCGTAAGGTCTCCTCACCAATAAAAGCCATACGCTTATTATTATTAAAAAAAACATATAAAAATTTAAATCGATGGATTTTTTTGTATGCTTTTGTGTGCTTGCTGATATATGATACTGGATGACTACAATGCTCCTTTTCCTTCCTATTCCCTCTTCCCATACCCCTCCCAAAAACCTTTCCTAGTACATGGTGTTACCATAGTTGGAAAGGCTTTACATTTCACACCAGACTAGCCCTACTTCCTTATTTAATGTTATATTATTTTATATTGAAATATATATCTATATTTAGTTTCATTGAATTGTGTTTTATGTGAATAAAATTGAATTAAATTATTATTATCAAGGTATTCATTTCAAATAATATTGATCGTTTTATTAGTGTGATTCATTAATTGATTATTGATTATTATTAGTCTGTGATTTCTTGCATGACGCAATCTACACACAAACTAAATATAAATTATATAATCTTTCAAAGGCAAATACCACTGACTAACTCATTTACTGACTGTTAGCTTTTACTAAGTGGTAACTTATTAACTAACTGGCTGATTCATCATCGTTTTTAAAAAAACGGAAATTGGAAATTTTGTAAACATTATCATTTGAGGCCCTAGACGCGGGATGCGGAAAGATTTAAGGAATTTCACAAAAATACGTCTAAAATTGGTGTTTTTTGAAAACAAATGATTATTCTCCAGATTTTAAAAATTATCATGTGGAAAAAAGTTTCACTATTGTTGGCTAAACGGCGTATTTTTCATCGGTTGTCGTTTCGCAAAAATCAATAAAGAATGCAGAGCCAATTTTAAAATGTTAGTTTGAAATTTTACTTTAAAAAACCTAAATTTTGTATTAAAGTACTGCATTAATCATATACACATTTTTGTGAACTATTGGACAGTTTTAGTGCTTAGTTTTGAAAGACAACGTCTAAATTGATGTTCTTGTATCGAAAATATGGGTTATTCTACTCAAAAGTAGAGTTGAACATAGAGTTCTAGAGTTCTAGCTTGAACATAACCTTGAATTTGGATTTTCCAGTTGAACGTTTTTGAAGAAAGCGGTTGTGGGCAATAGCCTGTTGCATCTTTGCTTTGTTGTGCTTTTTAACGAATATATAAATAATAAATATATTACCGAATTATTTTTCATAAAATCACTTCCCGGTGGTTCGGAACCCACCTAAAACTGTAGGTCCAACTCATCAATCACCATCATCCAACTCATTACCCACGCACAGGTCTCAGACCTATGTGGGCTTCATCCTCAAAAAAAAAAAAAAAAAAAAAAAAAAATACTTCTTGTCAAATAAAATAATGAATTGTTTCATTTATGTATGTTAACAAATCACATTTAAAATACGTCATATTATAAAAAGTTCCTTGTGATAAGGTTATGTAACGTAAGTACCCTAACAAGGTTTGAGGAGCCACTAGTTTATCCATGGAAAAAAACTTGCTACAATACACGTCAAATGCTATATGCTTGCTACATTAAATGACAAAAAGCTACTTTTTACAGCTTACCATGCTCTTACTGTCACATATTAGGTATGCTATCTTAGTATGGGATAATTCATCAAAACAAAACCTTCATAGGGTGTTTAAGATTCAAAAGAATGCGGTTAGGTGTATGGAAATAGTAAATAGATTAGATTCATGTAGGCCGTTATTCAAGAGACTTGGTCTCCTAACTGTAACCTGCTTATATGTGTATGGAGCTACTTTATATGTAAAAAAAGGGTGATTTTAACCAAAAACTTGAAATACACAGTTATAATACAAGAAGCGGTGATTATCACTTGGTGAGTTACAATAGCAGCTTATTCAAACAAAAACCTAGTTACATTGGTAGGAAACTACAACAAGCTACCGCAGTTTTTAAAGTCTCAAAAATATAGAAATACTAGCTGGCCCGACGCGCGTTGCTGAGTTCTCATAAAAAATTATCCTTGATTTTATTATTCGCCACCTCCCACTGAGATCTGAGATTACATTTCAAATTTCAACATTCTAGGACTATTAGGGAAGAAGTTAGTCTTAGGGCTCTTCCAGCCTCTCATAGTTTCCTTCTGTTCTCCGTTCCTTCCTTGTTTTTTTAATCACCACCTCTAAATGAAGAAACATTTTAAATTTAAACCTACGACTATAAGGATAGAAGCTAGGTATTTTTGATTTTATTATTCGTCACCTTCCTCTGACGAGGCTTCATTTCATTGGTTAACAGAGCTGCATTGGTTAACAGATGTCATCAACCTGGCATAATTACATTTCATAATACCCAGTCATAAATGTTTCCTACATACTGCAAGGCTCCGACTACACTGTACATGCAAAGTCTTTGCGTTTCAGACAGCGTAAATAACGCCGCTAACGGAATGCTATATGATCAAAAACTGTTGACTTCTATCAGCTGTTCCTTTAAGGATAGATTTCTCCTTTTTGTGTCCTTCAGCGAGGACTTTCTAACTCCCAAACTTCACAGGAACCATCTTGGGACTATTCTACATTGTGCCTGAAAATTTCATAAAAATCGGTTCAGCGGTTCCGGAGTCTATAGGAAACATACCTACATACAGACAGACATTCATTTTTATATATATAGATTTAAAAAATAACTGAAAAATATTTAGTTGATAAAGCTTTCTATAGTATACAAGAGTTCCTTTCAAATCAAATTTAAGCCTCACCTAAACTAATTAATATAGTAATTATGGTGACTAGTGTATAACATAGTATAATTATTGCTAATCTGACTTGTCTTATACTCCATGACTGAAGTCTTCAAGACGTAAACAACAAAAAAAATCCTACCGCAATAAAAACATACAAAAGAACCAACATTATAAATGATAAATAACGTGTAAATGGAAACATTGCACAGCTAATATTTATGAAAGACATCCTCTAAATTAGAAACCTCACAGTTTTGACTTACTTCCATTTAGACAGTCATTCCCAGCTAATAAGTAACACATGTTCATGCGGGTGATATCCTTTCTATGCTTTGCTTTCCTATCAATGCCTCTCACTCTAGTCAATGTTCTGTTCATATTTCTGTCTCTTTTCTTGATGAACCCTCGCAAAGGCAGACTTGTACACAGATGAGTGCAAAAACTTCACTTCCTATCACATGTCTAGCTTGTCGTCTAGCCGAGAAATAATGGGAAAAAGCAAGCAAATAGATTAAGAAGACAGGAGAAGATGATGAAAAAGAAAAATAAGGGACGAAGAGGAAAGAAAAATAATAATATTATACTATAGTGCGTTGTGGGTTCAGAGGTAACGGTTATTGCAAACGCTCACTTCTTGAACCCGTCAATTAATTAAAATAATTCATGGAATGTTTTTCAGTGCATGATTTCCATTAGTTTATAGTTCATTCTATTGATTTTCTTTCAACTAATAATATTCATGTAAACAGATATGATAATCATGACATGAACTGACTTGTCTTATACTCCTTAACTGGAGTCTCCAAGACGTAATCTACAAAAAAACAAACACATACATAGACATGAGTGAAGCATAATATGAATGAAGTCTTACATACAACTATTGGTTATATTATTTCATAACTGACCTGATTTCTCGAAATGTTCCATAGATCCATTACGAAATTCTTCATTTGTTTATATTACCTATTTTTTCAAGTTCCTCGCCTAAAAAGAAACTCTAAAATGAGAAGTTGTTCTATTCGGCTATGAACGTTTTGATAGAAGGTTTTATTGTCAAAAAACAATAGTATGAGAAATAGATGAAATACAAGAAATAGTATAGCTGATCTCAAATCTGATAATATTCTCACAATATTCACAATTCATGATTAGATGAAGTTTATTATTTACATTATTTCTGCAATTATTATTTCTAATTATTATTCAAATCTAAATATTATTTCTTCCATTATCTCTAATTATTAGGGAAGTGATAGCCGTGAGCCGTAGCAGGTATCTGTTCAATCAGATAGAGATAAGCTGCGTTCTCCTGGGCACTCTTTGTAAGGGTGACCGATTAGATTGGCAGCAAAAAAGGCACTGTTCTCTGCTGTAAAATCACTTCCCGGTAGTTCGGAACCCACCTAAAACTGAAGGTCCAGCTCATCAATCACCATCATCCAACTCATTACCCAAGCATAGGTCTCAGACCTATGTGAGCTTCAACCTCCAAAAAAAATAAAATATTGTACCGTTTTCTAACTATTCACAAACTTAGTTAAATTTTCAAAGCAGGCTAACTTTAATTGATTGATAATTTTTGTAAGAAACCCCTAATTCTTATTGTGGATGACAACCACATGGGTCTGAAACCACATGGGCGTGGGTAATAAGGTGAATGGGTGAATGAGATCCGAACCCAAGACTGCAGTAAACAAAGCCAGCCGGAGTCTTATCTAATCTCAAGCGCTCCAATCAATTGCGCTATTAGAGCCCTCAGAAACTCTATGAGACCATGGACATTTAGAATTGTGATTCTGCTTTTGTTTTCATCCTTTACTGTAGCCTATAAATTTTTAGGCGTATACATTTTCTTGTTTCAAAAGTTTTCATGAACATTCCAATTAACAGCCTCAGAAAGTTTCCGGTCCCTCAACGCCTTTCATACAAAAAAAGGTTGAATACTAATTGAATAGATGATGTCTGACAATAACGGAGAAGGAATTCAGGACACATTTTTAGGGTCGGAAGAGGCGCCTTAGCTGATCTGCAAATTTCATTATTTGATTACGGGAAAGGGTTGAAAAGTAATGTGGAGAAAAAGATGAGCGGAGAAAAAGAATAGAGAGAAATTGAGCGAGAAAGATAAAGAAAAAATGGAGAGAAAGGTGAAGGAGGAGGAAGGATGAGGAAGAATGAGGAGGAGGAGGAGGAGGAGGAGAAGGAAAAGGAGGAGAAGAAGGAGGAGAGGGAGGGTGGAAGGAGGAGAAGGAGGAGGAAAAGGAGAAGAAGGAGGAAAAAGAAAAGAAGGAGGAGGAAAAGAAAAGGAAATGGAGAAGAAGGAGGAAAAGGAAAACGAGAAGGAGGAGGAAAAGAAAAAGGAAATGAAAAGGAGAAGAAGAAGAAGAAAAAGAACAATAAGGAGGTGGAGAAGGAGGAGGAGGAGGAGAAGGAGGTGAAGGAGGTGAAGGCGGAGAAGGTAAAGGCGGATCAGGAGAAAGAGGATAAGGAAGAGGACGATGAAGAGGGAGAATAAGAAGATGAAGGAAGAGGATGAAGAAGAGAAGAAGAAAAAGCAGAAGGAGAAGAAGAAAAAGCAGAAGTAGAAGAAGAAGGAAGAAGACAAGAAGGAGGAGGAGGAAGAGGAGAATGAGGAGGAAAAGGAAAACGAGAAGGAGGAGGAAAAGGAAAACGAGAAGGAGGAGGAAAAGAAAAAAGAAAATAAAAAGAAGAAGAAGAAGAAGAAGAAGAAGAAGAAGAAGAAGAAGAAGAAGAGAGAAGAAGAAGAAAAAGAACAATAAGGAGGTGGAGGAGGAGGAGGAGGAGGAGGAGAAGAAGGAGGTGAAGGCGAACGCGGAGGAGGTAAAGGTGGATCAGGAGAAAGAGCAGGAGGAAGAGGGCGATGAAGACGATGTAGGAAGAGGATGAGGAAGAGAAGAAGAAAAAGCAGAAGAGGAAGGAGAAGGAAAAGGAGAAGAAGGACGACAAGAAGGAGGAGGAGGAAGAGGAGTAGGAGGATGAGTAGAAAAAAGGATTGTTGGAGGGGTTTAAAAACGAACGTGATGGGAAAGAAGAAGAAGAAAATGAGGAGAAGCGAAAGAAAAATAGGAATTTTAGAAGAAGTAGGAAGTGTGTGAAGAGATAAGGATGAATTGAAGTAGAAGAAGAAAAGTTGAAGAAGCAGAAGCAGTGACTAAGTTGCACCCTTTCGGTTCAGAATTCAAGAGCAGTCCTGTCCGATCAACCCTCTCAGTCCGCCGATTTTCTCGATATTAAATAAAACTCGACCCTCAGCCTCAATTTCATCCCCCTAACACGTCAACCACACCCTTCACCCGGCTGGAGCACCCCTAAATCGAACAGGTGCATTGACTGGACCGACAGTCATCCATCTAACTTTTACTTCAGCACACCCATTTCACTACAGCCTACTACGCCAATACCACCAAAAACTTTGTGCTGCTTCTCCTTCTCCTTCTCCTTCTTCTCCTTCTCCTTCACCCAAACCCACACCTTCTCCTTCTCCTTCACCTTCATCTTAAACTTCTCCTTCACCTTCACCTTAAACTTCTGCTTCCCCTTCTCCTTCTTCTTCTCCTTCAACTTGTCCTTCTCCTTCACCTTATCCTTCTCCTTCTTCTTTCTCCTTCTACTTCTCCTCCTCCTCCTAATCCTTCTCCTTCTTCTTCTTCTCCTTCTTCTCCTCCTCCTTCTACTCCTTCTTCTTCTTTCTCTTTTCTTCTTCTTTTTTTGGAGGAAGAAGCCTACATATGTCTGAGACTTGTGCATGAGTAATGAGTTAGATGATGATGATGATGATGATGGTTGCTGAGTTGGACCTACAGTTTTCATTGGATTCCGAACCACCGGGAAGTGACTACATCGGAGAAGTCTTTTTTTAATGGCTATCGGCCACCCTTCAAAGAGAGCCCAAGAA
>OX418226.1:20773668-20970873 GCA_948455865.1 Conomelus anceps | reverse complement strand
GGAAATTGAGTGGGACAAGGGCCAAGGGTGGTTTGAAGGGCATTGGTAGGTGCTTTAATAAAAGTAAGAATGAATTGTGAGCAGCGACCCCTTGGTTAGGGGTGGAAGGGGCAGTATGGGGGGGGGTTCTCCAAGTCCCCTTTCTGACTTGCTTACCGATATCGTGTTCAGTTGACGATGACTGTCACCCCCTCCCCCATCAATTTCGTTTCATTTCATTCGAGTGCTTTTTATTATCTCTCTTTCACATTGGTATTCGTTTCAAGGGGGCACGTCAATGGATAGCCAGTAAACAAACACAAAAGGATGTGTTGAAAAGAGACGACGAAAACATTAATTAAAAAACAAATACAGATTAGGTCTGTATATAGTGACAGGAATACGGTGTTGACAAAAAACCAAAGCTTAAAATAATAATTTAGACAAATTGAATAAATTGCACAAATAATTTTAACATGTCAATAAATGACGAAATGTAGATATGTCAACAAATATACACACAAAGTGAAGTGTGCTTATGTGTTTAGTGTACAAAAGAAGGTGATAGTGTAAATTTCAAGCCTTGAAACATAATCAAATAGTAAGTTTATATAAGTTTGGTAATGTCTCTTCTTAGTAAAATTAGGATAGAATAAATAGTTTATTAGTTTCTAACTAGGTACTAATTCAAACAATAGGAAAAAAACTGTTGGTGAAGTAAATAAAAAGTATTTGATCCTAACAATAAATGAATTTTGAGTTGTGACTAGTTTTTGAGTGAATGAAAGAAGATGCAACAACTATTCGCCTAGTTGTAATTTGTAATTTGAAAGTTCTTGGTACTAAGCTGGGAATAACACAGGTTTCCAACTAAGTTGTATCTTGCTAAGGTAACATACTCGTAACATAGGGTAGCATATGTTGTAGTGGGGAGCCCAAAAACAAGTAGCAACTTCAGAATTTTAAATTTTGTCTAGTTGCTACAGTAGTTGCCAGTTGTTAGCTTCTGTTTATTCGTTCCAATTTGAGATAAGGCAAACACTACACAGCAGTCTACTGGGTAGTCACTAAGTTTTATCCACTTCACTCATTATATCACAAATAATAACTTCATGAATTGAATGTAAAATAATATCAACACCATGCAATACAGTAGGATTTCATGATATGCAATCACATGTTATAGCATTGGGAGAGTTAACACAGTTATAGAACATAGGGAAGTAGTGATCTGTCTCTCTATTTCCCCCCAACTGGTGGTTTGGAATTCACCTTAAACTGTAGTCATAAATAAGCGCTCTAAACGACTACACCACTGCCGCTACCACATACTGGAGTACAAACATTTCAAAAGCAGAACCATAAATGTATGTAATATGCTAGTAATCGAACCCGTGACAGCAGGAGTAGCAGCTAGTCAGAAATAAGCTCCCTAACCGACTACACCACTGCCAAATACTGAAATAAAAAGTACTAAAAGAATCCTCGAGCATGGCAATTCAATGTTGATAAATTTTATAACCATCCATGTCTGCTGGCTTTACATCGTTTTAGAGTAATTTGCATGCTCCAGAATAGCAGTCATCCAGACAGATTCGCCATGTTATACTTTAGCATTGTTCTGACCAAAAACATGGACCATTCTTCCACCTTCCACTGGTTATTGACATTGGACGACTGACGTAGAATAGAAATTTGCAAATCGGACAACTCTGCAAAGCGTATGCAAGCAGCAGATGCTAAATGGAGCTAAACAAATGATGCAAAGACAACCGGAAATGGAAATTTACGACCATCTTTAATTTCATCGACTACAAAACGAACAATTTTTTTTTGAAATTCGGCGTCCAAGCTAAAAATGAATGTGGAGATCGCCTGTAGCTCCAAAAATACTCCTGGGTAAGAGAAGACATCTAGAACAACATAAGACTTATGACCGGTTACACGAAAGCCAATTAAATTTAATCCCCTTAGAATGACGTCGTTCTACGGAGATTAAACTTAATGGAAAGAATTTGGTTGCGCAAAGAACAATTACAAGCGATAACGCCTATTAGGCTAACCGGCGTTATTTAACCACCCTTTCACCGAGAGAATTAAATCTCATTAACTCCCGTTAAGTTACGTTTTATAGGTTATATTTTATTGTACCAGAACACGGAACTGCAAATTAGGTCATAGGTGTTAAAAACCTTTCAAAATTAATGCAATCTATTAAGAATATAATAATATTGAGGTAGTTGAATAATGATTCAAATAACTCACAATGAAATGATTCTAATTCATATTTTTTCTCAACTTCAGAATCAGCTGTTGATCAAATTACAGTGTTGCCAGATTGTGCCCGTTCAGTTAACGAAAAATAACTAATGGAACTTTGTGCAACAGAAATAAGCCTGTGACACTTACGACAGTCAGTTAACTGACATTAAACTCCTTATTTAATTGGCTTTCGTGCAACCGGCCGTTAGAGTTGATAACGGCTATTATTGTTTCTTTTGTGTCTTATGTTGTATCTATTGTGTCTTTTCCTTGAGAAAATGTTATGAACTTAGCTATAATTCATTAAATCATTTAGAAACTGAATCTCGTATCACAAATTTCAATAGATGGAATAAGATTTTTAAAAATAAAGCATTAAATTTAACGTTCAACTGACACACAAGTTCATTAAATTTCGAGTTGTGTTAACAGGATCATAATGTTATTCAAGACCCAACATGGCCTTATTGAAATCGTGTCTTGTCCGTGCACTAGCGCTTGAAAGGAAGATATTCTACACCATTGAATTTTATTTGGTTGAAACTTGGTATATAGCTTCCTCATAGTCCAAGTGAAATCGCTATTAATTTTGAAGTTCAAGGATCGAATATAAGAATAATTAGGATGTAAAACATATTTTCACTATTGGGTTAGTTTTGGCTAGTGAAAATCAAATCATTGAACAGCTGGTGCTGTCGCTGTTTACATTGAAACATTGTTTCAAAACATCGGACATCACCCAATTATCCACTTTATTTCAACAGTGCACGCGATGACGTTCTCATTTTTGATTATGTTGAAATCCTTTCTAAAATTATTTTAAATCGTAGAATTGAAAAAACCTAGATAAAACTAATATTGAGGTATGATATATTATGTGATCAGTTGAACAAGATGAGCAAGAAATAAAACTCTCTTGCAAGAACTACCGATTTGCATTTTTGTGAATTGGGAAGGTTATGGTGTTTATAGAAATCAAATCAGTTGAATGGTGCCTATGGCTTTCAGCACAACTGATAATAATGTAGTGAATATGAAATTGGAGTGAATAGAGAGGAAGAAGCAACGAACCCATAAGACCAATAGAAGGGGCGTATGCACTAGCGTAGCATACAGGAGGTGAAGCCGTCTGCCATCCATGTAGTGGATAGAAAGACGAAATCGTGTTTTCAAGAGCAGAAAATTTCAATGCGCGCTCTCCAAATAAACTGCAGTTTAACACACTTAGGATTAAGATATAACTTTCAAAATTGGCATGAGTATAGACAATTAGTTTCTGAAGATAACAGTGGCATTATAAAAGTTAATAGTTACCTCTATAAATTTTAATTAGTTGTTTAAAGTTATAATTTTTGTCCGAGTTTCAAACATGACATAAAAAAGTGAGTCGGCTACTAAAACTTTCATCTTTTGGGTAGAGATGTGATCAAAGCGGGAAAGTTGTACAGAAATAACTGAATTTTTTTTTCATGATTTTTATTTTAAAATACGACCTATACTTTGGATACAATGTTAGGTTGAAGTGCGATCGGGATGGCGCGCTGTCGTCAGCCGGCTTGTGCATCCAGAACCACAAAGCCAATTCATCACTTATTTCTTGTGTTTGATTCAATACTTCCTTGAAGGCTTATTATTGTAATGTAATAATATTATAGTTAGATTGTTTTTAGGAAATTATTGATTAAATTAGTCTAACCTTCAATTCTTTCCATTATGAACGCAAATGAACAAGATCCAAATAGGAAAATGTTTATTAGAACAATTTTTTATTTCATTTTATTAATCATATGTTGAGCATTATATCCTGTACAATATAAACATGAGCCAATATTCTTAAAATATAAAGTCATCTCCATTAAAATACATAATACATACAATATAACTCAGTTTTAATATGAGTTATTATAGAAATAAATGTCACAACTTTTTTAATTTCTCTACTATGCTGCTACACAATGAAATTATAAAATGAAAATTCATCTTTAAAGTCGTGTAACTAAATTGAATCGTATAAATCAATGACTACAAAACGTTGAACGTTTACTTACTTTGTCTAATGGGGAAATAGCCTATTGTGAAGAAAAAAAAGTATTCTTCAAGCACTCGTGAAGACACTGAGTATTGTCAATGAATACAGATACTATCTGTATTCAGATAGTATCTGTATTCATTGGTATTGTGCTATGTGTTAGAGAAAGAGACTATTCTATTTATAGAAATTATGAGTGAGAATGTCAAACAACATTAAGATTATTAATTATTATTGTTGTGACTAGAAAGGGATAACAAAAGACAATAATTGTGATAGTGTTTTTGTGATGTCTTTTATGATCGCTGTGACTAGATTTGCAAAGTAAATACATTAGCACAGTTATATAGATTACGAAAAGGAATCTATTGTTATTCATTGTTGAATTTGATTGTAATATAATGTCTTAATAAAATATCCCTCAAATAGCTTACAGCTAGAGGGATACTATTGCATTGTGTAATGTTAAAATAAATAAATAAATAAATAAATTATCCAGTTCAATTCAGCTTTTTGTTTTCTCTTTCTCCTACTGTTCTATTTCATGTGTAAGGATGTGGCATTTTCACTGTAAAAGGATGTGGCAGTCAAATGACAGATATTAATAATATAGGAAGGTATGTGAAAAAATGTCACTCCATTAGAAAATTAACTATTTTTCGAGTAAAGTTTGAGTAATCCTTGTTAACAAAATTCATCACAGAATGCCTCTACTCACAATTAAAATTTCAGAATTAGATCAATTGAGAAATGACATTTCTATAATTTATCTGTCTCAAGAATGAGCAATTCATATTATGAAGAAACAGGCTGGCGATGTAATGCGTACCGTACTGGTAATAGCAAAAACCGGCTTATCAAGCGCTCGCCACTTGGGGAGTCATCCCTGCGCCGCCATATTTGTAGTGGACGAGCGCCTAACAAGTGGCTTCACCTCAGCGACAAGAAGCCCCTTCTATTGGTCTTATGTGTTCGCTGGGAAGAAGGCACAGTGGTTCTTGGCATTATCTGCTATGTAAATGTTTACTTTTAAGCAATCAATTACTCTGCTTTTGACACTTTTATGGTGTTTACTTGGTAATTTTTGGTGATTTGTAGAATGTTCTAGTTGTTTGATTAGACATTAATGGAATCTTTTCGAATATTGTAGAAAGTGCTACTTTCTTTATTTAGAAGTTGACAGAAAATTCGAGAGATATCTCAATTATGAAATTTTATATAAATAGAGGAAGTCTCTTGTAAATGAGTTCAGTCTTGTCTGTAATTCGTCATGATAAACAAGTGTGACAGTTAAGTAGTTCAGTTATTGTTCTATGTTGATAAGTGGCAGTAGTGACAGTCCCGTTAATACAGACAGTACAATCCCGTTGGCGCTATTACAAAACATCTAAGGAATAATTATTATTTTATGTAAATTTGTCGGCTCCTTGGATACTCCGTTGTATCAGTTTATTTTCATCAAAATCAAACCTCTTGAATTAGTGAAAATCTGTTTACTTAAATCAACGTGATAATTCTCACAGACATGTGTTGTTCTGTTCTACCCCTCTAACTCGCATAATCTGGCAAAGATTCCCACAACTTCCGTTTTAGTGATGTAGGGTTGAAAATTAGTTGGTGTGTGTGCAATAGTGCGTGCGTGTGTTACATGCTCAAAACTAGACATCTGGATGTTCCACGCTATTTCTATAGGCTCCTACACAGGAAATCGAAGAGTGATAATTAATAATTGTAAATTTTACGTAGCGAACACTGTAAGACTATCTATAACTTTATAAAATCATCATTTTTATTTATGTAGATAATGTAGCCTATATTGCCTCATTATCTACGCTTAACCTCATCACATATTATTGAAGATCTTTTCTTACTACAATCCACTACAGTATAAGCAATTTTGAATATTTGAAGATTTTTGCAAAATATCATGATGAAACATCTTGCGTTCTTTGTGCAAAAAAATCAAATTCTCTTGAATTTCCTTCATATTTGGTCCATAAATAGAGCTTTGCCTTAAGTCTTGACACCCGTCTACGGCCCGCTACTCCACTAGTGGCTGACGTAACTTATTTTCAATTTAAAAAAAATAATAAAATAATAATATCTCAAGTATTCAATTTACAGTACATTTTTACAGTTTTGACACTTCTGACATTGCCAATCTATGGAGTAAGCCAAATCCCAAGTGTGGATTTGAAAAACATTATTGCTGTTTAGGCTACTATAGAAATAGCTGTATAATACGCATTCAAAATCAAAGATGACATAAAAACATTTAAACAGGATCTGGAAAATGTCTTCAGACATGAAGATTGTTGTCTTATACTGTGAGCTTTAAAAATAGAGTTTTCTATGTTACAGTTTATAATTTGGATTTATTCTTGGAAGCGAGGTCTTCTGTTTACAGAACTACTTAAAACATACTTACCTCTAGGCTACTGAACATACTACTCAAAACATTTTTTTAGTTAGAAAATGAGTTTTCAGTATTTCAGAAGTTGCTCACTATTACTTGACAAAGAGTATAATATCACCCCTTACATCGAAATAATAAGTTTCAATAAAAGGAAACATTGATACTGTAATAATATGGTAACTAGTGTAGCTATTGTGAATTTTTGGCTCAAAAATAAAAAATTCAAAATTATATCAATGTTTTTTGGACTGTGTTAGTGCTGTTTGAAAGTAAAATCAAAAATCAATATTCTTTTTCTGTAAAAAACTTGTGAATTATTGTGCTTCAAGATGAAATTTCCTGTGTAACAGATCTAACGTAAGACTTTGATTCTACTTATTTTGTGAAAAGCAGTTTCCGGCAATAGCCTGTTGATATTGATTGTATGTTAGTTAGATGAATAATTAAATAAATTACTGAAAACCTTTATCCAACACGAAACCGTTCTTTGCAAAATTCTAAATAATCTTTTTTGCATAACAAAAGATTCATTACAGTGGTCAACTGAAACGCAATTCCCCCACTTTTGATGTTTTTGGCATTACTTGACGGTTACTTTAAATTGACCGTCATTACTACGACATTGATAACAAAATAAATACAATGACAATATAAAAATTTACCTATTTAAAAATAAAATATTTGATGTCTCTCTACTAGCTTTTGAAGAAAGATTAAATATTTATTTTCTAACCTTGAGACTTTACTCCTCAAATAGGTAGAAATTAGTGGCTTGAAATCTACAATTTCTCGATCAGTCAGTCCAGCTACTAGACAAATCAAATCGACCCGATAAGAACAGGCGGAATAAGTTCTAAAACTACGATATCTCAATCTTAATTAGATACAACTTCTTTCTCCAAAATCCTAATGCTTGTATCGGAGAGCCAGTAGACAGTTGCTTAGTGTGTGGTCCATGCTTTGGTCACATGATTGAAACACTGCTATAAAACTTATGTCATCCACTCGAGATAACCATCATTCAACAGTGATATAAGATAGGGGGATTGATTTTCTGTATAGATTAAAACCGCACTGATAAGCATTCTAATTAGGAAATGATCTGGTTCGAAAACAATTCACTCTAGATTAACAGTTTTCTTATTTAATAACTATCATTTTTCATCATCTCTGCAGTTCAATTTTTATTTTTTGTTTGTTATCTAAAGATATAAATCTTACAATGGGATTGAGTATAAAGAAATGCTTGACTTTATCTTGATGCGATCTGGTTTGATAGTACAGCGGGGACAAATTATATTCACTTTTATACAAATTGAATTTAATTGAACGAGCGTAGCGAGTTCTTAGTTTTCACTTGTGACATGACTGGAGGCTCATGGCTTTTTCTGTATGTTTGTGTGTTTCCTTGTGTGTATTTTTGACGATAACTTTCGAAGGCTTTGACCAATCAACTTAAAATTTCAATCACATATTCTTGAAACCTTAATACAGATCAAGTTCGTTTTCCAATGAAAGTGACCCACTCCTTCATTTTTTTTGAGGCGAAACAAAAGAATAGATTCTCAGCCCTTCATTAATATATCTATAATTATATTACTATATATAGAAAATAGTTTTCACCATATGGGAGTCGCAGTAGATTTCAAAAATATATTTTCAGTTATCAGCTGTAGGTGAAGAAATGCGATCAGGCTTTTTATAGAATCTCTAACAGCTGATAGGCCTATACTAATATTCATTGCCCCGATATAATGGATACATAAACAGCTGTTTTTTATGTGGTAAATATATCTAATTTATAGATACATTTAATTCCATTGCCCTGATTTATAGAATCTTTACACAATATTTATGATTTATTATGAGTACGGTAGGTCTTTGTTGTGGAAAATAAATCTGTGTATCAGAGCAACGATGAACTTGAAGATGTCTTGTGAATTTTATCTAAATCAGTATCTTCAACATAGCCGTTTTTCGGTACCACCTTCCCCTACGATAAGCTTCCCATATGAGTTTCCCTTTCCAAAATTAGTTGTTTGCAAGTGAGTTCTCCAGCCCGTTGTGCTCACTAGTATAATAATCATCTTGATTCATAACGATCATCATGTAGAAATATGAGAAGCACAAAGTCAACCCTCTTTTTTCAGACTCCTTCCGAAAAATGCCAATGAAAATAATGCAAAAATAATTACCGATCCAATATAATGTCAATTTGAAAGAAGTTAAAACGTTGCTTGGAAGCATTGAAAAACAAAACTCTCCAATGTTCTTGATACTAATGTACGTCTACATCTAAGTCCATGTACCTCTTTGTATAGGCAAACAGCTCAGATTGATCCAAAGCGTCGAATACATCGGGCGAGTTTACAAGTTACTCGCTGGCGAATTTAATTTTAATTAATCAATTGGTCTAATTAATTGTTAACTCTCGTTCAGTGTAATCGTGTTCGCAAGCAATCTGCAAGAAACGTTTATTTGTACTTTAGTCGTTGGCTTGTCAGCTAGAAAACAAGCCTAATGTAAAAAGAACAAAACGTAGTCCATTTTACAAAATTTGTAAGATTTTACGAAATTTATCATAACGGACTTGGACTCCAATATCTCCGTTGATCCAAGCACCTACAGTGTTGATTTCTTATGAACAATCACATGATATATATTTTTTTGTAGATTTTGTCTTGGAGACTCCAGTTAAGGAGTATAAGACAAGTCAGATCAACAATTATACACTAGATATCATAATTACTAGAAATCAATTAGTTGAGGTGAGGCTTAATTTTGATGTGAAAGGAACTCTTGTACAATATAAAAATCTAACTAAATATTTTTTCAATTGTTTTTTAAATATCTCTATATTTTCAAGACTCTTGGCAGATAAGGGTGCTTGCAGTGAAGCATCGAATTATGTGTATTCAGTTAGTGTTACCGGCGCTTTCAGAGCTCATTGAACTAGCAAAAATAATGAAAAATATTCATATAGGTCCGGAAATGCTTTGTTAGCTATTTATACAAAATGGAAGATTTCGCCCAAAATTTAGTACCGTACCCTGAGTGGAAGAAAGACTTGCTGAAATCGAAATCCTTGAAAGGTGAATTAAGAGACTAATTCGATTAATTCTTATGGTTTTTGACCCGAAAAATTGAATTCAACAGGTTTCAGAACCGTATTTCTTAGTTTTTGTGATATTTCACTTGAAACATGAAAAATAGGGGTAAAGAAACTACTTTTTTCGTTTGACGTAAGTTAACTTTGTTGAATAAGTAATTCTACCAACATTCCACAGCAAACATTCCATATGCTGGTGATGCCATAATAATTATAAAAACTAAATAATAGTAATTGAGCACATTACTGTACTAGGGCTACAGACGAAATACAGATAATTAATTAATTACATATAATTTATATTCAAATATTTTACATATAATTACATTGTAATCACTAATACAAAAGATCTTGTAGTTATGTAGATTAATATAATGTAGAAGTGTATTATAATTTAGTTTTATTTTGTACAATGACATATTGTAATGTTTCTGTTTTTTTATGTGGCAATAAATTCAATTCAATTCAAAACGTTTGGAGTCACATCTATGATTATCATCGAGTGGTGATTGGTCATGCGGTGAGCGTGGTGTTCAAGTGATCGTGATGTTCAGTCACGACCGCTCAAGACTGCGCTTGGATGGGTGACCGTGCTTCAATGACTTGATGTTAAAAGCTTTATTATCACTTACCCGGTGGTTCGGAACCCACCTAAAATAGTAGGTTCACCATGTTCCCCGTAACATGGCACAAACGGCGAGGTGGAACTACCCGTAAGGGTCTCCCCACCATTAAAAGCCATACGCTTATTATTATTATTATTATAGAGTATTACTGAGAAAGCACCCTTAATTAATTATGGAAATTAATTATAACGTTTTTCAATCATTCAACAAATTGCAAATAATGATTATCATCATGTAAATACTTATTATACTTCAATTTTCATATAATTATATTGTGGCTCTATTAATAATTTTAGCTGTTCAAGAGTAAGTAGTCCTAGGGCTATACGCATTTAATATCACTCGGGGAGTGATAGCCGAGTGCCGTAGCAGGTATCTGTTCACAATCAGAGATAAGCTACGAAACTTCTGTTCATCTTTGTAAAGGTGACCGATTGGATTGGCCAGCAAAAAAGACTCTGTTCTCTGCTGTAAAATCACTTCCCGGTGGTTCGGAACCCACCTAAAACTGTAGGTCCAACTCATCAATCACCATCATCCAACTCATTACCCACGCACAGGTCTCAGACCTATGTGGGCTTCATCCTCCGAAAAAAAAAATGTAGCCTAAATAAAATCGATTGAAAACAGCTATTCCTTTTCCGAGGTACGAAAATCAGACCTACATTTTATCTCTGCCTCATCATCTTCTTTTTTCTTCTTCTTCTTCTTCTTCTTCTTCTTATTTGTTTTTATCGCTCCCCATCTGATGGTCGTATAATAGAAATGCAAGTCGAGAAACAAACAGAGGTGTTGTAGCCTGCCATGAGGCGGTCACTCTGATGAGAAGAAAAAGAAAAAGAAGAAAATAATAGAATTAAATAAACAGAAACAATAAAGAGAGAAAAAAGGGTGCAACAGTGGAGATTTATAGGCTGGAGTTAAGCGCTGTCGGCTTAGATCGTTTGTAGAGAGAGCTCTGAAGACAGTAGTCTTGTTTTCTGGACTGAGAGAGAGTGTGAGAGAGGCGACTGATGAAAGGAGTCCGCGCTCTGCCCGGCGAGTTCACCGTGAGAAAAGCTTGTCGTCCCAAATAAATGTCAGAGGTGGTGGGCTAAAATAAAGGTAGATTCCAAAGCGCCCTGAACTTAGTCAAGTCCCTCTCTTGAGCTTGCGCGCTTTAAAGCACACCAGCTTATTTTATCATCATTCTTTCTCCTTTTTTTATCTCTTTTCTAGATTGAATGGTAGAGGTCTTGACAACCCTAACTTCACTGTTACTTGTAAAATATCACTGACTCTTGAAAACATTTCTTGGTAATAACTCTAGCTATCTTTTTAAGCTCGTAAATTCTTTAGAAATTATCACAAACCATATTTGATTAATCATTTTTTAGTACGTCATTTTTAATTGTGTATTATATTAAATGTTAATAGATAATCAAAAAAGAGGGAAAGGAGGGGAACCGCACTAAGGACATTTTTTTATCTTTTCTATATTTTGTTTTGTTTTCCTACATGAACTCAATGTGTACTCAATTGTAATCATACTCTGTATATGGAAGCAGTAAATAAATAAATTAAAAAATATTAATTGTTGGTTCTTTATCTCTTTTCTAGGTTTAGTGGTGAGGGCTTGACGTCCCTAACTTCACCTTTACTTCTGAAACATTACTGGCTCTTCAACTTGTTAGATCTTATAAAATTATCACAAACCCTATTCGATTAATCATTTTTCAATACCTCATTTTCTCATTGTATATTATTATAATTATTATTGTCAAGTTATTTATTTTTCTTCTAGGTTAAATGATAGAGAGGACTTGACGTCCTTAACTTCGCCAACCCTGTGCAACTCTAGTTATTTTCGGAAACTTGTGAATTCTATTAAAATTACCACAAACAATATTTAATTAATCTCCTGGATTTCTTGTTCCATGACGAACTGCGTTGTTAATATTAACTTTTCATGTGAATTTAACGACTTGCAGTCAAATATTCATTAAGAATAAGTATAACTTACTTAATCTGTAGGCCGAGCGCTTTCGAATCTTTGAGATCCATCTTCAGAGGCGTGGGTTCCTAGATCATCATGTCAGTTTTTTGGTTAGAAGAGTTGTGGCTTTTGTAAAATGTGATCAAAAAGTTTGTGATTTAAAATTTAGTTGTTCATTGAGAATGTTTTGTTTATTGTGTGTGGTGTGTTTGTGTATTTCAAATTGTTGAGTTCGTGTCCTTTAGATTTTATATGTAGAATGTGTAGGTTGGTACTGATGTCAGTAAAAGTGTGTCCAGTTTGAATGATATGGTCGGCGAAATTCGATTCAGCTTTTGATGTCAGGGCTTGAAAATGTTCCTTGTAACGTTGTTTGAATGTGCGGCCTGAATGTTGTCTGAACTGCTCTTATTGTAACAAATTCTACATAGGACAAACAGGCCGCACATTCAAACAACGTTACAAGGAACATTTTCAAGCCCTGACATCAAAAGCTGAATCGAATTTCGCCGACCATATCATTCAAACTGGACACACTTTTACTGACATCAGTACCAACCTACACATTCTACACATAAAATCTAAAGGACACGAACTCAACACCTTGTAACAATTTGAAATACACAAACACACCACACACAATAAACAAAACATTCTCAATGAACAACTAAATTTTAAATCACACAAACTTTTTGATCACATTTTACAAAAGCCACAACTCTTCTAACCAAAAAACTGACATGATGATCTAGGAACCCACGCCTCTGAAGATGGATCTCAAAGATTCGAAAGCGCTCGGCCTACAGATTAAGTAAGTTATACTTATTCTTAATGAATATTTGACTGCAAGTCGTTAAATTCACATGAAAAGATAATATTTAATTAATCATTTATCAATACCTCGTTGTTTCATCGTATGATATTAATTTTTGGAATACCCTTTACATAAGTGACAGAGGCTTAATTGTATGTTCAATTTAGATGGTGAGGGGGGGGGGGTTGAAAATGTAAATGTGCATGACTTTTATTGGTGAGGATAACTTCAGTGATAGTTCCACCTCGCCGCTTCAGCCATGTCATTGAAAATATGGTGGACCTGCAATTTTAATTGGGTTCCGAATCACCGACAATCTGATCGAATATGGTTAATGGTAAACAATATGGTTATACAGAATAAATGTTATCTTCTTCAACTTGAGAAAAATGTTTCGAGGCTTTTAAAATTCCAACAGTTCATCCATTCCCTTAAACCCTCTTCATATTTATGCTCATAGACACACAGCACACTTTCCTAGATCAATGCACTGTGGGTCTACATTTTGTTGACAAGTTGCTATGCTATTTTGCAATCGCAGAACACAACCAGAGGAATGTCCTTTGTAGAGAGTGCTGCTCTCTGTAGGTTGCCTGCCTAGGTTACCCACCCAAGAATACCTGAGGCCAGACTACACAAGCGGTGTGTGACAATTTTCGCATTTGTAACAAAGGCCGGAGGACCAACAATGCAACAGTCTACCTCCTATACCCTATCACATTCTCTCTCTTACATGCTCTTTCACCTTCCATCCATATCACCCCCACTTCTACTCTATTCCTTTCCATCCTCATTCGCTCACACCCCCTCACTCTCTCTAACACACACTTACTCTCACATGCTCTCTATCTCACTCTCACTATTCAACTATAGTACCTTTCACTATCACTCTCACATGCTCTCTTTCACGCTTTCCTCTCACACTCGTTCACTCTCTCTCTTTCTCTATTTTCTTCGCTCCCTCACTCTTCAACTTGTTTTATAAAATTATAATTTTATTTTTAAATAAAAGTGGATATAATTTTGAATTTTGTAATACTAATATATAATAATAAAATTATAAAATTCTCGGCTCATTCTCTCTCCCAATCACTCTCACTCACTCACTCTCTCTCGTTCTATTTTTCTCTTTCTTTCTCTCTGTCAAGAAAGTGTCAAGAATGGACGAATCTTTGTCCAAACTTCTCCATTTCATGTAATTTCATCACTTAGATTGTCATTACCGTAGTTAATATCATTAAGATCATACAAATAAGATCATTGTACATTATTCCTAGCACTTTAAAAAAAGAATTATCTAAGTTTACTATAATATCTATTTGATGTTGATAATTTTCTTTCTAACTAACCATATGCAAAATTTGTAAATTTACATGAACTAAGAAAATCTAATCTAATCTATTTATCTCTATTCTCTCTCTTCTCTCTCCCCTTTCACACTCTCTTTATCTCTTACTCAATTTATCTTTCTCTCTCCTCACTGTCACTCTCACTCTCTCTTTCTTCTCTTTCTCCAATTTCTCCCTTTCTTCTCTCTCACTATCTCTCTCCCTCTCTTCTCTCTCACTCTCGCTCCATCTCCTCTCTTTCTCTCAAAATACGCTCGGCATCCGTGGATTTTCCGTTGTGCAGTTTGCAGCTCGCTTGCAGCGTTCTATTTGTATGATTTGTTGGGCTATGTATTACAGCATGCATGCATGGACGGACATGCGAAAATGCGCCGCTCTGCTGTTCTAAAGGCTACTGAACAACGTGAGCGATCCTGAACCGAGCGAGTCATCCTTCGCCTCTGAAACGTAACACATAATAGCTATTCGACGTATTTAAATTGAGAGATTTCAAAGCTACAAAGTAGCATCCTTCCATCAGAAGCCTAGTGTGGTTTATGAAGATATAGGCTAGTTGTTTTAAAAGATAAACCTATTTTTTCGAAAAATATGTTTTGAAAATTATTTAACTGCCAAAAATATTCAACTTAGAATTATTAAACTTCGAATCAAGGGCCGTCTCAGCTGAAAAGTTGGAAGATTGGTATTATGATTTTTTGCGAGATTGCCCTTTTATGCTACCCCTTCCAGGAGCGGTCCCAGCTTTTGAGTTAGGGGTCAGAAATGGGATTTTGTTGACCGTTTTTTGGGAGATTACCCCTCCTTCCTTCCCCTTGACCGGTAAATTTTTGATTTCCGATTTTGAGGACGGTCATGATGATCCTCTCCAGGGACCGACCTTGACCTCTCCCCTTCTAAAATTCCGATTTTGGGGAGAGGACCGCCCTTGCCTTGAATTTCCGATTAGCCTGATTTTGATTTATAAACCAAGCGCTAAAAAAATTCTAACTTAATGATGATGTATAGGTAATAAACTCTTTTTAATAGCGATTTTCAGTAGGATATTTATCACAAAAATAATATATTAGACTAATTTATTCACGTAAAATAACAATAAATTGAAGGGTTGGAATAAAATAGTATCTACGTGTTTTTTTTTTCAATGTTATTGCTATTTGGAATTTTAAGTTATTAATGTATGAGATTTATTTTTTAATTTAATAAATAAATTCGATATCTACCTAAAAATTTATTCAGCAGGACTGCTTTTGCTTCGCATGATGTATTAAATCAAGCTTTCATCTTCGAATATTTAAAAAACTATGCTTTCTTTGTAGTGGCGAAGGTGATATTGTGGAAGGTATCCATGATAAGACAAAATTGCCACAACCACATTTATTAAAACAGAGTTTGTATGAGATTGATAATTGTATAACAACCGAAACTAGTTTCTCAATATGTTTAATAAATGTGGTTGTGACAATTTCGTCTTATTATTCATCAAAAAATATGGTTGGCACTATCTATAATATTATCCCGAACCCTTTAATTTTTCTACATGATAATGATACATATTTGTTCAGAATATAGCATTACTGGATGTTGAGATATATGAGCAATAATGAAAAAATTAATATTGAACATTGTTTAAGGTTGAGACTGTATGGAATTGAACAAGATAATTCAAGTGCCACTATATTGAGGCATAGGCTAAAGTCTGATGAAAAAATCATATTCAACAACCATCAACCAACCTAGGGTATGAGATGGGAGAGTGAATGCAATGATGATTATGATCATCAATATCATTAAAATTATGGGCGTAATAATCTTCTTCGTTCAAGGATTAGGCTGCTCCGACTCACAAACAGCTTAATAATATACTTGTAGTGATATTTTACACATATTTTACACATGCCTAATCATGTAATTGATTATTGCCATCTTTTGCGTGGTCTACCAACGTCTCTTTTGCCTTCTGGCTGGTAGTTAACAATTTTGAGTGGGAACCTTTCTGCTGGCATTCTCTTGATGTGCTCCTTCCATTGATTCCCATATTCTGCAACTCTATCATTCATGCTACAGACATTTAGCTCGTTCCGAATATCTTCATTCCATATCTTCATTCTCATTTCTTCGGTCACAGCCCTTAGTTCTGCGCAGGAAACTCATCTCTGCTGCCTGCACGCTACTCTCGAGTGGTTTTGTTGTCACCTACGATTCACTACCATAGAGTAGAACTGGAGCAGCCATTACTTTATAGAATTTCATAATTGTATCTTTCCTCGTTTTCTTACCTAAGGTTCTGTTGATATTTCCACAAACTGATTGAAATTTTCCTATTTTCTTCTCAATGTCAAATTCATCTTGAAAGCTAATGTCGCATCCTAGATAGGTGAATTGTGATACCTGTTCTAACACTTTGTTGTCAATCACTTACGTATACATACTAAAACAGACTGGTCGTAATAATAATAATAATAATCATCATCATCATCATCAAAAACTGAGACCTACGCCTACACGACCAAACCGTTTGACAAAGTGCGTTTTGTCAGCTTTGCTAAGTTACAACGGCATAAACTTCACCCCTTCTGGCTACGACTGCTATGATACAGTGCAACCCAATAATTAATCTTGACAAGATCGCACTTCGCTCGGCAAACAGGGCGCTATCAACAATGATTGATACAGCCATGTATCTTTTATTAAATTGCACGAGTGGAGCTAATTCAGCCGAAATTACGCCTGATTCGCCTTCACATTCCCAATCCTTATGCAGCGTAGTTCCAACTGTCAAATAGGAATTCTCCTCATTAGTTCGCTTAGACAAGGGATGAAACACATAATAGAAATTTGGGGAACGTGAGACAACAATGGAGCCTACTCCAATATAATTTCTGTTTGATATACATTTATGTACAATATTAATTTGTGTACAATAATATTGATTTGTGTTAATCCTTAGTAGGAGGTGAAGATCATTGTTATGGAAACCCCAGCACAAATTTACCTTCTTGGATTTCTTGTTCCATAACGATCTGCGTTGTTAAAAATATTGTGAATTTAACGTCTTGCAGTCAGTTTTAAATTGTGAATATATAATAAATGTACTCAAATTTGGCCGAACGTTTTCGACTTATTGAATCTCATCTTCAAAGCCCTGGTTAAATTCACTGCAAGTTGTTAAATTTACAACAAAAACAAATTTACCATTATCTTGCAAAACACAAAGATGGATTGGGCTTCATTCTTGCAGTTATTCCTCTAATTTAAAAAAGTGGCCGACCCTACGTCATGTTACAAAGGCTGTATTCTCATTCTTAGTTTAAACTCAGCTCCGTATTATCAATGCAATTTTTAAAGTAGTTTAGTTTAAACTTCGGTTTAAATGCAATGCCGGTTAAACTCGGTTCAACTATTTGTGTTGGCAATAGTGCCAATGTTATATGCTCATATGATCAGATGTGAAAATAAAGGTTATATTTTTCTTATAACTTGTATTTTTTTTATTCGAAAATAGGTTAATAGGAGGTGGGTTTTCTGTTCGGTTCTGTATTGATAATGGTTGATGTTAAAGCCTTCGAAAAATCTAGTCATCATGATGTGGCAGAAGCAGTTGGATCAATAAATTGAACTAATGTTGATTTTTTGATTTCATTAATTAAAATACCTTATCTATCCTGTATGAATTCTATAAAAAGTATTTGAGTAATAAATACGATTTATTTACTATTGTTCAAAATGTGATTTTATTGCATGAACTGTGGAACTTAACTCTGTAAATCTACATTATGGGACCTTTTCACTTGATTGAATAATCAATAAATAATGATGCTGTCTATTCTTATGATTCATTTCAATTACTGATTACTTATCCATTAGTATTGATAATTTTTTATAACCACGATAATTTATTGAAATTGATTAGCGAGATTCACAGCAGCTTTATTCATCAATTCCACCAAGAAAAACTTTTGTCAACTCTCGGGTCAAGTTACGAGAGTTTAAACCATCAAAATTGACGTTTCAACTAAACTGCTAGTTAAACGTTGTGGTTTGAAGTAAGTTATATGATTGATAATACGATCCAAGGTTATAACTTTAGTTTAACCAATTTTAATCTACACGTAGTTTAAACTGCAATTGAGATTACGGGCCTTAGTTGAAACTAAATGACTTGTGAAATTGCATTAATACGGAGCTCAGTTTAAACTTAGTTCAACTTGAACAGGCGTTTGTTTGGGCCCGGGGTAATTAATGCACGGTAAAGTAAAAAGTACAGATTACTATACTTTGTACAGTATTACCGTACATATTGTGGTGTTTTTTTCTTTGGAGGATGACGCCCACATAGTTTTGAGACCTGTGCGTGGGTAATGAGTTGGATGATGGTGATTAATAAGTTGGGCCTACAGTTTTAGGTGGGTTCCGAACCACCGGGAAGTGATTTTACAGCAGAGAAGTTTCTTTTTTGCTGGCCAATCTAATCGGTCACTCTTACAAAGAGGGCCCAGGAGTTTCGTAGCTTATCTCTGATTGAATAGATACCTGCTACGGCACTCGGCTATCACTTCCCGTAAATTAATACTTTAATCCTGGTAAATTAATACTTTAATCTTTGGGGTGGATTTATACCATTCACTATAATTAAGTTACATCACTATTTGACTTGAATTATTCAAAAACATATCTGTAAAATATGCTAGAAATTTGAAAATGTTCTAAATAGCAGCATTCTTCTCAACACATGCCCTCCTACTCCAATAAAAGGTGTGAAATTTAAATTTATATGCAGTTTTGTCAGCGCGATCTCGTAGTAATTATTTCCAAGCACTAAACCTTTCATTTCACTTCATCAGGCTTGAAATTATAACGAGAAATATGCTAAAACTCGCAGTAATTTTACATTTGGCTAAGCGTTGAGTACGGTGGTAGCATTCCGTTTCATTTTCACCGCTTTTTAGTGATATTTGAAATATTTGCTTTCTGATCGACTACTGATGAAAAGTTGTAACAAAAGTGACAGCCTCACATTTCTGGCGAGTTTTATTCGAAACTATTCCCATTATAAATAATACATTGCACCTCAGATTACCGAAATCGGTCTTCCACGTAAATTCCTTCAAAAAGTACCGTACTGGTAGAAGAATTGAATTACACAGTAGAAATAATGAGTTTCAACAGTATTTCGAATTTAGTTTGAAGTAACTGACAGTTTAACAAACTGAAAAATACAGAAACAATTTAATAATTTCGAACTCTTCAAAGTGCTATTTATTTAAACTGACGACTTCAGCAATGGCGGATATTTGATGGAATTTGATGAACGCAGTGGCGAGGCGTAGAATCCTTCACCGGTCATCGCAGGGGGGTTCTCCCACCAACGCCCAATGGGGTCAAAGGGCTCTCCCCAGGAAAATGTTTAAAAATTCGAGGCAAACAGGTGACATTTGAAGCTTTTGAGCATCTGAAATCTCTCCTCTGAATAGGCCTAACAAAAGGCAAAGACCCAATTCAAAAGGCAGAGAACTAAAAAGTATTTTATCCAATAAAATATTCCTCTTGCGTAATATATATCTTCCTCACTACCATAGACCGACGATGGATAATATAGGAAAAAACGCAAAAACAGCCGAAATAATAGGCTCTGATATGATGCACTCACTCGATCTAATTTATTAAAATAAATTTAACCATCTAATGAATAATAAATGGTATAATAATAGATCACACTCTAAAAATATAAAAAGGTTTAACTAAATTGCAATACAATGATAAGCCCATTATAAAAGTTGAATAATTTAGCATAAACGAAATTCCCGTTGTCTCCACATCGCTGTAACTGAAGCTGAGTGTGGACTGGGGAGGAGTAAGCATGAGGAGGCAGCTACCGAGAACCCACGACAGTGGCCGAGAACGCACGAAGCCTTATTCATCGCAGCCGATTGCGATGTATCACAAGCATTACTTGAATGGTTTAAAAACTGATGACACGGGGCTCCGAGCAAGGCGCGGGATGGGACTGGTGTGATTCCCAAGACTTTTGCGCTTCATTATACATATTGAGCGTCTACGGTCTACTCATCATATTCTTATTGGTTTTTGATACAATTTTCACTGTTTTTGAACATATTTCTGGGCTTTGAAGCCTACAAATGTCCATTATTTAAGAGTTGAGATTATTTCAATATTATTTATTATTAGTCCAATTTCTCTACTCATCGCCGGATCAAACGATGACCGGACGCCTCGCCACTGGCTACTGTACAAAAATATCAGTCACCGCCGCAAATCAAACCGCGAACCTCCCAATTGCCGATCTGGCGCCACTAGACTACAGTGACCCTTCTGAGCAGCAGCGTTCATTTTAGGCTTGGTAGCGTTCATCAGCTCGTATATCACAAGTTAGTTTTGAAGTGACTGACAATTTAACAAACTGTCTAATAGGATACTAACTAATATACAGAAACAATTTAATAAATTCGAATTCCTCAGTGCTATTAATCCAAAGTGCAAAAAATATAATCCAAATAAAAAAAACAAATAGCCTACACCTTTTGTTACATTCTAATTAAAGATTAGACCCCATTCTTTATCCAATAATATTAAAACAAAATCATCATAGCCTATGTTCATACAAATCCCCACAATTACAAATTGAGAAAAAAAATAGTCACTCATATTAAATTTATGTCCCCTATTTCATCTCAATAATTGAGTTTCAATAAAAATATGGAATGAAATCCATAGTAAATCCACATATGAGACTGAGAGGGATACAATCATATTCCATTCTCATATAGTGGAATAATAATTACTTCTTTACTTTACTTTTAATTAGCCTACTTCAATTAATAATATATGGAGTAATAATAATTACTTCTAAAACTGACACTGTATTTCACTTTTAAATAATGTTTTACTCACATATATTGGAGATGCTTGAGGAATGCATTTCAATTCCGAAAAGAAGCTTCGTCAGCCTTTTTAGAAGTGAAATGCATTCCTCAAGAATGTCCAATATATGTGAGTAAAACATTATTTAAAAGTGAAATACAGTGTCAGTTTAAAAATAAATTGTTTATTAAGTATTTCGTCATGGAAAACATCTCAGAATAATTACTTGTTCAAATTGGACATAACCTAAAATTTAGATTTTTCATTTAAAAAAATGTAAAGGAAGCAGTAGTGAGCTATGCCTGTTGTAAGTTATATTTACTTGATTGTGTTTTGTGTTATAAATAAATGAATGAATAAACCAATAATTTAATAAAAAGAAGTCTACAAAGACCAGCTCAAGTCTACTAATTTGCTGCTAAACATACATCTTAAGCTCAAGATAAGACCCTATTATTTAAACATCACTCATTTTCAGCAATCATGTTCTAGATAATTTAGAATTTAAGTGCCCATATAGGTGTAAGTCCATTGTGCAATTCTTAAATCAGTTAAAATTAACAAAAACAATAAAAAATGCCAAAATACTTTCAATTCAAAACCAAACATAATTCAAATAAAGATAGGGCTATAAATGTGTTTGTAAACGATAATCAACTAGACCAGGAAGAAAGCATTGCATTTCTAGGAGTTTTGTTGGATAGACGATTGACCTGGGCACCATACATTGAGAAAATATGTTGTAAGATTTCCTCAGGGGTATTTGTCCTGCGACAGCTTGCTAGCTTAGATCACGGTAAGTAGAAGAAGACGGTAGGTGTCACCAACTGGATGCGCAGTAGCAAACCGGTTATCTGACGTCATCGCCACCAAGGAACCGAACACCGTTGCAATTGTTTTGCTGAATTCAAGTGTATTTAAATATCATCAATTATATTTATATATAATCATTTTTAAAGTTGAATAGAATTCGAAAATAATATTATTAAAAAGTGTAAGTTAGTTTATTGTCTTCATGGCGTGTGTAGTTCTTCATTGTTATGCAGGATTTAAATGAGTAGAGCAAGGAACAAGAGAAAATTTGGACTTATTATTATATAAGTTTTAATAGCTTATCGTGAATTAAAAATGGCATTCCAAAAACATTCAATTTTGGTGAACGATCTGGACAAAATGCTTCAAAAACTTCCAACTGTCTTTCTTTTTTATCTAGAGATGGCCTAATAAATCCATCGGATGAGTGGCTGTCAATTTCAATTCAGCTTGAAAGGGAATTTGAAAAGTTTCATGGAGAAAGACTTCAAAAGTGTTCAAATGCAATGTTAATTCTTACCAACATTATAAAAGAAAAATTCAATGATATCGACGACTTTGCCATTTATTGTTTTGGTAAAACGTGTTCTTTTATAAGGATGAAATAGTTGAATAAGAAAATTTGAAAAATACCTGCAGCATCCAATCAAACATTAGATAACAGACACAAAATAAGCAAGATGAAGAAAATCACATCTTAAAAATTATTTCAAGCAGTCAAGATAGTTTCCTTTCTCACTGATCATTTATATATTTTTAATGTTTTCCATGTGCTATTTTTTTTATTTTTCATTACAAACTAGAAAAAATTTGCAACTAGGATTGCAGAATTTTCCCACTGATGATCTGGTTATGATGTTACTCATTTGTTTTCTGTTTATGGCCTTTTTTGGCGAAAAGACCATTTACTTAAAGACCATTTACCTAAATGATATCTTTGGTTTATCAATTATAATAAAAAGCGATTTTTTATTATAAATGGTGTAACTAAAAAATATCACAAATCATAATTTTCGTGGATGCTTAAGTTGGGGCTTTATTAAGCTGTACGCTATGGTAGGGTGCATTGTCCATGACGATAGTGCTTCCAGCATCAATATTGTTCAAAAGTTTGATGAACCATTCTTTGAATTTTGCAGAATTCATTTCTTCGTGATAGTCGGAAGTTTTTTTTGACTGAAAAATTTCCAGGCAATTTGGAACAAAGCCTGAACTAGAACCAGCATGAATGATGATTAATCTTCCTCCTTTCCCTGTTGGCTCCTTCCTTGAAGATTGGAGTGTTCCATCAGTCCATGTATTTTTTATTGTATGTCCAGCGTTAACCCAGGTTTCGTCTAGAAATACAACTTTATTGAGATCTTCTTTCATGATGGAACGTAAAAAATTACAGCGCCAGTTCACAATGTCATTTCTCTCCATCAAATATTCGATTGTTAATTTTTTTTCCAACGGAACCCCAGCTTCTTCAAAATTTTTCTCAATGTAAAATCACTCCCATTGAAAAGATTAGCTTCTTCAAGAGTTTTTTTTCAATTTCACCAGAGTTGGGAGCTCCTTCTTCTCATAATAAGCGTATGTGTCTTCTAATCCCGTCCTCTGAAAAATTGTCAACCACTTTTAGGGCATGGAAGAGTTCGATGCTTTCCAGGCGTTTCAATGATTGTCTCATTCGAAATTTTTGAAACAGTAGATCGGCTTGTTTGAAGCGCATTCGCCACTTTTTGTGTAATTTGTCGAAGAGGAATGAGAGGGCCATTATTATCAGCTTCGCTCCTAAAATAATCACACAATCTTTTAATGAGCATACGAGATTGAGAATTGAACACTTTTCCCTGGCCGATCTTTGCTGCAGTACGCTCTTGTCCAGACATGATAACGAATTTGTAAAATTTTTAGAACTCTCAACACATAACTCACAACTCGCTTGTTCTACTGGATATTCAGAACGATAGAACTGACAAGGTCGTGTAGACTACACAAAGCAAGACCAGCATGGTGAGAGCGCTGAGAAGTGCAACAAAAGCTCACACACAAGAGAGAGAGTCCAGTGAAGGGGAGTAAATGCTGCTGTGTGGTGGGAGTGAATTGGGAGTTCATGAAGCTGCTTTATATATGTAAGGGATAGAGCATCGGGCCTCTCTCTCTCTCTCTGTCGTCTTGGGCTGTGATGGAAGTATTATCTCGGGCACTTTAACACGACTTTATTTTTTATAATAAGATTTAAATTAATAATGTTCATAATATTCTATTATAAATATGCAATAATATACACATATGTGTGTATTTTTATGCATATAGGTGATCAGAATCTGATAAACTCTCCGTGTACCTTCAGATATGTTAATACTTTCTTAATTAGTTATAACGCTGGTACTGTAGCCTACAAATGGTTTTATTTCAAATATTAAATACAATGTAATTTTAAGTCCTGCATACAAGAATTATTACTCAAAATATCCCAACTGATATGTTGACAATAAATAGGCAAAATTTCAAATCTCAAAGCAATTAGGAAAAGAATTGTAATCGATTTAGTAACAGCGTTCATACAAATGCGGGCTAAAGTAAGCAGAAGAAAAGATTGCTTTGGTGGCGATGACGCCAGAGCTCCAAGCGTCTTCTTCTATCTACCGTGGATTAGATGACAAAAAAGTAATTTTTACAGCTTACCATGGACTCTTACACATATTAGGCATGCTATTCTAGTATGGGGTAATTCATCAAAACAAAACCTTTATAGAGTGTCTAAGATCCAAAAGAAAGCTGTTAGGTATATGGTAAATGTAAATACAGTAGATTAGATTCATGTAGACCGTTGTTCATGAAACTTTGGTCTCCTAACTGTACCCAGCTTATGTGTATGAAGCTGCTTTATAATATTTTAAGATTTTGATTAATATCACTTTTCTACATATTATGTAAAAAAGAGTGTGATATTAACCAAAATCTTGATATACGGTACTGTATATGATTATAATACAAGAAGCCAAGGAGATTATCACTTGGTGAGTACAATAGTACGGTAGCTTATTCAACAAAAGCCTAGTTATATTGGTAGGAAATTCTACAAGCATCCGCAGTTTTTAAATAATCTTGAAAATATAGGAATAAGTATTCAGTTGATAAAGCCTTTTGTAGTGTAGGCCTACAACAGTTCCTTTCACATCAAAATTAAGCCTCACCTCATATAATTGATATAATAGTACGGTAGTGTATAATCTTGAGCTTAGTTTCTTCAGTTCAGTTTAGCTTCAGCTACAGTTTACAGGAAAGATATAAACTGCTACAAGCCGATCTCACTTTTGAACATTCTATCGAAAATATTAGAAAAGTGTATCAAGGTCAGACTGGTTAGTTTCCTTGAGAAGCATAACATTCTGTCACCAAACCAATATGGATTTAGAAACAACTACAGCACTGATGCATTACTTCAGAAATAACAGAACAAATCAATGCAAAGGAAAAACCGATAGCAGTATTTTTTTATTTGAAGAAGGCTTTTGATACTGTATCACACAATGTGCTGTTGGGTAGACTGAGGAATTATGGCATACGAGGAGTAGCTTGGAATTTATTCAAAAGCTATCTAACAAACAGAACTCAGTGTGTAAGAGTAAATGAGCACTTGAGTCTTGAGTAGCAGACTGGTGGTGGAGTATAGAGTGCCTCAAGACACAGTATTGGGCCCAATATTGTTTCTATTGTACATCAACCCTTTATGTGATTTGCAGATTGATGGAATGGTCACCACATTTGCTGATGACACAGTCCTACTGTTCTCAGGGACAACATGGGAGATTTGCTGGGAAAGAGCTGAGTTTGGTCTGCAAAAAGTGGCACATTGGCTCAACAGGAACCTATACTCACAATGAATTATCAGAAAACGAACTTCCTATGTTTCTCAGCTACACAACATGGTTAACCCACTAAGGACTGTCTAGAAATACAACATGGCCCGGGTGGAGCACCAAGTATGATCCTCAGGAAGCAGTCACAAAAGTACTGTATCTGGGTGTTACAATTGATGCATTTCTGTGCTGGGAAACAAATTGATGGACTCTGCAAAAAACTATCTATAAATTCAGGATGCTGAGACCAGTTGTCAACTTGGAATGTATGCAGATGGTTTATTGTTCCATTGTGCAGTCACTGCTCATGTAGGCCTATGGAATTGTCAGATGGGGTGGAGCCTGTACTGTACATATCAACCCACTAAAAACAGTGCAGAAGCTTATAATAAAGATCATCACAAAGAAGCCAACCTGCTATCCCTCAAGAGCTTCTGTTTAGTAATTTCAAAGTATTGGATCCCAGACAGTATGCAAAGGAAGTAGCATCTAGGTTGCACAGACAAATCTGCCTTCCAGAATAGGAATCACCACCACAACACCAGATACAGGCATCTCCTCATATCAAACAGGACAAAAAAGGCTCTCTATCAAAGACACTACAATCATCTAGCACCAAAAATCTACAACTTAATTCCTGAAAACATTAAAGCAATAGGACATATCAAAAAATTTAAGCAACAGCTTCATAACTGGCTAATAAATATTGACAGACAGCATAAAGTATAGAGATTTTTTCAAACAATGATTATGATGGAAACTTGTAATTCTGGAAACTGACCAATCCTTAATCGCTTAATCCTATTTTTAATATAAACTTTTCATGTGAAATTTAACGACTTGCAGTCAAATGATTTGACTGCAAGTCGTTAAATTTCACATGAAAAGTTAATATTAACAACAAAGTTCGTCATGGAACAAGAAATCCAGGAACCTATTTTCAACTAAATCTCCTTTTTCCTCTACTAACACCTACATGGCATGCCGTAGTGGGGTAGGATGATTACCAAAATATACGGTATGTTTCATTTATTATTATATGTATCTTATTATTACCTGAATATAATTATTGAACCGCTTGGTTAATATTCTTTGTATTGTATTGAAAAGGAAATAAAATTATTATTAATCTGCACAAAAAAAGAAATACAACACATAGAGGGTAAAATTCATACTACAAGATAAATCCAATATCAAAACTGACACTGTATTTAAAATATTATTATTTTTGACTCACTTATACTGGAGGAATGCATTTCGCTTCTGAAGAGAAGCTTTGTCAGCCTCTGTGCCAGGAGGCTGACAAATCTTCTGTGCCAGGAGGCTGACAAATCTTCTGTGCCAGGAGGCTGACAAATCTTCTGTGCATTTTGATATTAGATTGTTCATAAGTATTTCGTCATGTAAAACATTACAGATTACAATATAAACCTACTGCAAAACCTAACACTAATATTTATCTGATGTAGGTACTAGGTACGGTAGTTCCTTATACCAAAAAATGTAGGCGTAACTGTAAATGGGGTTAAAATGAAGTTGCTTCAACTTTGAATAATACATTTTATTGACAAAAAACAATGTAGAACATGCTACATTTGTTGGGAATAGTAAGGTACCGTACCTTCTCACTTCAACTAATTGAACTTATGGCTACTAGTGAATAAGAGTTTATATATTGTTGGTAATCTAACTTGACTTGTTTTATTCTCAATAATGAAGTCCAAAAGATGTAAAATCGTAAAAAAATTACTTTCTCGATAGTACAATAGCCTACTATAGTAAT
The DNA here is from genome assembly GCA_948455865.1 of Conomelus anceps. Taxonomy (NCBI): domain Eukaryota; kingdom Metazoa; phylum Arthropoda; class Insecta; order Hemiptera; family Delphacidae; genus Conomelus; species Conomelus anceps. The sequence goes on along the minus strand of OX418226.1, from coordinate 20,942,988 downwards.
AGTACAATCCTATTTTTCAATACAATTATTTACGAATCATTCTATCACTATTGCTAGTCCCAAGATTTTAAAATTGCTCTTAAATAGTATTTTGCTATCCAAATCTTATATACTGTACTTACAGTATTAGTTCTAGTACTTACTGATAAAATGAATAGTCCCAAGACTTCATGTTTTCACAACCACATTAAATTTATTATTGTGAAACACAACCTAACCTAACCGATTGTAGAATGGCGTTAATGCCAAAACTATAGTAACTCATGGTTTTTTAATAAAAATTTGGTTGTGACAAGTCTCATTTATTATGGATACCCACTACAATATTATTACCATCACCAATACAAATAAGATTCTAGTAGCAAACCAAACCATAGCCTACTTACCTTATAACAGGTGACTTGCAGGAACTGGACGTTTTTCAAATGAGCAGTGCAAAGTTGATTCAATTATTAATATTATTTGATTGATAAAGACATACCGTTTAATAAAACATATAACTTTTATGATCACTTCTTGAAGATGATGTGTTCCATGTGCCAGCCATCCACTTGTTGAACGTAGATTTCCATCCTCTGTAGAAAATCATCACAAACACGGGTCAACATACGAGGTGTGTGAGAAAAGTAGACTGATTTTATACTAACTCAAGTTTTCATTTTTTCCAAACAATGCTATTGCCTTTAAAGTAGTTCCCTTGGACAGTTATAGACCGGCGGAGTCGTTGTTCCCACTCTAGGTAGAGCGCTGGAAGTCTTCAAACGGTATGGCTTTTAAATGTTCTCCACAGTTCAAAAATGATGTCCTTTTAGGATGCTTCAATTTAGGGGAAATGAAATAATCCCAAGGACTCAAATCAGGTGAATAAGGGCGTTGAGGAATTTAATTGTTTTGACAGATTGGTTTCTACTTTCATGCAGATTTGACGCCTAGTGAGATCGGACTCCCCAACAGTAATGCATTTTGAGGTCAAAATGCGTGGATAACAATGGTAAAAACTGTGCCCAACCATTTAAAAGCCTTTAGACCCTTGGTGGCCACGGTCCATCACCAAAGCAGGATGGAAATCTGCATTCAAGTGGATGGCTGGCACATGGAAGACATCTTCAAGAAGTGATCATAAAACATATGTTTTATTGAATGGTAGACCCTATGTTTTCACCGTTAAATCGTTATCAATTAAATAACATTAATAAGTAAATCAACTTTGTACAGCTCATTTAAAAAACGACCAGTTCCCGCAAGCCATCCTATATAATTATGGTTCATACAAGTCTTTGTACTTACCACTGACATCAATATGATAAAAAGCATACCCACATAATAGGGTACTTGCAAAGTGGAGCACTCGACGATACTCACCATCGCAAAACGAAACACATGCTGTGGAATGGTGGTATTCACAGTGCTCCAATCTGTTATACACCATTCCAAAGCGTGCGTTTCATTTTGTGATGGTGATAATCGTAGAGTATTCTCCACTGTGCGTGCAAGCACCCTACTACTTCAGAAATGGACTGTTTAAAAAATAATCCAAATAAAAAATAAATAACGTTCAAAAATAGTTGAAATTATATGTGAAATTTTTGTATTGGACTATCCAAACTGTGCACTTTATCACATTACAGGGCTCACCTAGAGCAATGACTGTCAGAAATGGACTGTTTAAAAAATAATCCAAATAAAAAATAAATAACGTTCAAAAATAGTTGAAATTATATGTGAAATTTTTGTATTGGACTATCCAAACTGTGCACTTTATCACATTACAGGGCTCACCTAGAGCAAGTCTACAACCGTGTAGAAGTCTAGATTGCTAGCGCACATTTCAATTCAAAAAATTATTGTCTGCATGTAGGCCCCCTAAAAACTACAACATATTTAAGTTTATTTAGCTGAGAATAAAGTTGAGAGGAAAAAACACTAGATAGAAGCCTAGACAAGAATGATCTTCAAATATAAGTTTTATTAAATTACCTACAAGTAGCTGACTAAATTAGTTTAGTCTTTGAAAAATCGAAATACTAAAAAAACAATTGAAAAATATTTAACTGATAAAGCTTTTTAAAGTGAAGAGATCCTTCCACATCAAAATTAAGCCTCACCGAAACTAATTAAAATTGTAATTCAAGTAAATAGTGAATAATAATAATGGTTATATTGTACTGTAGTTTTCATATAACTTGGCAGCAGTATGCTGGATTCGGATGTAGCATGTCCCATCTGCTACACGCTGCCAAGTTATATGAAAACTACAGTACATAATTATTGTTGATCTGACTTGACTTGTCTTATGGTTATGGATTACCGGTACCGATCTTCAAGACGTAACCTCAAAAAAATTAATTGACGATTAAAGGACAAGTCAAACAGAACGCGTGTCAAAAAGGAATTTAGCCAAAGAAGTTGTAATAATCCTATATAACTGGCAACTATTGAACAGCTACTTGCTGTTATCTGTCGACGACACTAACGGAGAGTAAGGGATTGAAGATGATGTGGAAGAAAAAGATGGCGGAGAAGTATAAGAAAAATAATTAGTAGTAGTATTAGAATATGGTGAAGAGGAGGAAAATAAAAGGATGAAGATGAAGGATAAGAACTAAATTAAAGGTCATCACACATTCTAGAAATACAGATTCAATTGAATCGGACAACCAGCTAGTCTATAATGATATTAAATAGCTGCTTCCAGCGTGTTGACTTTTTTTCTAGATTACCGGTACTTGGAATAGAGCGCGTTATGTCTGACAAGGCCTTATAAACAAAAATGTTTCCAGTCATCAGCATGAATAATACTCGTCTCTAGGCGCCCAAATCAGTGTGGCACCTCCCAAACATTATTCACATCAAAATAAGCAACTATAATTAGGCGATTGTCTTCAAATCCCAATAAATTTTTTGTCAAAATTAACTTTTCTCAACATGCAACCTCGGTTAGAGAACTATTAGGGTGCAGCCACCATTTACTATTAGGGTACTCAGGGTGTAGCCACACTGAGCTTGTAGCCTGGCATTTATGAATCATCATTACTTACACACCATCTCAGGCACGTATCTATGGAGGGATTTGTCAAGAAGAGCCACAATGACTGAATTGAGTTCCTAATGACAAGTTAGGGACCCCACAAAAGACTTGAACCAACCTTAAGACTCCATTAGCTCAAGGTAGATTTGAAAATCTTTTGATTGAATTCTTTTCAAGTATTTAAACATGGTTAGAGCTTCTACTAAGGCCCATATTTATGACCAATTTCGAGCCTTCTTTAGCTCAAAACAGAATAGAAAGGCTCCAAGTCTCCCTTGAGTTCATAAATACGGGGCTCATACCCCTTCATCTTCAGCAAAAAATATCAACTCTAACCACTTGTTTCATGCCATTTGTGGGATCCTTAACTTGTCTTTAGGAACTCAAGTCATTGTGGCTCTCCCTCGACAAATCCTTCAAGTATTCCTTGAGATAAGAAGGCCTTAAGGTAGGTTTATAAATACATACATAACCATGTGAGGACAATCAGAAAAAAAAAAACTAACCAAATGCTTCAAATCGTATGTTCCTAACTTGTCACTAAGCACGAAACTCTGTGGCTCACTCTCGACAAATCCTCTCCTTGAAACACTAGCAAAAACGAACAGGGGAACTCAATTTCTACAGAAGTGAATAAAAATCTTTTATTTACAACTGTACACCCTTTCAATAAACCTTTTTCAAACATCAAATTCGTACAAGATACACACATATTTCATTAAATAATTATGACTGTAAAATCACTATTTAAATATCAAATGTAAGAGAACCAGATTATATTCGATACAGTATCTACAAAATTACAAAAAAAAAAATAATAATGGTTGATTCGTTAGTAACTACTTTGCAAATTGATAACAAGTTAAATACTAATGCAAACTACTGTATTCTAGAGAAAAATACAGCAAAATTAAAAATACAATTGATCTGAAAGTGTTAAAACAACTAAATATCTAAAATCTATGAACACAAAATGTACTGCAACTAAATAGATGAAAACATGAATATTGACCAACATAATTATTACCACAAAACTGTTTGCAGATACAAGACACAGATATTAACTACATAATTTATGGACACTGTAAAATGATTTGCAACCAGCTGCATGAGTGTAGTAATAAAATTAATGATGCATTTGCAACTACAAGTAATACCAGCCCTCAGATAAGCCACTACAAGTAAGAACATTATTCAGTAAATTGGGATGATTGTTATAAAAGCGGGTAAGAGAAATATTATCATGCATTATGACCTGTAACGGAGCTTGGGGCATTTGTTTGAAGTTTAATGATGCAATCAACTTACATAAATTTCAATTTAATTGTTCTGGATGAGAAATAATAGTAATATTAAAACAGCTCATTTGTTTTGGTTAACAATTATTTTTAAATTTTCATTAAAGCATATTTATTCTAATACTTCATTTGATTTTAAAAATGAATTATTTATTGTTAATAACAATAATAAATTATTATTATCAACAAAGTCAGGTAAGGAGAGCCATTGGTTTGTCTGATCGCCGTATTTTCTAGCTAATTTAGCATAAAGTTATACAACGTGCACCTAGGAAACAAACTAGCTTTACACCTAATGATTTTGTTTTATTTCAGGCTAAATTGAAAATTCACACTCAATATAGTTACTTGGAAGAAACACTGCTTAATTAGAATTTGAAGGAGTTACACATCGTTATCTGATTGATATTAGCACTAAACAAGTTTTTAAAAGGTTCAATATCAAATAAAAACTAGTTCAAATATACATACCCACTAGGTATTCCCAAAAGACGTAAGTTGAAGGAAATATCAAATGGTTATAGAAAAAAAGAGGCCCTATAATCATAACAATGTGATAATTTTGAAAGTAATATCAAACGGTTACAGAAAAAATGGCCCTTTAATCATAAAAATGTGATAATTTTGAATGTAATATCAAACGGTTAAAGAAAAAAGAGACCCTATAATCATTAGTATGCGATAATTTAGCTTACTGATCTGCAGTTCTTAGGTTTATTGAACAACTATATTGATTAGGTACACACAAATTAAAAAAAAGAAATACAGAATAAATCAAGGATTGCAAAAACAAAAACGGTTTTTGTAATTAGATTGAGTGTGCAGGACAGTTATTAGGTGATGTAATTATAATAGCTCATTATTTGTTACGATGTAGGTATAGTAGCTTAAACACAAATTGTTTAAAGATGCCTGCGAAACTGGCCAATTTCCAAGTTATAACCTACATCTATAAGTTTAGAATTTAATAATTATTTATAAGAAAAATTTGAGTTAACTTTAATGGAAAATTTGAAGGGATGTTTATAACCCGAAGGAAAGAGCCAGCTCTCAACTCCTTCCTGTATGCAAACCAACAGGCTTTTTAGAGAATATTAAGGCTTAAAATACCTCAAAAGAAACCAATGAATGACGAAGTTAAAGAAGATATACGAATAAAAGATGATGGTTAGCTTACCGCAGACCGATAAAAACAAGAATGATCATAATCAGAAAATAAAAAGTATTCAAGAGAGCACTTTTTAAAAAATCTCAATAATTACACAATTTATTTCTGAATATAGTCAGAATTGATGTAATTCTTCTGTAAGTCTGCAATTTTTCTGTAACAAAGCTTGGAGAATTTATTTCTTATGCTTTATTTTAATTATAGATCTATAGACGAAGGATAAAAGTTAGAAGGGTAGTAGTAAATAGTTTTTCCCCTAAAAAACGTTAGCCAATAAAAAAGGTTTAGTAAATTGTACAGACATTTATGATGTTGTTCATGCAGTAATGAAGATTGGGTTATTAGTAGGCAAGAGCTAATTTTTGAAAGAGAATAAAAAACTGAAATAGATTTTCAAGAGAATGTTAAGCAAGCAATTATGACGATTCAACTATTTAAAACTTTATAAGTCACCTAATTCAAATTAGAAAAGCTTAAATCTCAACCTAAATTCGAATAGCTCATCAGCAAAAACAACTACATTCCAATAAAAAATATTCGTGCAATATTCATTCCAATTTATTTTATTTGTTGAAATTAGAACAGAACTCTTTTCCAAGTAAAGGGCAAATCTGTGACTTGGTTCAAACATTTCTACAATCCGAATAAATAATTTAAAATAATATTCCAGAACTCTTGAAACTATTTTGTTTCATAGTAAAAATTATTTTTATATTAAAAAGTATCTTCACTTACAAGTTCAACTATGTACAAGTTTTAAAATTGTCAACAGAAATGAAGAATTATCATTTAGATTATCACAGATTTAATAAATGAAATTATATTCACCCACATACACACAAACGTCTATTTACAGAGATCAATAGAATTCTATTCTATTCGAGCTATTCACTCAAAATGCAAATAAATTAGAGAATTTAACCATAAAACTCACTAATAATTCATAAATATTTTTTTTACTAATAGTATTTTTTGTAATAATACATCACTAACATTATTGCTTCAACCTTTCCAATGATATTGAGAGGAAAGCAATCTCAAAATATTGTTGTAAAGAACATCGATAATATCAATGAATTATAATTTCTTTAAGCAAATTATTCATATCAAAGTAATTTGCAAATGATTCAACAGCACTTAAAATACACCAACAATGAGTCATTACATGACCATTACGATCATATAAAACTCCCATATACAAAAGATAATACAATATCACTTCATGATTGTTACGTATAACTAACACTCAACTAAATGAATATTAGTGAATCGATTTCTTAGATAAATTTACCAAAATATTTGTCCATGAAATATCAAAACTTTTAAATAATCGAGTTCATGGGAGCCTTACCGTTTACCGGTAAATGAAATTTTACCGAACACTAAGGCGCTTAATTGGTCTATTCAAATTTCTGAACGTCTATGAATTTGAATAACCCAATTAGACGCTTTGATTTCCGGGAACATTCCATTTAAACTTCAACGTTAAGAATACCATGAGCTCAACCATTGTAATATCAGATGCCAATTTGAAAAAAGAAAATAGAAACTTTGTTACAATATAAACACTAAAAATTTCCAACGAAACTTCAAATCAAAATGTAGGAATATTTATAATTCGGCTGCTTACTAAATTATTTCTATACACAATTCCTAATTGCTAGATTAGGAAGAACAATTAATTTACACAACGTAGATCACATAAAACTGTTAACAAGACAGTGACAACGAATTTTACAAACTTTTCGTCTCAATTTCACATATACGTCTAGTTTTAAATTGCTTCTATTTAGAATGCACTTTAATTTTATGAGTTCTAGAAAAAACAGATTATATGTCTCACCAATAATTATGAAGCACTCTACTCAAGAGGCGGATTAAATAATATATTTACAACCTATACGGCATTTCAATGCATTTAGTGTACACTCTTTCAGACAATCTTATCCTAATAATATTGAAATACACCAACAATGCACTCAATTTCTTGACAACGATTTTACACCCCCTATTCATATATTAGCTGTCATTTAATACCGAAGAAGCTAATCTTTCCTAGCCAAAAGAAAACTGAATGGGAAACAATAAAGTAAATTACATTGGAATAACAATGTTGTGCTATTCTGCATATTGAACGAAAAACGAAGTTCTTGATTATTTTCGGCCCTAAAAAAATGCTTTGAAAATTGATAGTCATCAATCAGTACAATAGCTTCAAATTATCATAACTGTTAATATTTATTATTAATGTTAAATTATTAATAGTTATTTTAATAACTATCACTCTTAAGAATCAAAATAAATGTTAGGTGACGCCAATCACTGGACTTTAAAAGATAATACTCTTTATAAATAATGCATTAATTAAAGTTGCCAATACTCTAGAAAAATGCATTAAAATCTTCTTGATTGGCAACTGCATTTGAATCAGCGAGAGCTAGAAAACCGAAAATGAAATTATTTATTCAAATTGCATTGAAATATTTTCGAAGTATTAAATTCTAGTACATAAGGACTGTTTTCTAATTTACTAGACACAATTAGCAACAAATTTACTAAAAACCATTATATGAAAAGTACTTTAAAAACAATGGTTTTTAAGTAGCCTATGTAGAAATACATATTCGGAAAATATGAATAGACCATTGGAATCAGAAAAAAAACTTTATGAAACTGAAATCAACAACTTTAAATATCAGCTCCAATTCCGTTTTATGGAGGCTAGGAAAGAATAGATTTTATACTTTTACCGATCTAGTACAAAATTAATTGCTTCTGGTAAGAACACACTTAGATTTAGATACTATGCTCAAACAAATTATTAGAAGTCCTATCAATCATCCGTTCGTAGAAGTCCTACTACACAATCAATTCTTTTTCAAACCCAATTTCTTATATGTCCTACAAATCAATACATTCGTAGAAGTCTAACCACACAATTAATTCGTTTTTAAATCTCAAATGTCCTACTCAATTCATTCATAAAAGTTCTAATACACAATCAATTCGTTTTCAAAACAAATTTTCATACATCGTACTAATCAATCCTTTGACCCACTATGCAACCAGTTCATTTTCTAAACAAATCCTCGGACGTCCTACTAATTAAACAAATCATCCAATCACGTAGCATTCTCCTCAATTTCCTGATACCGAATTTTCATCATTTTCTTCACACAGTCCTTATACGTTTCACCGGGACCTGGAACAACTCCCACCGACTTAGTACCCAGGCCAGCTGTAGCAGACCGTCGTTCTGTTTCGATAATACTAGTCCTGCCCTGATTCTTTTTACCTAAACCCATACCCTCTTGCCAGCCCATTTTCTGCAACAACTTATTCCCTAAATTATCAGAACCTAGACCCATTTTTGTGGGTTCCTCATAGCTGATGGTTGCTTGTCTCGCTTTCATATAGTTTTCTTTCAAACGATTAGGTTGTGGATGATCAGGTTCTCCATATTTCTGTCTTCTTTCTTTGGCACGATCCCTGTACTGTTGTGATCTAGTCTGTGCATCGGTTGGATCCAACCCCCTCGCCTTATACCACGACTCCATATTTTGTTTATGCAAATCAGACAGCTGTTGGTGTTTAATCAGCACCTCCCGACTGGGAAACTGTCTTTTACACAACAAACACGCCAGTTTATTCCAATCTGTCAACTTCTTTTCATCTTCTTGTGCATCATTGTTATCATCATCACTGTCGCTGCCTTGTCCATAAGCTGCCACCAAACTATTATCACTACTAGCACTTACTTCATTCTGCACCAAACTACTACCACCACTTCTAGGTGCTAAATCTTTTCTCTCCAAAACAGCAAACCCAATATCTGCAGCACCTTGAGTCTTCATCGCAGGCATAGATGCTTGTTGGGTTATCAAATTCTGTCTAGCAATCTCCTTTTTATGATTCAAAGTTTTCGCCCATTTCTCCATATCTTTTGCAATTCGTTTTGCCACCTTCACCTTATCCTTCTCACTTTGTTTCTCTTTCTCTTTCACCTTCTTCTGTTCGTCATCCTTCTCCTCCTCAGCCTGAACGGGGTGTTGTACAGCACCTGCATAACTAACTGCACCCACAGTTGGGGCGGGTAGATAGGTACTTTTTACTGAATCCCAATACAAAAACTTTTGCAATCTTTGGTTGTAAAAATACTGGGAATTTGCATCGTAATACAGTGTTGTATAAGGATCATAATAGTACCCTGATGTTTTATCATACTGATATGTACTAACATCAGGGGTAGGATACGCTTGAGTACCTGATCCATCTGGAGGCTCAGTTAGAGGAGTTTTGGTAGCACTAGCTGACACAACAGTTGCAGTCGTTTTTTCATTTTGTGACTCATCATGGGGTGCTGAATCATTTTGAGCTTGTGCCGCAACTGTAGCACTGGAAGGTAACGATATTTGCTCACCTCGCTGTATAGCCTTCGTATAATAATCATGATAGTACACAAAATACTTCGTCTTCTCTGCTACAGACTTTGCATACAAATTCGCACTATAATCAGCCAACTTTGACACATCTTCTAAAGTATACTGAGCAGTGATCACACTAGTTGTACCTTCCTGTTCATCTTTGTTCTTCTGATGACTCCATTGTGCTGCAGCTATTGCAGCTGAAGCCAGAGAGCTTGAACCAGGGCCAGTTGTACCACTACCACCCCCTCCACCACCTGTTGAATGTAGACGACAATACGAAATCACTGGTACCTTATTATCAACCTTAACAGGATTCAACAGAAGTGCGTTATGTAAATACACAGCTTCGACTACACTGTTCATCTCAATATAACATACACCACGTGATGTATTCATTACTGGATCTCTTCCAATCCTCACACTTCTTATAGGTAGGGTTGACAATTTTTGTATACTTTGTAAAACATTCTCCTCAGTAGTCAATGCATCTAACCCTCTCAATAACACAGTATTAGTAGGATGCACACAAACCTCCTCAACACCTTCCATCAGCTCCCCTTCTAACCTCGTACATCCACACCTATAACAAAAGTCTCTCCTCTTGAAATTATGTGCAGAACAACGTGTACAATGCCAATCAGATATCCTAACCTCCCTCCCATTCTCCATGCGTTGCAAACTGTACTGCATAACAGCACGGTAATGATCTTTCAACATTAGCTCCCCCTGCTTCATCTCCATCCAAGATATAGCTTCAGTAGTTGACAAAAACTCAACAAACGCAAACCCCCTACTTGTGCCTGTATGCTTCCTTCTAATCAACCTAATATCCTTGGGAACTAGCTTACATTTGATTGTATCTTCCCGTATGTCGCTTTCCGTGATATGTTGGGCTAGACCACGTATTATAATCGTACGATTGGGGACTTGATCTTTGTAGGACATCTTATCAATGTCACCAAACTCCCTAGATCTAACACGTTCATAATCGGAGTCTCTAGTTTCCGAACTATCATACCCATCTTCACTGGAATGATTAGAAGACCTATCATCAGCCCTTCTTCTATCACTAGAATTTCTAGTTTCTTCACCTCTAGAAGTTCTAGAAGAATCCCTGGAATATTCCCTACTACGTTCCCTCTCCCTGTCACGATTCCTACGTTCATCCTCCCTAAAATAATCTCCCCCTCGGTATTTTCTATCATTGTCGTCATTCCAACGATCCCCGCGTTTTTTCTGATACCAATCACGGCTGTTCGAGTCATCATTGTTATAATCACGAAAAGAATCATTAGAGTTGTCCCTGTTGTACCTACCACTACCCGTACTGTTTCTATCATCATCGCGGGGCGACCCTCCCCCACTTTTATAATTGCCTCTCCTACCTTCCTTATCACTGCGTCGTCTGTCCTTCCAGTCTCTGTAATCACGGTTCTCTCTCGCCGGACTTCTGTCTCTCTCCCGCCGTCGATCATCAATGAAGTCATCAACAGCCCTGTGCCAAGTGTCTCTGTCTGACGCTCCTCGCATCATCCTGTCCCGATTCCGATCAGCTGACTCATAGCCGCCTCCTCCTCGATCGTAGTAGTTGGGCCCGTCGTGGTTCATCATGATGGCTGTGACGTCCCTCCCACTCTACCAGTTGTTGGCTTTCTTAATAATAGAACAATAATCAGAAAAAACAATTCAGTTGTTTTCTACACACAATCTCTACACTGTCAATGTCTACTAGAGTAGTTAACTCGACTTAAAAGAAGCCAGTACACACAAGATGTGTACCAATCACCTCACAGCTTTCATACGATCTTCAGGATAAGAAGCAGTACATACAAGATGTGTACCAGCCACCTCACAGCTGATTAGCATCTCATACGATCTTCAGGATGACGTCGTCTCGCAGATTGAGAAGTCAGTAGAGTATATTGACAATATCAAGATCCTGTTACCTAACAGCATGCATAACCAACCCAAAATAATAACCAACTGGGGCTTGATTCTTTGTCAAATACAAACTGACAGTAGTTTTCAAGGATTTTGGTAATTTGAAATTATTTTGTCAGAGATAGATAAATTGCCTGTTTCAAGGGTGGAGTCATATTTCATACTGTTCCAATAAAAATTACTACAAAAGTTATGAAAATTATAAATATAATCATGAAAATTGAAAGTTTGAGATTATGGAAGCATGAAATAACGATTGATTTATGCTGAAGATAATAAACAAACTGGTTTTATTGTTGGAGAGACCTTCCACTTCGCTGATTGGTATATACCTACAATATTTTAGATGGATTCCGAACCACCAAATCAATAAAGCAGATAACATTTTGTTCAATTCGTACGTGCTATTAAAAAAGCTCTGTTTGCATTCAAATCACTAATCCCAAAGTGGTAGATGATTTACTTCCATAGAAGAAATTTAGTTTGTCAAATAACCCCCGGATTCTGGGTTGATATATTTGCTAGGTCTGCTCTTTCTACCATAACCAATACATCTCAATTAATATGATCATTTTTGATAGTTATGAAGGATTAAACAACAATAAGTAAAAGAAAAATAGTATATCCAAGTAAAACAATAAAGGAACCTATTGCAGTAAAAGCCTGAATAGTTTGTCACTATGATTCGTGACCGAATATAAATATTAGGTTCATAGAAAAAAATTAAAATAAAAAATTGTAGTTGACATCTACACAAGCTTATAGCTTGTGTGTGTGTGTATATATATATATACGATGAGTTGGTTATGTAGGTGAAAATGCCAATTACATAGAGAAATTAACTCATAGACCAACCAGTGGATGAACGGACAGGACTCTGTAGCTTCATTTCATTTGAATGTTAATTGAAAGTAATGAAATAGTTACTCAAAAAATTTATATTTATCGTGTAGTTTCAACCAAGAGAAAAATGTTTTGCATTAGAAGAGTACTCAAGTAAGTAACTGCCAAATGAATAAACCCAGGACCCAAAACTAGAAGACAAGAAGTCTGTTTTTTAGCTTTTCTATATAATGGACTATTTTTAAACCCTGAAAATTATTTATCATTAAAAAAAATCAAATGATAAAAGATTGATTCAGCACATCTTTTAAATAAATGAAAGTTTAAAACAATTTCAGTTATTGGAACGATTAAATCAGAACTCAAATAATGGATAATCATAGATTCACTTGTAAATAAAATGAGAAGTTTTTATGAGCACAACTAATTTTTATTTATACCATTATTGAAGGGCGTTTCATTAAATTGTCACACATAATTACTTCTTTAAAACTAAAATTTTCTCATCTTTACAATGCAGCCTAATTAATTTGTCATGCTAGTTGATAAAAGAAATTTCAAACATGGTACATGAGAAGACTAATTGAAATTTGATGAATTCAATTCATTCAAAATATGTTTACGGAATAAGTTCAATTGAGAAGTTTAGGAGTAATATATTCAGGTTGCTAAGTGTAATTATGAAAACCAATACTGGACAATACAGACTATGTTCTGATAGAAATTAGAGATAAATGTATTTCTTAGGTGGTGGATTTTCAAATCATGGTAGTTTTAAATCCATTAAGTATGCAAGCATAAAGATTGGGCAAAGTCGTCTAAAAAGTATAATTTATTATTGCTCAAGTTCCAGACGAGGAGAAAACGGAAAGATGACTAAGAGAAAATTGATAATAGAGATAACAGGAATTTGATTCCTACAGAAGAGAAAAATTCAATTTTCTTGGAAGAGGAAAGAAGATTAAGATGGGTACTTTAAAGTAAAAAAGAAAACCATGGCATGGGAAAATGTCCAGAACGCAATTTTAAAACTAGAATATGACGGTCCGTTTTCATGAACGTTTTAAATCAGTGATGTTTCATTCAGAGATAAAAAAGTTTTAAAAGGAGTCCGATATTGTTGAGAATAAAATCTCATTCTTTGGGAATGAGATAAAATTGTTAAAAATGATTAATTGATGCTGGCGGCGTCTAAAATAAAAAATGCTCTTTAATTTCGTTTCCGAGCATTAAAATGCTTTGTTCTATTTTTGAAAAATAATATATTTTATAATTTTCATGTTAAATTTTGTTCTGTAATTCGGGAAATTAAAAAAGAATTATTTTTATTAGCATCACTGTACTTGATTGGCAATGAACATTTGCTGTAAGCAACGCGATTTATTTGGTTAGGCATATCAGTTTGAAAAAAGAAATTAATACAAACGATAACTTTTCACATGGAATAAGAAAATAGCACATAACATCACAAAAAATTGATAAAAGACTGAAAGAGAACGGATTAATAACAATTAACAATGAAATCATATTAAATACGAATTCACGTGGAAAGTTCTGTTTTCCAACTTAATTTCTCTGCCAGATTATCCAGAAAAAATTCGTTGTAGAGGTTAATGAGGTATTGTCTTGCCAAGAGGCCATGTCAAGGGACACCGTGAAAATTCTTTTCGTAGAGGATTTTGCAATTTGAAAGTTCTGAATATAGAGGTTGTACGTACTGTAATTATTATTGAGATTACAGAAATAAAATTATCTTTTTTTTCATATGAAATAAGACAAACAAATAAAAGTACATGATTTCGGGCAAAACTACGTTAAAGATAACCATAATACATCTGCCTGCTCTACAGCTTCTCAGTTTTGAAGCAGGCAGATGCATAGAGTATTTAGGTTAGCATTATTCTTATCTGTAACGTAGTTTTGCGCAAACTCTGTAATATTTGCGAACTGAATCAAGTTTACAGAGGTGAAATCATCATTTTTTTCAAGTGAAATAAAAGACAAACACATGATTATCAACCCCGAACTATTAGAAAAAGGCTGTAGAGGAAACGGATTAAATTACATTAGACAAAGACAACAAACAGAGCACAAAATCATGTGAGAGTTCATGTTGGAAGAGCATGGATTTCCAACGGAAAAAGAACCTACCTCGAGCGATTCGCAGATCTTCAACCAAATATGGACAAGTTGGTAATTTGGAGGAATAGGTATTTATCTATCAGGTCTGCCACCTCACACACACTACTGTATCTGAAATAAAATCGAGCAATACAGTAATTTGTACAACAATCTTTTAGCATTGACTGATATCTCCATAATGTAATCTTTGCACGGTTTAGATGAAGTCTTGAAGTAAGTCCATGAACACTTTTTTAATCCTCCATATGTTTCGCTTCATTCTATTTAGTACAGTTCACTTTGAAGCACTCAAATAAACAGTCAACTCAAAAAATACATCAATGTTTCTAAGTGTCCATCACAATTATTATTGCAACATAGTGCGCAAAACGTTGGATATAATATGTTCGGATAAAGCAGTACTCTCAAAAGTTCTAATTATTTCACAAAGTCCTTTCAATTATCGTCATATTTAAACCAATTATCCACAGCTTCAGAAGAATAAATTATGAAATATACCGAAGTATTAATAGCTTGTCAATTCATTCTTGGCAGATGTATAAATTTAATCGCGCATGTCGGCTCTCAACCAATGACTTCTCATGCTATGAGATGTTCTCACATACTTTGTTATAAATACGACTATATCTTAGCAAAAACCGCTTGGAAATGTGTATGATGCGCAGACAAAACAAAAAGTATTTCTGCGCACTGCCAAGAACGAGTAGACAGTACTAGCCTATAATGATAAAACGATTTTTGATAGACAGGGGAATTTTCATCTTGAGGGCTGATTGAAGAGAGGATAGTTCTTTAAAGAATTGGCGAGTGTACCATTATAAAAAATGTGTGATGTTTCAGAGATTTTAGTAAGAGAATAAACTCGACAAAGGAAGAGATTCATAGCCTTCTAAAATTTTGAGCAATGTAGATTCTAGTTAGAGAAACTTCGAAAGTGAGTTTCACTCTGAACTCATCTAGCCAAAATTTACACTGTTCTAAGCTCTTGGGCTCGTTCTTATGAACTTATCTTGAGGATTCCTTTACTCAAGGGAGACTTGAAAAGCAATCAAGTACATGCTTTCCAAGGTTCCCTTGAGTTAAGGAAGCCTCAAGGTAAGTTCATAAACTCTCGCCGTTTGGACGGGCCTCCTTCCCATCAAGAGTGGATTAAATCAAGCAAATTATTAGCATTACTTTCTAATTACAGTAAGATCAAGAACATGATATTGGACAACAGGACAATATTCCAAATAGAAATATCAAAGTTCAATGAGCTCTGAAAATCCAGAATGTGAGACTTAATTATGTTTGAGACACTTCCAAAATCGTGTTGTTCTGTTCAATAGCCGAAAGCAAAACATGTTGGCAAATAAATTATGTTGTAAAACAACGATTTCATGACAAAACCGCTAATAGTACTAATAATCAGCATGTTTAGTTGAAAATATGTAAGATTGTAATTAATAAAACAATGGTTCAATAGAATTTGGACATAACTACATCAACAATCATTCTAGCCTGATCCCTCTATGCTTCGGCTTGCTCTGAATGCACGATACAGTAGAGCAGCCTGAGACATAGAGTGGTCAGGTTAGCATTTGCATCATCGTTAGCGAAAATTTGACAACTTGAAAATATTGATTATTTATTTTGCTTCCAATTATGGTTGTTCTAAGACAAGTATAGTAGAAAATCACAAAAAATAACAGATTAATTAATATTACCAATATTTAAAATGATTGATTTTAGTTGTCAATGTACTACACATACCAGTCAGATCTGGAGATAGTTTATTCAAACCTAGATCTTGTATTGTCATAACTAAGAATATTAAATTTAAGAATATTAATTTATAAATTTAAGAAATTAATAAAAATTTAAGAATATTAATATTTAAAATGATTGATTTTAGTTGTCAATGTACTACACATACCAGTCAGATCTGGAGATAGTTTATTCAAACCTAGATCTTGTATTGTCATAACTAAGAACAGTGGAATTGTTTGAATTTAATTTAACGAAATTACAAGTTATTGAATTGGAAATGACCTTAGTAACGGAAATTGGAAATAACTGTAATTTTAAAGCATTCTCTCAAGTTTTGGACTGGATGATTATGGTACCTACATAGAGTTGAAATCAAAACAAAAAAGCTACAGTTCAGATCTATAACATTCAATATCTACAGAAAAAAAATGTTTCCTAGATATCACCAAGATTAAAAATGATGAAAAATAAATTCCATTGCGGAATCTAATCTAGCAACATGATAACACCCCACAAGATGAGTAATAGTAGATCATTATCTATCTACTTTGTTCCCTTGACCTACCTTCTGGTGTAACACCTGTTATCCACGTAGACAATTATTATTCAGAGATCTCACGAAAGATCTAGCCAACCTTCAGTGTAATCAGCAGAGAGACTGTATCTGAAATAAAATCAAACCTCAAAGTAAAAAGGAAATTACGAGTTTTTATTTTAGATCTCCAAAATCACCATGTCATTGGATGGTACTGTATGAGTGTTGGAAGAGGCGATATAATCCACAGTCATGGCAACATGATAGATGTCTCCATGAGTTCCACAAATTATTCATACAATCATTGCTGAGTCTAAAATCAGTGTACCTAGAGAAACAGAAACAACATGGGTCCGTCGATTCATACTCACCAGATCGCCTGGAATATCCGTGATATTTCTGAATAATAAGAGCGAATCATGAACTCTAGAACGAATGATCTATTCCATAGAAAAGCTATGGTCTTTTCTACGAGTGTTTGGAGTGTAGCTCCACCCAAACCAGACAGCAATGGCCATTGGAAGGGCATCGTGTCTCTTTGAACTTCAGTCATCTCTCAGTCTGCAGCCTCTTTCGCTTGATTTCAGTTTTGACTTCTGAATTGACCATGACGGTCAATGGTTGAGTTCATGGGAGCCTTACCGTTTACAGGTAAATGATTGAAAACTGAGGCGTCTGATCTATTCAAATTCATAGACGTTATCAACTTTTTGTTGTAAATTTAACGACTTGCAGTTATTAAATTAAACAGATCAGCCACGTGCGAGTACATTTTTAATAAATTCACAATCTAAAACTGACTGAGTCATTAAATTTACAACAAAAATTTAATATCAACAATGCAGATCGTTATGGAACAAGAAAACCAAGAATTCATAGACTTTTATTTACTGGTAATCAGTAAGGCTCCCTCCCATGAGTTCAACAATAATTAATTTCGTAGGTGGAGCCTAACTCCAATCTCTTGTGGAACAGACCTTAGTTAATTTCAATAAGTACCAAATCGAGGATAAATTAGCTTGATAAATTATATTATTTCAGTTCTATAAGCAGATATAAGATTCAGCTCAACAATACGAGTGGAAGAAACAATGAGGAACCTTACATGTTGAAAATGGATTATTCATTGAAGTGTGATACATGGATCAAAACCATTAATATTTTCGAATTTATGCAGTAAATCTGGAATCGCGATCCAAGATCACGGCTCAATGCCGCTATCCGTAGGTTACTGAACGACTAAGGTCTGCCAAATTAACAATGTTCGATGCCAGATTATTTTTGAAAAAAGAAAAATAGTTGAGAAATTACTAATAAAATGTTGTATTGAGCTGTTCACCTTTCAGGCATTGCTCAATCCAACATGACTCAAGTTAGAAGCTGAAATAAATTGAGTACTCAACCAAAATAAATTAACATGATTAAAATTCCACACAAAGCATAAAGAGCGTAATATAGTGCCTCTTCCAAATAAAAATGCAGACGGGATGGTTAGGGACGCTGAGTGAAGGAGTGAATAGTTTCTCTTCAAAATCCTTACGCCACCAAATCCATCTGGATAAATAGGATGGTTTTACAAAAGCAAAATAAAGTTAATCGAGCAAAGTTTCACTCGCAGGAACGTAAAATGATAAATTTCTGCTATAATCTTTATCGCTGCTATAGATTCGTAAATAGTTGTAAGCCGTAGAAGTTACGACAAATGGATGAGAACGAAAACAATCGCAGGTCGTAAAACCAAAGAACGACCACTTCCCAGAAATGAATTTAGTTCAAAACCCAACCCAACGCTTCCCTCCATGCAAACTTACCGTCAACACTAACAATTCGGAAGTAATGATTTCTCGATAGAAATCTCAAAAAATAGTTCAAATATCATGTCAATCGACCGACAGCCATCTTACTTCACGAGCACTATTCTACGCCCAGTGAATTACCACTGGCCGATTTTAAGAAATCTGGCAGAAATTAAATTGTGCACTACAATACTTCAATAAACTTGAAAACTCCACGATCCATTTGAAAACTGGAAAATTAAAAAACACTTTCACAAACCAATGTAACTAGAAAGTAGAAATAGATGTCAAGATCTCTATTCTTCAGTTTCAGTTCACAAGAAAAACATGGCGTCCTTTCTCTTTCTTTCCCCACCAGCAACATGATCAGAGTTACCAACCTAACCATACCTTTTGCTAGCGTTGATATCATTATCAATTTGAACAATTTTTAATAAGTATTTCAACACTATATACCATATATATGTTATTTGATAATTCGTAATTTATTTATATTAAATTAAAAAAACACATAAGAAAGCTATACGAGATTATAAGTTACTAAACAAAGATTTCGAAAGAGCTTACCGATTAGGCGCGACACTCAAATACAGTAAATGGACGTGGCGCACCAATTTAAAGATATTGTAATTATTTGAGACACAAAGATTTCAAGTGAAAAAATGTATCGAGGGGGATATAATCTTTAAAAAGGTCGTCACCCTCTTAAGAGACAAATAAAGATTTTTATTAAGCTTCTATTGAGAATTTCGATAGGGATTAATTACCAAATCATACCTTTGGATTCACCCCTGATTAATTAGTCAAAGGAGTTGAAACTTTTTACTAATAATATTGCAATGAAACTTTTTACTAATAATTTGATACCAATCATGGTTGAAATTGAATTTGAGTTTCAACTTTGCTCTTGACAGATATTAAAAGTTAGCCACCTCTCAGCTGAAGCATAATTCTTCAATAAATTTGTGTAATACTTACAAATATGGGCACCTTGTTTTTATTACTTGGAACAAGATACTGACAAAATTATTATCAGCAGATGAGTGAGAAAATGTAAACTTAATTGCGAGGTTATGATAAACAGAATAATTTCAGAATTTCTGTGTTTTTTTCGATATGAGATATTTTTCCTGTAATCATTTTGCCCTGGTTACAACATTCTTCATTCTAAATTCGATGTGTGTACATACAGAGAATGATAAAAAGGAAGGACCAATTGATAAGGTAGGCTAAATTTATAGCTACTGAGGTAGTTTATTGATATGATCATCTCAATAACTGTGCGTATATATAGGTACTTGTCTATAACTCTTTCTTTTTCTGGAGGATAAAGCCCACATAGGGCTGAGACCTGTGCGAGGGTAATAAATTGGATGATGCTGATTGATGAGTTGAACCTACAGTTTTAGGTGGGTTCCGAACCACTGGGAAGTGATTTTACACTATGTTGTTGCATACAAGAAGCCCATGTGTAAAGTTACTTTATTTTCTTTGCTAATGAAGTCTGCCTGAAACTTGTGCATGGGTAAAAATCATGATACAATGAAGTTAAGAACTGATGGCGGTTTTAGGTGTGTCCCCAACCACCCGGTAACTTAAGTGATAATAAAGCGATAACGTCGTGTTATGGGGAGTGAATAAAAAGCCAATTGAAGCTTTTATTAGACTAATCTATTACGAATGGTGATACTTTTTTTGTAGATTACGTCTTGGAGACTCCAGTTAAGGAGTATAAGACAAGTCAGATCAACAATAGATACCATAATTACTATATCAATTAGTTGAGGCGAGGCTTAATTTTGATGTGGAAGGAACTCTTGTACAATATAAAAAGCGTTATCAACTAAATATTTTTTCAATTGTATTTTAAATATTTCTATATTTTCAACTCTTTAAAAACTGCGGTAGCTTGTTGTAGAGTTTCGTACCAATATAACTAGGTTTTTGTTTGAATAAGCTACTATTGTGACTCACCAAAAGTGATAATCTCCTCGGATTCTTGTATTATAATAGTGTACGTCAAGATTTTGGTTAATATATCATTCGTTTTTACATATAAAGTAGCTTCATACACATACAAGCAGGGTACAGTTAGGAGACCAAGTCTCTTGAACAACGTCCTACGTCAGTGCTTAGTTTCTAAAATTTTCAGAAAAATCCCACAGATGAAATTTTTATTTATATACAGTACAGTAGTAATAATGCACATCAAGAAGTAAAAAAATGTTTTTGGATATTTTCTGAAAAACTAGTAAGTCTAAGTGCTTATAATCTATTTTTAATGTCACAGCTTGAACTGTATTTTTTTTAAATATTGCAAGGTACTGTATTGAAGATTTTTTCGACAGAGCCAATACAGAACGAAGGTGTGAAAGACCTGGACTACATAATGTTTTAAGAAATAGATTGGATGTGAATATTCCAAGACCAAATTTAACGTTTAAAAAATTTTATACCTTTTTGGCACCAAAATTTTATAATTTATTACCGGTTTATATTAGATCTATTTCTAAGAAATGTATTTTCCTCAAAACAGTGAAGGAGTACCTTATCGAGCTAGACGATGTAAATACTCTTTTTGCATCCCTAATTTAATTTAAAAAAAAAAGAAACTGATAGAGAAACTTCACCAAAGTTGAAAAACTTCTACTTCATTATGGCTTTTTTACGTAGAGGATTAATGTATTATGTGAACCTTACTCATTGTATATTATTAATTCATTCAATACCTTATTGCATATACCCTATATTCATTCATTTACCTTATTAATTGTTTGAAGTCCAATTCAATTTGGACGTTGTCTAGTAATCCTATAATTATGTATTAATAACACTATTGTATACCTTCTTAAATGTTTGAAGTCTTATTTGATTCCTTGTATGTCTAGCAACCCTATAATTATGTATTAATAAATGACCGGTCGGTCGCACCATCTATATCTAGTTCTCCACTTTAAGTAAGAATTTGCATACCATCCCACACAGGCTAGGCCTCGGGATGTTTTTCTTTTATTCATCTAAGGAAAAGAATCTTGTCCTTATTACGATTTTTATTGTTTTTTTTTATGTGTTATGCAGCTTGTTTTTTTATATAGCAGAGTTTTATGTGTTATCTATATGGTATATAGATCTTTTTCATTGTGATAAGAGAATGTTTTTCTGTTTATTGTAAATTGTTGTGGATGAATAAAATTTATTTAATTTCAAATATTTTATTTACAAAATTTTTTTGCCTATCTTAAAAGCACAGCAATTTTTTACTTTCAATGTAAACCAACTTCTTGAAATAGAAAGGAAATGCTTAATGACAACAAGCAGAAAAATAAAAAAGTTCAATAGCCTAAATAATAAATTATTGCTAGTACTATAGTGGAATTAAAAGCAGAAACGTATTGGGAAGTCGGCTTGGAGGTGTTGTCTTCGGGGACGGTCGGAGTGTCTCGGCAAAGTTCGGCGACAGTGTTGCCACGTCGTGTGGAATGCTGGACAAAATGGCAGTGAAGTAGCATAGACGAACCTTACGTACTCCCTAATCTATGGCAGTAGCACGCCGCAAACTGATTTTGCTCAGGCAATGAATGCAAAAAATAGACATTGTTGTAACAAATTAGGGTAAAGCTGAATTTCTTGTAGAATGTTAGTAGGCCCTATACAAAATAGTTGCTCGAAAAAATCCAAGTCTCAATGATGATTATTCTCAATAATTAAAGATATAGTAGAAATACTCTTGTTTAACTCAGGAAGGAATGCAGTGAATGCAGGAAAAATCAATCATGCTATTTATGTATGACTTTTTATATTTGATTTAACTTTTACTATCACTTTGAAAACAAGTGAATAAGTTTTTTTAATGTTTCGGTAGTTTTAATGATGTCTGGAATTTTTCTCTATGAACTTTAAAAGCTTAACTTCTTCCTTTTTGTTTTAAATAGAAGTGATGTCACAATTTCATTGAGATTAAGTGTCCGAGTTGAACCTTTTGTCATTAAATAATCAATAATGAAACTAGTTTCATTCTTTTGTTCAGTGAGCAAGAAAAAATGAACAAGAAATAGGCCTACATCGAACAGATGATCGCTAGTAGATGATTTGCTAGAACATTCTCAGCAAGCTCAGGTGCGATAACATTGTAATGAATAAATACATTGCACTTAATAAATGAATAAATAATTTAGCATTGAAAAAAATATACTGTAACCTTCTGGTTACCAATGCTGGGGTGAGCAACTTTTTCTAGGAGAGGGTGAACAAGAAAAATGATGGACAACTGAATTTTAACACATATATTGTGTCTCCCAAAGAACAATCAACATTAAATGTAAAACAAAATAAATAAGCAAAATTTAAACAGAACAGTGAATATTTGACTTAACCCTTCAGATTAATTCATGAACACTTCAGCTGACTAAGTGTCCGAGTGTGTTTAATAACAAATTAATCAAAAATTAAAATGAAGAAAAACACTTTCAGGCTTAACCCTTGATATCAAATCATTCGCAAATTTGGCCAAATTCAAACTAATTAAAAAAAAAAGGGGAATACAATTATTAATCTTAATCAATAAAGACTAAGTGAGCAAAATTACTCCTAACCACTAGCTATCCGGCTATTACAGTGGCCACTGGGACTGGCGAGGTTTGGGAGTAGGAGATATTGCAACACTGTATCAGTTGGTGTGGTAACTGCCCAATTGTTATTGGCTAAGCGCAGAGGTGCCCCCTCCTACGTCGCTTCGACCACCGTTTTGGCAATACGCTTCTACTTTTAATTCTACTTTAGTAACACTGTTTTATTTTTAAAATTTACTGTGCATTCCCTTGCGTTCCGGCACTCTTGGGAGGTAAAGGAACGCCGTTCCCTTGCGTTCCAACTGAAATTAACCCCTGGCCTACGTGAATCTATTCTATTTGCTCTTTCCATACAAATAACAGATTTCTTTTGGATCTTCAACACCATATCAAGGTTTTGTTTTGATTAATATAATTACCCCATACTAAGATAGCATACCTAATACAGAGCGTTCATTAAGTCGTGCATATCCAAACAAACGAGTCTGTAAATAGTAGGTTTTTTGTACTAGTTTAGTGTCTACCGCAAGCTATCCTTCTTGAACAGTATTTAATGCCTCCAGCTTTTTTCCTGTGGGGTTATCTTGAAGGTAGGGTTTATAAAAATAGGCCTCATACACTGACTGAACTGAAAATGAACATTACAATGAAGATTAACAATATTAGGGTAGGCATACTCCACAAAGTGTTAACGAACGTGCTAAAACGAATTCGTGCGTGAATTAATAAACAAGGCAGCCATTTTGAACATATGCCATAAGACATAACATGTTGGAAATAAGTTTATATGTTATTATATAAGTATATAATATGTTTATAAAAGTTATAACAATAATAAATAGATAATACCAAATAAAATAATACATTACTTCACAACCTTTTTGATGTGCGCGACTTAATGAACACTCTATATGTGACAGTAAGAGTCCATGGTAAGCTGTAAAAAGCAGTAATTTTTGTCATTTGATCTAGCAAGCTTTCGCAGAACAAATCCCACAGATGAAATTTTACAACATATTTTCTCAATTTATGGAGTCCAGGCCCAGGTCAAACGTCTTCCTGGTCTAGTTGATTATCATTCACGAAAACTTTTATAGCACTATCTTCATTTGAATTATGTTTGTTTTTGAATAGAAAGTATTGACATTTTTTACTACTTATCGTTGATTTCAACTGATTTAAGAATTGGACAATGTACTGTGAACTTATATGGGCACTTATTTCTAAATTATCTAGAACGGAATTTATAAAAATGAGTGATGTATCATCTGCAAATAAGAGGGCTCTACCACTAATTAATTCTTTAGATAACCTGATTTTGCGATGGTGATTATCTTCGAGTACTGGATGCTCCACTGTGCAAGCTGCCTAAAATTTATTTATTTTGTAATTAAATGTTGACAGTGGAAAGTCTTAAAGTAATAAAATGCAAAACATTTCCGGATGTTCTTGAAAGAATTTAACACATACACTGTTACTAGGCCGTTGTTCAAGAGACTTGGTCTCCCAATTGTACCCTGCTTATATGTGTATGAAGTTACTTTATACGTAAAAAAAGTGTTATTAACCAAAATATTTACGTACATGATTATAATACAGTACAAGAAGCCGAGGAGATATCACTTTGTGAGTCACAATAGTAGCTTATTCAAACAAACCCTAGTTATTTGTACGAAACTCTACAAGCTACCGCAGTTTTTAAAGAGTCTTAAAATATAGAAATATTTAAAAAACAATTGAACAATTATTTTGTTGATAAAGCTTTTTATAGTGTACGAGAGTCGTTTCACATAAAAATTAAGCCTCATCCAACTAATTGATATACTAATTATGGTAACTAGTGTATACGATTGTGTATAATATTGTTGTTCTGACTTGACTAATACTCCTTAACTGGAGTCTATAAGACGTACTGTACCGTAATCTAACAAAAATATGTTCAAGAGTAGTCGAATTAGACTTGATATTGTAAAAAAAAAAAAATTATCACAAGTGTTATTTAAAATTGAGATACTATAGTGGCGGCAGTCGTGCCATTCTAAAAAATTCAAACTAAAATTAAAATACTGAGCAGCTTGATATTAAAATATCTTGTTTTTATGAAAATCAAGTATTATCTGCTCCAGTGTGCAAGCACTCTCACAGAAACAGTCTAATTATTCTTTTTTCTTTTCAGACATCAATAGTCTCCGACATAGAAGATCTGGAGAAAACAGTCAAACTATACAATAAAATCATAGAAGACCCTTCAGGATACTACGAATCAATTTCACAAATTGGTCAGACACGAAATACGTCTTCCTTCATCGCTAATGGTCTACAAAATACATCCGAGTCAACAACAAACGAGAAAATAATACAGAGTGGCATCAATATTACAACTACTGAGAAAGCTTTCTCACCTACAAATATCAACTATGAATATCTCTTACAAGAGCTGAATAGGAGAATAAGGAATTTAACAATTCCAATAATTAGTGTAACAACTGTGAGAGGGGCGGAAGTAAAGAATACAGTTTCTTTAGAGAAAAAACAAAATGGCAGCGACACTGAGAGTTCTATATCAAATATGAATGGGGGTCGTCATAGTTTGAGCAATATTTCTTCAACTATTGGACCATCAGTTAGCACAGTTCATGCGCAGAGTATTCCATATTTTGTTTCAAACCCTTTTTCAGAAACAACAGTAAGAACTGAATCGCTTCTATCGTCAAATATATACAGCCTTCTAGCAAATCAAAAAGAAATTATCAAAAAATTATTAGTGAACATAGATGACGTTCAAAAAATGTTGATTAATGTTCGTGGTACTAGTAATTCATCACTTGATTCTAC
This sequence comes from Conomelus anceps, assembly GCA_948455865.1. NCBI lineage: Eukaryota > Metazoa > Arthropoda > Insecta > Hemiptera > Delphacidae > Conomelus > Conomelus anceps. Next base: position 20,916,658 of record OX418226.1, on the reverse strand, counting down.
AACCGAATTTCAATTAAACAAAGATAACGGTGATTTTCTGAGTGATGGAGGGCCCATTAATGATATTTCCAATATACTCATGAAGCTAGCCGAAGTTGAAAATATTGAGACAAAGAATATTACCGACTATAAAGTAAAAAAATCTAAAAATCCTTTTTCAGCATTGATGCAGAAGTTTATGAAAACGAAAAACTTCGCTGATGTTGAACAGCTTTAGAAATTTTGTGAATACTGAATGTCAAATTGAAATGGGATTAAAGCTGGTTTTAATATTGGCTAGAAATATTATAAATTGAGGATTTAACGTGTTGTTAAAGTTTTTTTGCGAGTATTATTGATATGTTATGTTGTTATGAGCAGGGATTAAAAGTGATGTTTGAAAGAAAATGTTCATGAAAATGGAAACTCCTGCTTAGTACAGAAATAAAATTTGGAGCTTATTATTTAATATTGGAAATCCTGCTAAATGTAGGCGTAAAAGGGGTTGACTGCAATGGTTTGAATCATACCTTGTTGGGAGAAAACAATGTGTAGAACTAACTACAGTACTTGGGAATAGTATAGTAAAGAATAAATATGATAAATTGGAGGTCTAAGCTGGAGTGTCTGCTAGGGTTCAATACTAGGTTCATTGCTTCTTTTGCTATATGTTAACCATCTACCTAAAGAATCAATTAGTGGTAGAGCCTCTTATTTGCAACGATACAGCAATTACGTTCTAGATAGTTTAGACATAAATGATGCCCATATAGGTGTGCAGTTCAATTCTTAAATCAGTTGAAATTAACGATAAATACAAAAATATGCCAATACCTTCAATTCAAAAACAAACATAATTTAAATGAAGATAATGCTATAGATGTGTTTGTAAACGATAATCAACTAGACCAGGAAGAAAATATTGCATTTCTAGGAGTTTTGTTGGACAGACGATTGACCTGGGCCTGGGCTCCATAAATTGAGAAAATATTGTTACGGGTTCTATCTCTAAAATAATGCAGGCAGCACTTCAAATTAACACTCACACATTATTAACACAAATTACCGACAACTCGCACTAATCAGTAATGTCTTACACAAAAGAAATCAATCAGAAACAGATACATCAATAAAGTTCAAATAAAGAATTTGCAATATTACTGTACAAAAATCAATCACTAACTGTTAAAAGGCCGATCAAATATTAAATAATAACTGTTCAATAAATAATTAAATAATAAAAAATGTCCAATAATTCAATGAGAAGCGTCTAAAACATGACAGATGAAACACTACAAGAAGTTACAAGTTACTGTATAAACTCTAAAAGAAGCGTAAATAATAGTCTGTCTCTATATACTGCGATTATCACTTAAACAACAAACGTTCATATAACACAATTTGTATTAGCGCTCACTGATAATACGGTTTATTTGAGCGGAAACGGGAACTGTCACTTCTGCCACTTTATCACAGTAACATTCGTATCACAACTGACAAGACTGACTTTTACAAGATGCTTAATGTTTAAGAAAGATGGAGAGGGTTATATAATGTTCTATCAAATTCTAAAGTAAACAAATAAGGATTCTCCCATTTTCTACTCCATTCCATAAAGTTCCAAGTAAACATTCTAAAGATATTTAGATGAACCGCAAGGCAAGGAGAGGATGGAGGAAAAGCAAATAAAACAACACACTGCTTAATGGTAACCAGAAGACGTATTTACTTCTTCCTTCTTCCATAACACTATGTTGTAAAATTTGTTCTGCGACAGCTTGCTAGATAAAATGACAAAAGTTACAGCTTACCATGGGTTCTTACTGTCACATATTAGGTTTGCTATCTTATTAAGGGGGTAATTCATCAAAACAAAAACTTGTTGAGGTGTTTAAGATCCAAAAGAAAGCTGTTAGGTATATTGAAAGAGTAAATATATAAGATTCATGTAAGCCGTTGTTCAAGAGACTTGGTCTCCTAACTGTACCCTGCTTATATGCGTATGAAGCTACTTTATATGTAAAAAGGAGTGATATTAACCAAAATCTTGCCAAACATGATTATAATACAGGAAGCCGAGATGATTATCACTTGGTGAGTCACAATAGTAGCTTATTCAAACCAAAACCTAGTTATATTGGTAGGAAACTCCACAAGCTACCGCCGTTTTTAAAGTCTTAAAAATATAGAAATATTTAAGAAACAATTGAAAAATATTTAGTTTATGAAGCTTTTTATAGTGTACAAAAGTACCTTTTAAATCAAAACTAAGCCTCATCTCAACTAATTGATAAAGTTATTATGGTAACTAGTGTATAATATTGTATAATTAATTGTTGATCTGACTTGTCTTATAGTCATTAACTGGAGTCACCAAGACGAAAACAACAAAACATTTTGATAGCTCAACATAACTTATTCAAAGTAAATCAAGGAGATTCTCTCACAGAAGCCACGTTACAATAATTTCTATTGAGCTTGAATTGTTTTAAAAGGATAGCTACTCATCCATGTTAAGCTACACCTATTCATTTTAAAATCATTCTATATCATGCCATATCTCATAAACAACTGTTAGAGCTCATATCAAAACAAATTATTTATTGATTCAGTATTTATGAATGATTAGTATAATGTTAAAAACACACTTTAATAGAAAATAGAAACATAGAAAAGACTTGTGATTTTATTGATGTGAATATTCATTTTATAATACAATTCTTTATTGCCAATACAATAACAATAACAAAAGTCACATATATATCATATCAAATATACATTGGCGTGGCTAGAATAAGAGAGCATTGTGCTCTAGTCACGAGTTCTAATAATTAATTAATATGCAGTGCAATAATATTATGATACAATAACATTACATGATGATACTTGAAGCTACAAATAAAAACATAAATTCAATATCTTTCAAAAACAGTCAAGACTTCAAAAGTTGATTTTCTGAAACAAAATTAAAATAAATAATGTATATTGCAAATTTTGACATTTTTTTCAATAAGATGGTGTAATTCATATGTAGTTAATTAATTATTAAAATAAAAACTTACGTGCTACGCAAAACTGACCTTTTTGAGTCGCGGCAAACGCGTAATCGTGAGACAGAGAGACAGAGGAAATGCCGATCGTCTTAAAGGGTAGACCTCACTATCGTTCGGTCAATTAAAACTTTGAGAAACTAGCTTCGGTTGTTACACCATTATTGGTGAGATTGATAACGGTGTAACAACCAAAACTAGTTTCTCAAAGTATTAATAAATGTGGTTGTGACAATTTCGTCTTATTATTCATCATAATTCTCTTCCCCTATGTACAGTGAGAGCTGAAAATAAATACATTTTCAAATCATGACCCCCTAAAAATAAATAACCTTTTTTCCCCTCTCTTTGTTTTTCTCCTTATTCATCCACCAAACCCCTATAAATTAATTTATAAGAAATATACATTTTCAAATTATAAACCTCTAAAAATAAATAACTTATTTTTCTTTCCCTCTCTTCATTCATCTCCTTAATAAACCACTTACAATTTCTATTTCCTTTCTCAATTCAGCATTTCCTTTACCATTCATCTAACGTCCTCTATAAACACTCGTCATTTTTCTCTTTCACACTCTTTTACATTATTTTTCTCTCTCAACACAGTGAAACCAACCAACTTTTTCAACACATTTCCGACAACCTTTGATCAGTGAAATAAGGCCCAGTTATGTGATAACAACTGAAGCAACTCAATCAAGGTCCGTGTAAATACAATATACTAATTTCCCCCGACAACAAACACTCCCTCCGCGTGCATTCGCGTGCGTCTGCCGCGATAATGCACTCACACACGCACACACAGATACACACACAAACACACATGTTAGCAAGTACATGACCACTAGCTGGTCTCTACTCTACTCCAAGTGCGGTCTTGTCAAGTGGCTGTCGGTCCGCGGGAGTAACTGTGTCCAAACTTCGTCGTGACCCAATCATTTTGTAAGTACACCTCGAAATTACACCGATCTAATCTACCAGTAATCTAGCTCCATAAATTTATGACCATATTATCAGTAATATGCCATAAAAGCATTAATCTACTTTGCCCGCTGTCTGTCATTGAAATCATTCACTGAATTTTATTGGGGAAACTTTCGATTTTTATATTTTATTTCAACTTTAATTCGGTCGAAACTGTTGTAATAATTATTATTCAATTTCAACTATAAATTGGTAGTGCAATATTTATATAGTGATAAGAGCACTTACTTTAGGTTACAGTAACTTTATAGAGACTATAATAAAGTCATGGTATTTTAGGTATGTGATGGCTATTTCGCACTGTTGTAGGATGTAGTGCTTCCTCAGACACAGCAGGAGGCCTACTGAATAAGGACGAAATCCTTAAGCAATATTGAAACATACTCGATTTGTCACCATTTTTCAAAATTTCGATCATTGAAGAAGGAAAGAAATTAGTTGACACTGAATGCATGGTGGTTGATTATGAAAAACATAATTCAGGATGAGGCTGGGGTACACGAACAATCCTGTGTCGTTCCTTTACGCATATTTTACTGATAAATTAACGCCGTTACTATACTAATCTGGTAGTTAACATGAATAAAACACTCTTTATGGAAACATCTAGGCACGTGTATGGTCGACTCGTGTAGTACTAGCTGGAGCTTAAGTAGCTAGCTGTAATTTTGATTTCTGTACTGTGCACTTGAAGAAAATAAATAAGGATTCTAACAGGACACTTCCAGTTGGTGTTGGGGAACAGACTCCAGAAATATAAAAGTGTACTTTAACAGCAAAAATACCATGTAACGCTGAAAATATCATACAATACAAGAAAATCATCGGTCAAGTGAATTTTAAAGATTGCAAGCATGATTTTGGAAGGAGTTTGATGAGTTAAAATGAGCCGTAAAATATTTTTGCACAGTGATCGTGACAATAAGATGTGCCTGAATCCTAAACTAGGGAACGCTTTAAGAATGATAAAATTTCGTTTGTTGCAGTAATTTCAAGTACCCACAAAATGCTTTGGCTGTAAATCTCTACATAGCTAACATATTTAAACAAATTTGACGGATTAGCAAATTATCTTTCTGAGCTTTTTGGACAATCGATTATTTATTTCATTTAAATTATCAGAATATGTTCTAATACATGAACGAGACTCCAGGTACACTTCCTAGAATTAGCTCTAACCGTGAAGTTGTATTGATGAGATTATCAAATTATTGTAACTGCAATTTAAATAGTATTTATGGCATTTTAATAAGTAATTGCATTAATCATTCAAATTAATTCTGTGTGCTGACACTATTCTATCATTTCAATCTCTAGAAAAATACACTTTGAGGATCCACTATTTTAAAATTGCTTGTACATTATTCTATTAATTAAGTAATAATTGCTGATAATAGAAACTGGATATTTTTTATAAAACTTGCACTATTTGTATCTCTGCATAAGTCCGTGTACTAAGAATTCAATAATATGCAAAATTATCCAATCCCGAATAAATTTCTCCTACTCAGTACGTAAATAGATGTTTTTTGTACAATAACGCGTTTGAGATAACCTTATTTGAACTATTCAAGGCTACTGGCTGTATTGAATGACTTATGTACGCTAGGTGGAACGAGGATGAACAAATTCACAATGTCAAGGTTTCACAGATTAGATGATTCCGCTATCAATGAGTATAGATATGGCTATCAGCGACACTCATTGGCGTAAGAACTAGTGTATTTTAATATAGATTCCAAGCAATATGATTTTTGCAAAGTGAAGCTCATTATTGACTGAATTATCAGATCTTTCTATCGGTAGATGATAGAAATCGGTGAACATTACTACACAAAAATATCAGTCACCGCCCGAAATCGAACCGTGGACCTCCCAAATGCCGGTCGGGCGCCTTAACCGCTAGACCCTGATATTTTTTTGTAGTAGTGTTCATCGATTTCCATCAGCTATTCAATGCTGTTGTCAATATCCGCCATTGCGGGAGTCTTCAGTACAATAGCACCTTGAGGAATTCGAAGTTAATAAGTTATGTTCTATATAATATATATCTATCTATATAATATTATTTGTCAGTTCCTTCAGAGCCAACTATCAGTAGATGATTTGAATTAGGGGTGGCTGGTCACGTGGTAAATGTGGTGGAAATGCGATCATGATGTTTATTCACGTGAGCTCAAGACTTTTCTTAGATGGGAAGCCAAACTGCTATGACTGATGTTATTGGCTTTATTATTACGATTCAATTTATTGATTAGCATGAGATCAACAAATCCTTACACTACGCCTTAATTAATCGCTTTTATTAAATAAAAATATGATAATCAGTGGAACTTTTTTGAAACGCATATGTCAGTATTATCATTTTATTTTTTCTTATTCTGTTTCCCCTGCCACTTGAGATATTTATTATGCATAAATTACAACTTTATTCATTTGCCAAAAATTATTACAAACAAAATCTACAAAATAAACTACCTCACAAAAACTTATAAAAAAAGGTAATTTCTTTATACATTTTGAACCAAATAGAACAAAAAAGTGTAATTTGCATTAATCACTGGATTTTTCAAGGCAAAAAACTATTCAAAATATTATTCGTATAAAATATTTTTTAACCGACTTCCAAAAAGAACAAGGTTACTATATTCGAACTGTTTTTTTTTTTTACTTTTATGTTTGTACATCAATCATTCAAACAATATTGAACCGATTTCGATGAATTTTTTTTAAATGAAAGAGCATCGCTTAGCGGTGGTCCCATCTAAGTTTCGCAAGGATCGGCCCAATACTTAGCCCAATATTAAACAAAAAGGAGCATTCTTCGATGTCTTCATTTCAATCAAGTTTAAATAGGATAGTTCCACACATAACCGCCAATCGGATAACCGGTGTCGTTTACCAAGCTGATCATTGTATCATATGGAGCGCTTTTCATCTAAACGGTTTTCGAAATCATATGATGCAATGCAATTATGCCGGGTAAACGACATCGGTTACCCAAAGCTGGTTCAGTGTGAAACAAGCCTTTAATGTCCCGTTTAGACCAATCACATGAACTTAATTTGAATCGAGAATAAGAAGAATATAATATTTCTGTCCATATGTATATATGAAAATTGTAAATAATTTAGTTGATGTTATTGAGTCATAGGAATAAAGTTATTTAGTTTCAATCATAAGTTGGAGAATTTGGAAAAACAGTTGATCTCAGAAGTATTTTTAGTTTTGCTGCTGTGATGGATTAAGAATATTTATTCGCCATTATCGTACATGTGCGTACAATAGGCTATTTTGAGCTTATGTTTGATGATCCTTTTGTACTAGCTCAAAGTTTATGTTTTTTATATGAAAAAAATATATATGACTAATATCACGAAAAATATCGTACATAACTCGTCCAGGAAGATGTTTACCATACTCGTATGATAATACCGCACTCAACTTCATCTCCTGCATTTACTTATCATATTTTCAGTAAGCACAATTTTCCACACTTGTATCGTAATATAGGCCTACTATTTCAGTGTAGGTATATTCTGAAAGGGACCACATCAAAATGAATCAAAAGCCATTTCACTTTTAAGAAGCCTTTCTCTATTATAATTTTCCTAAATACAATATTCCACATTGAATAAAGCGTTATAGAATTTTCCCTAGTTTATCTTTTCTTATAAGTGGATTTTTAGTTACTTAACTTTCGTTGTTATAAGTTAATTAAATATTTCTTAATGTAGGCTTTAAGAAATTTCTCATGTTTTCAAAGTTTGAAAATTCAACTAAAAAGCTTAAAATAAAACATATTTTAAAACAAAAAAAGAAACCGACTTCAGTGAAATGATAAATTACTCACGTACGAAAAAGTTTAAAATAAAGTATTTACTTTAAACTGAGAAAATTTTAAATTTTATACAAGTAATCTTTTGAAGTCGGCGCCAAATTTCCCATAAACTTCTAAAATATAACAGAATTACACTGTGACGTTTTCCATGACGAAATAATTGAACAATCTAATATCAAAACTGACACTATATTTCAGTAAAAGTGAGTGTAAATCACATATTTAATTGAAATACAGTGTAAGTTTTGATATTAGATAGAATTTCTTATCAATTACTGTATTTCAGTAAAAGTGAGTGTAAATCACGTATTTAATTGAAATACAGTGTTAGTTTTGATATTAGATAGAATTTCTGATCAATCACTTCCTGTTGGTTCGGAACCCGCCTAAAACTGTAGGTCCAACTCATCAATCTCCATCATCCAATTCATTACCCACGTAAAGGTCTCAGACCTATGAGGGCTTCATCCTCCAAAAAATACAGTGTTAGTTTTGATATTAGATAGAATTTCTTATCAACTTCATAAAATATTTGGCGCCGACTTCAAAAGATTACTTGTATGAAATTTAAAATTTTCTCAGTTTAAAGTAAATACTTTATTTTAAACTTTTTAGTACGTGAGTAATTTATCATTTCACTGAAGTCGGTTTCTTTTTTTGTTTTAAAATATGTTTTATTAGCATAATGGTTTAAATTACAAATCTAATCTTGAAAACTTTCAATATTTTTTTTCAATAGGAGTACACCGTAAGCTTAGTATTTAGGGCAAAAATAAACGGAAAATTGAATACTATTAAAAGCTACAGCTATCAATTGCATTAAGAAAACGCGTTTATCTACTCGAAGATAAGATATTGTCACTTGATTACTTTCAGGGACCTAAACTTACATTATTTTTTCTAGTTCTACCGAAGCTGGATCCAATAATCTTATGTGGTTGAAAAAAAAATAATTTAAGACATGCATTTTACAGAGTGTTCTTGAAACCAACAACAATACTGAAAACTGCAATCAAATCAGAATACTTGTTCTAAATATTACGCCTAAATGAAATAGTTTATCATCTCTTGATGAACCTTGCTCAATATTTTTTTTCTATTCGTTTTCTTTTATTTATATTATTTATTTTTAGTCAACCACTCATTGAATGGTACCATGTAGTTTATGAAGAATTAAAAATACAGATCAATTATAAGTTCTTAGGTTACGTTCCTAGAATGGCAAAATATTTTATGTTTCACGAAATAGTCCTATTTCATTTTTGTTTTTGACTGATAATAAGAGTAAGACTTTTATTGGTGGGGAGACCCTTACGGATAGTTCCACATTTTTTTACTCATAAAAGGTGGAGGCATATAGGTATAGACCCAAAAGTTCAATTACATTTTAATTATATGAAATCTAGTAATTATCAAGATGATGCTGAAAGCAACCTATGAAAAAAATGAAGAAAAAAATGTTTTCTCACATTATTATTGAAGTCCTTTCATGATTGGTACATTACTTCATCGACTATGTGTTACTTGCAAACTTGTGTAGTGTTATTTAGCTCCACGACTAACCCATCCTTTATTTTTGAATTCCCAGAATCGACAGGCCACACATCAACTGTTTAGGGGTCCTAAAAACGAAGATTATAAGGCTTGTGAAGTAATGGGTATAATATTGATAACTGACACTGTATTTCTATTTAAATCTTGAGATTTACTCACTTATACTAGACAAATGTATTTCTGATGTTGAAGATCCATCTTGTTTCCACTAATATATAACAAAAACTTTGAAAACACTTTTAAGTGGAAACTATAACTCACGTTATGGCGTGAGTTGAAAGTGTTTTCAAGTTTATTAAACGCATTTCACTACTAAGGAGAAGCTTCATCAGTCTGCCTTCACCCAATGAAGATTCTCCCCAGAAGTGAAAAGCATCCTTTTGGTATAAGTGAGTGGAAATCATAATTTAAATTGAAATACAGTGTCAACTTTGATATCAGATTGTTCATATTGCATCATGGAAAACATTACTTATTAGTATACTTACACAAAAAATGTTGTAAAATAATAAAATAACATAAAAAAATTATAAATTCATACATAACATGACTAATTGGTATACTTACATGTAAAATAATAAAATTTAAAAAAAAGGTTATCTTAACCACTGGATATTTATCTCCAGTTGCAATGCACACTTATATCATACTTCTCTAATAGATCTAGATAAGTGACATAGTACATAGTAAAAGATAGGACTACAGATAAGTATCATAGTAATAGATAATTACTGTAAAGAGATATCTGACTAATTGTATCCAATTTACAATCTAATCTCTAACTGCTTCAGTCACTTCCTTTTACTGGAACCAATCTATAGAAATTACTAATCCAATACATAGATATACAAGAACAGCTAGTTTCTTGAATCAAGATGCAAGCCCATATAGCTAGACGAGTACCTAGCCGGTAATTTCGACATTTTAATGACGCAATGAAGCATCTATTCGTGAACAGCGGCTGTAGATAAACAGGTATTAGTTTGAAAATATGCCGACAGAGGTCGCCGTAACCGAGCAGGATTTCAGTATTGCGGGCACAGCCGAGCCGATAAGTTTGAATTTATCAGTGTTAAGGAGTGACTTCAGTTAAAAAACGAGAAGTTTGTGTAAATAATTATTTTTTCTTAATAATTGGCCCGGCAGTGCCCCAGAATTTTAAAACTTGAATCAAAAATTTTCAACAGTTTCCAGTTTACTAGAACGTGTTTTAACTACTTGGAAAAAATTCTTGTCTAGTCATTGCTGACTTTCAAAAATTGTGTTTGTGTAAATATTAAAAAATTGTCAAGTTTTTGAACTGTGTGGGTGTTTTATATTGGCATAATTCGGAGAGTACATATAAGTTTCATATAGGTGAGTGAGAAATTAAAATTTGTTATATTCTTTTATAATTTTTCTCTTTTTACATAAGTAGTCATTAAAAATAATCGCTATCAAAACAATCCAGAGTTGTAATTATTTTTTCCAAATTATTACAGTATTTAGGAAAAGTTGTACAATATAAGTTACATGTACAAGCAAGTGTAAGGTATGAAATTTATCACAGAATATAATTAAAAAATAATTAATAGCGGTGGTTAGATAAAGAAAATTCTCCTTTTCTATCAAAATTAAAATTTTATATTTCAAAATTTCATATTTTATATATATTGTATATATTTATATTGTGAAATATTGTGGATATTTTATCAATTAATAAATGTAGGCCTATAAATAACTCAAATTATCTAAAATCCAGGTTCTTTCACGACGTGGGTTTAATTGCATAGAGTTGATTAACAGCTTGCACACTCAAGAAGCAAAAAATGCCCGAAATGTAGAATCAAGCTCTACAAATACCTCCCAACGAAACTTATTGATCATTTCAAAATTATCATCCATCCATTAGGAATATTACAAAACTAACTTCCCCGTATTTGGATAATGCAGTGAAAAAATGCAGCTTTGTCCTTGAAAATTGCAATCTTGTCATTATCGAAGATTTACTTTCATGAATTTCAATAATTGGAACAAATTATATTTCAAGGTGAATCGAATTTGCCTCTTTGAAAACAGTCTTTAAATAACTAGTTCATAATAAGATATTATTGTTTGGAAAATAATAGTACGGTACTGTTTCGAATAATCTTACATTAATTTTTGTCGAAGACCTGCCATCCTTACGGTATATACCGAAAAGGCTACAGGTAAACCGGAACATATGTATTAGTCGCAATAGGTAAACCGGAACATGTGTATTAGTCGCTATATGTAAACCTTCTCATGCATAGCCACCTGCACAGGCGTATGAGAAAGAAACGAAAAATCAATTCTTCCTTCCTTAACATGCATAACTTTTACCCGAAAAAACTGTATCAGAACAACAAATCATTATTTTCCTGGATTTCTTGTTCCATGATGAACTGCGTTGTTAATATTAACTTTTCATGTGAAATTTAACGACTTGCAGTCAAATATTTGACTGTATTTGACTGCAAGTCGTTAAATTTCACATGAAAAGTTAAAATCATTATTGTTTTATTTACTAGAACAGACGTGAAATTATTTTTACATACCTTACCATAATAAGCACTGATAGTTGCTGATTGCATAATAATTATTTTCGTTCAATATACGTCTAATTTTCTTCTTTCATAACAAACACGCGCACTTCAGATTGCAACAGTCTTTGCAATTCCTAGTTATCTGAAAAAGAAGAAGAATGTAAAAAAATAAAAATGGATGAAAACTATGGCAAAATAAAAAGAGAAACTAACTTAACATGACGTTATCAACTTTATTATCAGCTTTATCATCACTTTTCCGGTGGTCCGAAGCCCACCTAACACTGTAGGTCCACCATTCATAGCATCATTGTCTCATCATTCATCACATTAGTTATTACCAACGCATAAGTCTCATACTCATACTGAAGGATTTACCCCGACACATAGTTTTATATTGGGGAATCATATTTTTTTAAATTTAGCAATCAAATCACTGTGTTTTCTATTTAATAATATATTGTAATGTTTGAGCTTATATCAATAAACTCTTCTGGATGCGTTTTCCATCATACAGGGAAATTATTATTATTATTATTAGACGTGAATCTCCCAAAGTGGAAGACGCTGAGTAGAGATGGATCATTTTTTAGACTTTTTCTTGTTTGCCCACCAGCTTTTCATTTTTTGTGCGAATTCAATTTTTCTCTCCTCTAATTATTATTATTATTATTATTAATATTACTTATGTGGGTTTTATGAGCTAGAAAAGTCAATGTTTCAATGATTTCGAGATAACAGAGATAATATCCCACGAAGAATCAAGTACTGTATCATTAAATGCCTAATTTAAAAAAATAGTCTACGATAATTTGCAAATATTTAAAAAAATTACCTCATACCTTAATAAAATATTTAACCTCATACCCAAAATATTTAAGTCAGTGTACTATGGGTCGTCTGACGATGCTCTAGACAACAGAGCGAAACGGCCGTCACGCCATAACGTGAGTTAATTTCAATTTAAAAGTGTTTTTTTAAGTTTATATTACATATTAGTGGAAACAAGATGGATCTTCAACATCACATTAAAAAAATTATTAATAATGGGAAATAATAACAACTGATCATAAAATAATTGCATGAGTTTCAATATTGAAGTTTCTAACAGGAATTCAACTCAATCCCACTCATATATTTGACTTAAATTGCCAATTGAAATTTGGAAATGACTTCCTCCTTAATTAGACAAGATAGTAAACAATAACGCAATAACTAATAATGACGTATATAACAGGAATTCAACTGTGATATTTCCTTGTTAGTAGCCTATAAATCTTGCTACATAATAATAATACTAACCGTTATGAAACTAGATAGGATACTATTTTTCAGATAATCCTATTGACCCAAATAAACATTGGTTAGTTTCCATGCACATTGGAATCTATTGAGCCATATAAAAGTTTCCAGTCACAAACATAGTAATATTTGGTATTCAATGAATGTTCTTCAACTTTATTCATAACATTTATTTATCTGTTAGGAATTAACAAAATATTCTAGTGTTCACTAAATTAATTCAAGTATTTCCTTCGTGGGTGGTTTTATTGACATCTTGAGTACCGTATACTCTCTATAGTTTGAAATTTATGAATTATACGGTATCTCATTGATAGTCAATGCTCTACAATGGAACTCAATTCTCGACTCTTATCTCTTCATGAATGCCTTTTTATTAGTTCTAATAAAAAATAATTTTATGGCCATTATCTGAATTTATACTCATTTATATTGTTTGCAATAGTCAATTATTGAATAAATTTGAGGAAGATAAATAATACCGTAATAGTTCATTGTTGGAGGCTTCAGGTGAAATTCCTTATGTGCTTCTTCACAAAGTACCTATTACAAAAATTGTTATACAAAAAGTCAATAGAGTTGAAGAAAATGAATCATTAAGGTTTTGCTCATAATTTTTTTCAAAGTTTCTTGTATTGAATATTATTAGGGCTTTGAAAAGTTGTCGATTGCTGTGAGGGAATATTTTTCTTAATTTATTTTGTGAAATATGGGGATTTAAATATTTCTTATTTCAATCTAACAAAAAGTTTTTTCAATATAATGTTTTGAGAAATTGAATTGTTTTACAGATTTTTAAACATTCATTTTGAAAAAAAAACTAAATGCTTGATAGGAGTAAAAATATGTCATTAATTTCTCAATGTGTCTTTTAGTTGCAGAAAATTTATCATACGTTTAAAATCCCTTTTAGGTGAGATCAATTGCCCCCCAAAAACCAAAAAAATTCAACTTTGAACCCTCATATTTCACAAAATAATTAATGAAAAAACATTTCTTCCCAGCAATAGATATCATTTCAAAGCCCTAATAACATCCAATACAATAAACTTAGAAACAAATTATGAACAAAAACCCTGCGCAAAGCCTTAACTATGAATTCGAGCTATCTCAAATGATCAATCAAAAATATATATATAATCATCGCCCAATGTTAGAAAAGTGATGAGAACTAATTTGCTAAAGTACCCACATTTAAGAATTACCTTTTATTCACTGTAATCTTTATTATTCTGTTGGCTGGAATATTTCCATAATTTTCTCTCATTAGTATGAAGTTAATACTAGCGATTTTCCATCACTAGGCTATCTAACAATTTTATTACAATTTTTCATTATCATCAACATTTTAATTCTCACTGTTTTATTTAGACATTCTTTACAATTAGAAGAAATAAGAAGAAAATGGCGTAATTTTTTTATTATCACTTACCTGTTGGTGCGGAGCCCATCTAAAACTGTATGATTCATAACATTGCATCATGATTCACCTCATTACCCAAGCACAAGTCTCAGGTTTATGTGAAGATCATCACCAAGAAAAATATTCGATACCTTATGGGTTAATTTTACTATTGAAGAAGTTTGATGTTCATGTGTAAAGAAGAATCTGTAACAAAATATTATTGATTAAAAAATATATTTTTATGCAAACCACACGAAGAAAGTTCATTTTTATAACAATTACACAAAAGAAAATTCATTTTGATGAAAACTAAACTATAAAATGCGATTAATATTGAAAGGAAATAAATAAAGAAATACAGAAGACAGATGAGAAATTTATTGGACAAGAAAATATTTTTAAATTATGAGATAAATTTTTATGAAAATCAAACAAATTCATTTCAAATCATTCAATTTAACAAATTAAAAACAAACTAAACATATTCTAAAAGAAAAAATTATTAGTAATATTATATTGATTTAAGTTGCGGCAGAAGCCAAATAATGTGATACACATTTGGACAAGAAAGCCAGCTTGAGCGCTTATCTCTAACTGACTGCTACTATTGCGGTCACGGGGTTGATTCCGTATATTTTGTTTAATCATTTACTTCATTACCAACGCACAATCTCAGGCTCATTTGGGCATCATCAGTAAGAAAAGCATAAAGAGTTTTAGAGAGTATTTTCAATTCAAATCAAAACCACTACATAATTATCTGTTTCTTATAGCCAAAATGTTTCGTGTTTATTCTTCGGCTTTCGATAACATTCCAATTCAGGAGTAACTAACTCAAGAAAATAACCTCCAAAGGGGAACTTAAACTAAGGGAACACATCAATAATAGGAATGGGCAAGGAACTACTTTTGATGTACAATTTAAGACAATAAATTCATTGTTTATGCATCATCTCATAAATTTATTATGTTTGCCAAATAAAGACAGATACAATTTCGACCTCATTCCTCAATACAAATACAACCTTGTTCATTCCTCAGCTGAAAAGAGCAAACAAATGGCACTCATAAATTAAACAGGCTTATTATTCTTGTACAATCACAATTGAACAAATTTAATCTAACCACTTATTTCATCATGGTAACATTACAAGAACAATAAATTGATAGATAGGTACCATATACCTACTACCTTTCCTAAACAATGCATACGATATTGTTGTCTCATTTGACTCATAATACTAACTTGCCTCTGACTTGTCCTATACTCCATAACTGGAGTCTCCAAGAAGTAATCTACAAAAAAAACTGTATATTCAGAATTTTAACTTCATAGAATACTAGTTAGGTTACCAACTTTATATTCACATATGTAATAACTACAAATCCAGGGTTGAATTTGTGACAATAAGGTGTAGCGGTACATCTTAAAAGTAAAAAATAGTCCTTAAAAATAAAACTAAATAACAATATTAAAATAAAACAAATATCTCGCTACTAAATTAGTTCAGTTGAGGTTTTAGACCAAATTTTATTCTTCAACAAACTCATTTACTCAAAACTAGGAAGGTTCTCTCTCTATGCATACTCCATACTCCTTCCCCTTCCCTCCAAGACGGAAATGAGTACCGTAAACTATATTTTTTACAAAAATAGCAATAGTCATTTTGCAACTGTAAGACCTATGAAAATCAAATAAATGTCAAAGACATGAGTTACACCATGAAGAACAACTAGTAATTTTTATCACTCAATTGGAGAAATTTATAGAATTGGATATAACTTATCCAACAACCGGAACAAAGAATAAAAAAGGAATTTAGTACTCCCATAAAAAATTCTAGTATTGAATTCTTGCTTTCGTGTGTTTAATTGCTTCAATACATTATTTTAAAATTATTGTCTGTTCGATAATTTCCTGAACACCTATAATGTTAGAAAACAAAATTCTTAATCAATTCTTCCAACTTCTATTTTCGAAGATCATTTTGAAAACTTATCATTGTAGGACTTGTTCAATGATTCTTCAATCAGTATGATAAAAAATGCTTGTGGTGTGTCAAAAAATCATAATCAACAGCAAGCCTTTTGTATGATAATTATTGGTGAATAAGTGGGACGTTGAATGAATTATGGATGAAATTCTAAGAACAATTTATGGTACAATATGAATGGAGTAGTCTTAATTCCCACTGGAGCTTCAGTTCTAATCACTTATAATTTCTTATTGTCCTTGACGTTTTGCTAAAAATTGAATTTTACGTTTACTGATTAGCACAAACTAAAATTTATTCTATAAAGTAAAAAGGTCTGTATCTTAGTACTATCAATTCAACAGTGTCATTCATGAAATCGAACTCTTACTAAATTGATATATGCAATTGAATAGATAATATAAATTATCTAATACCGAAACTGACTCTGTATTTTTATTTGAATTGAGATTTTTACTTACTTATACTGGAGGAATTTTGCCTTATTGTGGCTTGAGATGAATTAAGTTTTGTTCATCTCACATACAAATGCCAATGTCCAATGTTGGATTGAACGCAGTTAGTAGCTCAGAGGTGTGCTTGATAGTATGCACACTCACCTGTGCAGCCAGACCCTGTAAAGGTGGGAGTGGACTGTCAAGCATAGAACTTCAAAATCTGTTTCGGTCGGTTTGGCAAACTGATACAGTTCTGTTAGCTTAGTGAGAAAAGCAATCACAAACCACCTCACTCCTCGTTTGTGTAGTACGCTCTGTGGACTTAAACAAAACGTTGAGGTCTGAAGAGTCACCTACAGTCGAATCGGCTATGTTACTATATATATAGGCTACATTATACTGGAGGAATGCATTTCGTGTCTGAGGAGAAGCTTCATCAGCCTTTATTTTATTAATGTAAATTGATAAATAATAAACTGAAAGGAGCGGTCTAAGCTGGGGAGTTGTTTAGGGAGATCAAAAATGGGCTTTTTGGACCTTTTTTGCGAGATTGCCCCTCCTTTCTAACCCTTCTCTAGTGAAGTACTGATATCGTGGGGGGGGGGGGGTATGCCCCCCCCCCAACCTGGGACCGCCCTTGTAAACTGAACTAACAGTTTTTTGGAAGGTACTCATCAGAACATTTTTCATTTGATAGAAAATTAAAGGATTTGAGCATCAATTGTCAAGGCTGAAGAAAATTGCCGTCTCATCCTAAAACTCTTTCGAAACGAGTTGAATAATAAAATTAGCTTCGTATGACGTCATAGTCTCTCAGTGTAAGACTTCCAGTTTGTTGAAAACATAATCATCCAGTTTTCTATTGCACTACAACCGGGATTTAGAAGCAGTTAGACCAAATGAATGGGACTAGTTTTGGGTAAAACAGGTACTTGAATGAGAAAAATCTATTTTTAACCTTTTTTAGCAGAAGGATGGACAGTTGATAGTAATAATTGATTATAAAACCTTTTCACCGGTGGCACCATGATTTAATAATAAATTATTGTTTATAGAATGTTAATGGAAAATGGATTCATGTTGTGTTCATGAAGACTTAAATAATGTGTTCAAGTATTTCTCATAAATCAAATAAATATCACCAAATATCTTCAACTTGAAAACTCTATAGAGTCAATACAACAATATTATTTAGTGCATATACCTGTTTATTTAATAAGTGACAGAATACAGAATAGTTCTAGTTGGTTTTTGTAAGATTGAGTTTCCAGTTTCCTCATACGCGTACAATTATTGACCAGAAATGAATAGGGCAAATTCTTAATTAATACTTTGATTTTGTAATAGTTTTAATATCTTACTATTAGTGTACAGTAACTCGCAAGTTGACTTACTAGCTGTGCCAATATCTTTCAAACAAATTAAATCTCAATCAGTTCTGCTTGGCATGTTTTAACATAACAATAGTTATACAGCAGATAATGCAAATGGATATTCACAACAATAAATGAAAGTATAGCCTTTGTATGTTCAGAAATATACAATGAAAAATCATCAGTAGTTACTTTGAATAAATTTCACTCAATATAAATTTTAGTAAAAACACTATTAGAATATATATATAAAGCCTATTATTAACAGTCCCCTGAATATTTTACTGAGGTTTCAAGTACCGTACTAAGGAAACTAGGCTGTTACACCGAGCTCATAATATGAAACAAATGATGCAAAGTTAATTATTGTACGTTTAATGTATGAATATTATCATTGATCATCTAATACATCAGTAGTATGAAAAAAGACAATAGTTCCCCAAAACAGATTTTTGTGAACAGCGCTGTTGTCAAATGAGTATATTAATTGAAATTTATTTTTAGATACCGCACGGGAAATTTTCTGCAAACCCAAAGAAAAATCTTTCTTAATACAAAATTATGTATTGTACTCAATTTACACAAGAACCATAAAAAACAATTAACTTAACGTAACAATAAATATTAACCTAACCTAATGTAACCTAACAATATTTTTTTTTCGGAGGATGAAGCCCACATAGGTCTGAGATCTATGAGTGGGGAATGAATTGGATGATGGTGATTGATGAATTGAACCTACAGTTTTAGGTGGGTTCCGAACCACCGGGAAGTGATTTTACAGCAGACAAGAGTCTTTTTTGCTGGTCAATCCAATCGGTCACCCTTACAAATAGCGCCCAAGAGTTTCGTAGCTCATCTCTGATTGAAAAGATACCTGCTACGGCATTCGACTATCACTTCCCTATTTTACTTGTCAAAATATTTTAAAAACCGTTCTAATATAAAAATGTAACAATGAACAGCAATTTCAACCATGTTGTATTTTAACCATAATTATCAATCTTTTCAAAAGCTTCCAAGTATAGTACTGCTACACCAACTACTACAAAACCATGTTGCAATGAAATGAAATTTCAACCATTTTTTATTTTAAACATAATTTACATTTTTCAAAATCTTTGATTCACAACAATTTAAAACCATTTTACAACGAACTGCAATTATTCCAAGGTTGTATTTCAACATACGATAATACTAATCATGATAATTATTTTTTTAAATGTATCAAACTGCAGTTTTATACTATAACAAAATCAACTGCAATATTTCAACTATATAATTGAATTTCTTCTATGATAAGAAAGTACCCTACTAATGTGACAAGAGTGACAACCGTTTCCAATAAATCAGTTCGTGATATCGATAACAATTAATTAGAATCACTTGAACGGGTTCTCATGGAAATTGACTTCTGTGGTGAAAGCAGTTAGTAGACTTGCCATTAGTTACACATGACAGAGCAGCGTGCTAAGTCAAAGCATTCAAGCCCATAATAAATTCTTGAGAAACAGCAAACTAATATCCTTGAACAATCTCATTGAAGTTTGTAGCCTACTGAGATTATTGCAATTTTACGTTTATATTTGAACAGTATATAAGATAAAGATAAAGATAAAAGTACTTTATTTATGTAAATTTACAAAATGTAAATGTGACTGATTAAAAAGCATATTGTTAACAACTCACTAGATTGTATATGAGAAAAAGCTTGGATATTAAAAAATGAGATTTTATGTGAAGCATTTACGTAATAAGGGCGAAGTCTGGACAAAAATTCGTCCACAAACTTAACCCTGATAACTTCGAACTGCGAGACTATATGAATAGTAATAATAGAATAAAATTTAAATACAAATTGAAAAAATGAGCGATTGAACATAATTGAAATTGTGTTTTTTTTAAATATTTTCTGAACAATACAGATTTATTTATTTATTTATTCATTGTGTCAAATTTACAACGAGTGTGAAGGTGCAACGGACTCAAGTCCAAAACTGCTCCCATCACAAATTTTGAATATAATATGTTACATTGTCCAAAACATTGAGGTTAACACAAACTAAAATTTAAGATATGCTGAAAACCTTCACTCGCAAAATAATAAAATTAATCTTCTCACTTGACCACTATTAAAACTATTATAACAGATGGGTTATTATTTACAAAATGAAAGATGAAGGTTGCCATGCAGTTGCTCTATGGTTGAAAATATTCTCTCCAAAAGATACCTCTCCAATGACGAGGTGAAGCCCGCTCTACTCTCAATGCACCTAATGGAATTAGGAAGTGAGTTCCAAGCCCAACAAGCACTGATAACAAATGATTTAGTTTAGATTGTAGTTCGGTATCCTAAGGGTATTATCCTTAAGACACATTATTCTGTCTGACTTCAGAAACAAATTTGAAATAGTTTTTAGATCAGTGACAAAGAGGTAGATAGGTTACTGTAGTTTGAATTTAAACCACAGTAACTATCCTTTATAATGAACAGCTACTTGCTGTTATCTGTCGAAGAAACTCTAACGCTGGACAATAAGTGATTGAAGGAGGAGAGGAAGAAGAATAATGAGAAAAGTGAAGAAGAAAGAAAATAAGAAAGGGAAGAGGAAGGAGGAGAAGAAGGAAAGAAAAAGGAGAAGGGGAAGTGGGACAAAAAAGAGACTATTAAATAAAATTTGTTAATAGATTATTAAACATTATAGAGATCTAGATTCAGTGGAATCAGGCAACCTGCTAGTACACAAGTAGTTCTGTGAACAGTAGACCTCACTCGCTCAACACTCACTCAAAAGGGGATGACATTTTCGAAGAAGTTGAAGAGCGTTTTCGACTTAATTTTAATTCTTTAATCTCTAAAGCCGCGTCTCCACCAACCGAACATGTCTGCCGAACATTGTTGGCGAATACAAAAAATGGTCAAACTTTAAACGTATGGGTCACCAAACTTGTTCGTGAGTTCAATTGAAATGTTCGGTCTGTGAGCGTACATTGACGACCAACAACAGGTTTCCGCCACTACTCCCACCACACCGATCATAATGTTCGAGAAGGCGTCCACACCAAACCAACTCCAAAAAATGTTCAGCGACATCAGCTGATTCCAGCGAACACTGTTCGCCGAGCATGTTCGGTTGGTGGAGACTTTATTGGCTTTATTGATAACAGAAAGTGTAAAAATCAATATTTGAAAAGACCAAAGTTTTTGAAGCCCCCTAGAAATCACCTCTTATACCTAATAAATGGTTCTCATGCATTTTTAGCAGCTTTTAATATCAATAAATCTCCAACCATAAAAACAGAAATTATTCATAAAAAATGATTAGTTTATTTATATATTTTCCGATCCATCTTACATTTCCGATTTTCACCAACTAAAATTATATCATGATCAACATAATGCTATCTGGTTCTTCTTTTCAGATGTATATTATTTAATCATAGGTCTAATATTTTCTGACCTAAAAAATATTTTGGAACATCTAAGTTGAATAACTTATGTTTTATAAATTAAAATAGATTGATTAAGACATTTGTGATAAAATAACTTAATGCAATTAAAAGTCGGTCTCGTTGTAATTATAGCTTGAATACAGCACAGTACTGTATAAAAGAAGGAAGCTCATATTGACACAAATACAGTCCTCACCCAATTAACTGTATATAAGAAAAAAGCTTATATTGATACAATTTCGCTTCATTTGAAAAAATTTGGCCGCCATATTGAATTTGAAAAAATAAAATACATAGATCGCTGTGCCTAGAAATAAGGAACATCCATATGAAAAATCATAACAATTGGTTGAGGCGTTCGTCCGTAATCGTGAGACAGACAGATAAAATTCCAAGCGTATTAAAGGATAGACCTCACTCCGTTCGGTCAATTATATTTGTATAATAAACTTCTACGTGTGTGTACTAGATCTACTAAATTTAGAAAGAAATTTTTAATGGAAATATCAGATCAACTATTTAAAAAGCTATCAAATAAAAGATGGAGATTGAAAACACTTGTATATTTCCTTTTAAAATGAATTCACTGTTTCAACTCAAAATTGTTACCAAGGGCGGTCCCAGGGGGGTCATGGCCCCCCTCCAAACGCAAATTAACTCTGGTGGAGTGGGGAGGAGAGGCAATCTCGCCAAAAAGGTAGGCTAACAACACCCATTTGTGACCCCCCCTCCCAATAATTCCAGAGCTGGGACCGCTCCTGATTAATATCCATTTGGGAAAGCTATTGAAGAAACCTAAAAAGATATCTAATTTGATTGGAAATTACATGGGTACTATTCTCTATATATTAGAGGAAATTGTTAATGTTATTTTCCTTGCAATAAAAAATGACTAAATAAATTTCGAGACTAAAATATTGTATTTTCAATAAAAATAAAATACGATAAGTCTCATGCTACCGAACAACAAAGTAGCAGACATGCATGAATGGAAAAGTAATTACCGTACACATTTCCACGCGGCTTTTATCAGTTGTAAACACTTTTGTTGATTGTGCGATCCAAACAAGTGGAAGAGTTGTTATTGTATTCGTACACTAATTAAGAAATACCGAGCCGATTATGTAATGCAAGTGAGTATAATAATAGATTGCTTTCTACTTTGACACTAAAAGAGAGCAAAATACTTGAAGTAAATATTGTGCGTCACTTTCATTCCATTATATTTTCAAGACTCGTCCAAACGAAGATTACTTATTACACTAGAGCGCTCTCGTAGAGCAATCTAGACTTTTGTTAGACTAATTATTGTACAGAGAATTAGAGGCAACGAAAAGTTAGGGTAAGCTCGAAAGGTAATGATTTTACCGAACTAATTATTATTATACCGGAGGTAGTATACTAGTTTTTAGCTGTTTTGGCTTACGAGGCACTAAAATACCTTTAGCCGAACTTGCTATTGATAATATGAATGTATTTATTTTTTTCTACAAAATATTATATGCGAAGAATGAGAAGAAAAATGTTGACGAAGAAGAAGAAGAAAAAGGCAGAGAAAAAGAAGAAGAAGGGAAAGGTGGAGGAGGAGGAGGAGAAGGAGGAGATAGAGGAGAAGGAGGAAGCGAAGGAGAAGGAGGAGGAGGAGACGGAGAAGGAGGAATAGGAGAAGGAGGAGGTAGAGGAGGAGGAGATAGAGGAGGTAGAGGAGAAGGAGGAGATAGAGGAGAAGGAGGAGGAGGATGAGCAGGAGAATGGCGACGATGAGGAGAAGGAGGCAGTGGTAGAGGATTAGATTAGATTAGATTATATTTCTTTATTCATGTAAATTTACAAATTTGAATATGAATGATTAAAATCAAAACTATCAACATCACACAGATATATACAGTAGTAAACTCAGAAAGTACTATTTTTTTAGTGCAAAGAATTATGTACAATGATCTCATTTGTATGATCTTAATGATATTAACTAATGACAATCTAAGTGATGCAATTACATGAAATGGCGAAGTTTGGACAAGGATTCGTCCATTCTTGACACTTAACCAGAGGACGAGGAGGAGGAGGAGGTGGTGGAGGAGGGAGAGGAGGAGGAAAAGGAGTTAGTGAAGGTGGAAGAAGTGATGGAGAAGAAGGAATGAGAAGACAAATGAAATGCAGAAGAAGGACGCGAAGTAGAATAGTATTAAATTAAATGTCTAAATAGGTTAATTCACTTTCTAAATGTCCCAATTTAATTGAATCGGGCAACCTGCTAGTAGATTGGGACTAGATGGTCAGACTACTCATTTTAAAATACTATTCTTCTAATACTAATACTCTACTCACACTAATACTAATACTCACAAACACAGCAAACTTTCACTGATGAAATAACAACCAAACTTTAATGGAATTCACTTATCACTTTATTACAAACTCCTACTTTGCAAATTCCTACAAAACTTTTATAACAGCGGAGAATAACGTTAGAGCATCAATACAACGATTTAGACAGACAAAACCCGCTGTAATTTAGAAGAAAATATTGATAGACTTGCTCCAAAAGAATTCAGACTATTTGCTACTTCAAAAACTCAACTGCAAGAGTTCGTCAAGCATGGCATTAACGTTGAAGGTGGGGTTTCCATTGCTGTCATTGGTAGGGTTCCACATTTTATGACTTCTTGCCACTCCAGATGTGGGGAGTAAAGTTAAAGTTAGTTGCGATTTTCTTTTAGGCAGCAGATCCCCTGCAGCAGGAACACTAATTTTGGGTTCAAAACTAACATAATTCCCATCCAATGATTGTTTTAGGAGCTCCTTCAAGTCAACACACCTACCTCCCATTCTTCTCCTTGATTTTTTCCCTCTTTTGAATGTTTTTGTCAAACTTTTACTCCCCAAAGTCGACGACGAATGATCCTTAGTTGATCTAGATCTCCTTTTTGTTGTTGATCCCAAACCCATAGAGGACCCACTCAAGTTATCATTATTAAGGTAGTATCTTCCATTTTCAATTTTTAAATCACCCTTTTCCAAGCATTTTTCAACAGAGTCCCGAATCCGCTCCTTGATTGAAGGCCGACTTTTGATGCCTAACCCCAGTTGAATAGTCACATGCTCCACTATACTATCCAGGGAAGCACCTCTGCATTCCAATGTATTCTCTAATAAAGAATGGACTTCGTCAATCAGATTATTACGCAGTGATTCTCGTACGTCGTTCATTTCTTAACTTGAAATTTATTTCGGTTTAAATTTAAAAAAAAAACATGCACTTTTGATGTAAATATTTTACAGATGAGTGTTCAATTTCGATTTCAAGATGATAATAATTATTTGATAATCATCATATGTTTTGGTACGCCGTAATGGTTGGTGTGAATAAAGTTCAACTGAGTCAGCTGAGCATTTAAAATTTTTGACTCTGCGCACCAACCCCAAATACCCAATATTTCTGTTATTTGATGTGAATAAAAATTTATTTTTTCAATTTTTTGGTTTATTACACTGTACTGGATACAACTAACAAGTATCATTACAGAGGAGTGTAGGTAGGTAGAATCTCAGAATACTAATAACATAAATAGTAGAAATTTTAAATCCAATACAAGTAACCTTTTGAAGTCGACTCCAAATTTTCCACAAACTTCTGAAATATAACATAGAATTTTTTATAAACTTCATAAAATACTTGGCGCCTACTTCAAACGATTAACTTACTTCATAGAATACTAATAATATAAATAGTAGAAATTTTAAATTCAATACAAGTAACCTTTTGAAGTCGACTCCAAATTTTCCATAAACTTCTGAAATATAACATAGAATTTTTCATAAACTTCATAAAATAATTGGCGCCTACCGTACATCAAAAGATTAACTTACTTGTATTAAATTTAAAATTTTCTCAGTTAAAAGCAAATACTTTATTTTAAACTTTTTACGTGAGTATTCAATTTTTGAGTATCATTTCATTAAAGTCGGTTTCTTTTTATCATTTTAAGCTTTTTAGTTTAATATTCAAACTTTCAAACATGAGAAATTTTTTCTACATTGTGAAATACTTAGCAAATCCATATGTTCAATATAACATAAATGAATTAAAGTAACTAAAAATCTAATTGTATATTTTTTAAATTAATTTGTGGAATTGTGTACTAAACTACATACTAGAACAAGGAGTGCCAAACATTTATAATAAATTGGTCTACATTGTGAAATATTTAGCAAATCAATATGACTTATAAATTAAAAGAACTAAAAATCTAATTATATATTTTTTAAATTAATTTGTGGAATTGTGTACTAAACTATATACTAGAACAAGGAATGCCAAACATTTATTATTGGTCTTGCCCCCCACCTCCAAAAAATGTAATATATATTCGCCACTAACTGCTAGTATCTTACTTGTAGACTACAATAAGCGTATGACTTTTAATGGTGGAGAGATCCTTACAGGTAGTTCCACCTCGCCGTTTGAGCCATGTTTTGGTGGACCTACTATTTTAGGTGGGTTCCGAACCACATATAAGTGATAATAAAGCTTATAACATCAAGTCATTGATGCACGGTCACGCATCCAAGCGCAGTCTTTTAGACTTTTAGGTAAGAGTATTGTTGTAAATTTTTGCATTGAGATTGGTGATTCTCTACTATAAGCTGCAGGCATGGTCCTATATCTAGCAACACCGCAATTTTTCAGGGCCATTTTTTATGCTGGCGTGAACTATAATTAATTTAGTTTCTAACATAATACTGCTGTTAATAAAGTAATAAAGTAAAATCCATTGAAATTATAATGAAACAACATTTATATACAAACAAGTGCACATTTCATAGCTCCAAGCAATTTGTTCCACTCATGCTCAATTTCATGATTAGGAATGTACAGTAGTTCATGTACAGTAGTTCATATATTATTTAGATTCTTATTCCCAACTACTATATTTTCAAGATATTTCTGTTAATATTCTGATTTAGAAACCAGACTTAGGCTAAACATATTTTACATTACTAGCTTATATAATTGAATTGATAATGAATTATCAGAATTATAGCCTTTTTCACATAGATAATTCATATAATTTATTCATTTCAAATTCCTAAAAGTGCTATCAATTAGACTTCTCAAAAGACTTAATCAAAAACCTGAAGACTTCCGCAATAGCCCATATTGACAACAGCATTGAATAGCTGATGGAAATCGATAAACGCTACTTTAAAAAATATTTAGTCACTGTCGGAAATAATTACATATTTGTCAGTTCCTTCAAAACCAAATTTTGTGATAATATATTAATATTTACTCATTTCATGCAGTTATTTACATATCATGCATTTTTCATTGATATCATGCATAGCATATGATATAGAGTACATTATTTTAATAACAAAATTGAACACCTGCATTAGTGATAGAAAGTTGTGCATCGTACGGTACCGTTCTTGTGTTGTATAAATTGTGATGAAATTCAAGTTCTTAACATTTTGGGGATCACACATTTCTATTGTAAGTAAAAAAGAATTGATTACTCTCGAATAGTTTCAACGATTTTGTTAAATTGAATTTTGGTAATCCAAAACTATTTACAATTTGAGTCTTTTTTAGTAGAAAATATACAACACTAATCACAAAGCTGTTGATTCATGCACTGATGATGGGAATAAATTGGCACTGCTACTTGCGAAGTCAGCTGTCTGGTTAGCAAGACACAAATTCCACTCACCTGTCTAATATGGTGAGCGCTTATTCAAGATTTTTCACGAAATTCAACCTCCAAGAACCCTTTAAGAAGTCTTGCATACTGTAGCACCCAATTCTCAAAGATAATCACCAAAACAAAATAAAACACATGCTTCAGAATGGTGAATGACAGATTAGATTAGCGTGAATACCGCCATTACACAGCATGTGTTCGTTTTTGTGATTTTATTTGTCATCAAGTATTAGATAATTCACTTAACTAAAGGGTAAAAACCACATTAAACCAAAGGACCAATCAAAAAAATTAAATAATCTAGAATTTAAATTAAGAAAACTGTTAGAAAACAAATAAAACAAAATACTTATCAATCAAAAACAAAAATGTAAGTTCTATTAAATATTTAAAAAAAAATTAAAAAATTGATGCATTTTTCAAAAAATCAATGTTTTCAAAAAATCAATGCATTATTTTAAAATTGATGCTTTTGTTTAAAAATCGATGCTTTTTTCAAAAATTGATTAAAGTATTGACGGTGCGATCTCTGTAGAATTGAAAAATATTCCTCTATTTTTAAACCTATTATGAAAAAAAAAATGTATCAATTACCGATGTAATCGAATTCCCATTTTTTGTTCTTGAAAGTTGGGTGCCTATATTGTATTCTAATTTGCTCGTTTTTGGAAAAGTTAGTGCGTTTTGAGTATTAAAAGGTTTATTACTTGGTTGTGAATTGCTTTGAAATTTGCTATACCACCAAATTACACCAAAAATTATTATTCATAATTATTGTTTGTAACGGTTATTCAAAATTATTATCCTGTTTGAAACGGTGACCGATTAGATTGGCCAGCAAAAAGACACTGATCTCTGCTGTAAAATCACTTTCCGGTGGTTCGGAACCCACCTAAAACTGTAGGTCCAACACATCAATCACCATCATCCAACTCATTACCCACGAACAGGTCTCAGACCTAAGTGGGCTTCATCCTAAAAAAAAATTGTAATCGTCGGAAAGTATCTCTGACTGACTGCTACTCTTCCGGTCACGGGTTTGATTCTCGTTGATTGCCCTGGCATATTCTGTGCCATTATTCACCTCATCACTCACGCACAAGTCTCAGACTCATGTGGGCTTCGACAGTCAAAAAAACACTAATCATAGGTCTCAGATCCTTACTAACACATATGGAGAGGAATCTTTTGCGGGCAGGTAATTTCCATAATTAAATTTTCAGCTGATTTTACATAAAACCTGACCAATTTACAAGTTGAATGCAAGCACTAAAAATGTTTGAATGGATATCTATCTAGTCTAGATATAGATAGTATAAATAAGATATCTTCAATCTTCGGCCAAATAATGATTTTGTAACGAAACATTTACCGACCTATGTTTATATAAACTTTTTACATTATTTTGGCGAGTACAAGACCTAGTATTGGTGACACTGAGCGGAATACTCTACATGGCGCTACATGGATCATCTAAATTTTGACATCTTCTCACTTGTACTATGATAACGCATTCAATTCACCACAATGCAATCTACAAGCCCCATTCAATCTTCAGTCAGACAGTTCTTAGCGTGCGAGCTTCAGGTAGAACACTAGACGTTATCCTTGACACCGTTTTTTGACGCTATTTTATCGTAAAGAGAGAGTGAGAGAATAAAGAGAGAGAGAGAGAAAGAGTGAGGTTGAAAAGGGGCGTTCAACTACTGACGTATGTTTTACTTGTTCAAGGTAAACTCAATGCATTGCTAATAGCTTTTACCGTCGCGACTGGTTCTTGGAAGTTAGTTTAGTAAACAGGTACTGAAAAACTTCCTTAGAAGTAGTTTTAGAAGAAAATTTCACTCAAACTACTATATCACTTTCTGGCATATTTAATTAGAAAAAAATTGATTGAATCAAAAAATACAAAACAAAAATTATTTTTGAAGTCCTTTGAGTGCTATTAGTAGCACTTAAAGGACTTCGAAATTAATAAATTCTGTCTCTGTATATTTGTCAATTTTTTTTAATTGTCCGTCACTTCAAACTAACTTGTGTAAAAATAAATGTTGGAATGTACAGTTACCGAAACACACTTTCTGGAATATTCAATTGGAGAAATTAGACCAAATAAAAAATAAGATAAATAGGCAATTATTTTGTGGAGAAAGTGAATGTGCTTTTATATTGAAACGGAAAATTTTACAGGAATATTTTTTGTAAAATCGAATCAAATCAGAATATAATTACAATATTTATGGCAAATTAATCAATAAGAAATATTTATTTGTTTTTGAGGATTTCTTGTAGAAAAGTTTATAGTAAAACATGTTTATAGAGAGGTTTATAGTAGAATAGAAACTCCTATAAAGCTGTGTTAAGGCTATGAGCCTAGTATTATTCTCTCTCAGCCCATTATTATTTTTAGTATTATTTTTCAGTATTTGTTTACAATATAATAGCTCAATAAAAAATATGTACATGTTAACAAAACTAGTAGAAAGGAAATAGCTAATAAAAAAATGATAATGGAAAAAATCTATATATTTTTAGATTTAACCCAATAAAATAAATGACAACTACCAAAATTTTGACAAAATAAAATACTGTACTGCATCACAATTTTAATTGACTATCAAACATTTTACAATTTTAATTTTTAATTCAACATTGCAGTACTTTTTATCAGCCTATCCACTTGTTTACTTTTGAATCAATGAATATTTTATATCATGTACCAATTTATATTGGTAGGTGGTTCGAAACCCACCCATTATTAGGTGGTTCGGAACCCACCTAAAACTGTAGGTCCAACTCATCAATCACCATCATCCAACTCATTACCCACGCACAGGTCTCAGACCTATGTGGGCTTCATCCTCAGAAAAAAAAAAAATCATATATTACTATTTTCTAGTTACAATGTCATGTTACTATTTTATATCTTGTTATAAATGCATAAATTATTATCTAATAAATTAGAATTCAATTTAAATACACATGCTATTCATGTCTGGTCCAAAGAACTTGAATAAAGGATCTTTTTTTATCTAAGGATCTATTTAAATTATCTAAGAATAATTATTTATTTATTGATACAGTCAAAATAGTCTCTATTTAGCTATTTTGAATATTTGTAGAGCAGCTGCAGTGGTATAACCAGTTGTAGCGCTTATCTCAGACTGACTGCTACTCCTGCGGTCACGGGTTCGATTCGGTTTCATTTTGCGTCATCATTCACCTCAGTACCCATGCATAAGCCTCAGATTATTTATTCTAATTATTCTTCTGATTCATGTGAGCATAATCAAAAATAAATAAATAAAATTAAATCCGTTAGAGCTTGTCTTTGATTAGATGATTACGGGAAGTGATAACCGAGTGTCAAGTTAAAGCCACTAGCAGATACAACCACGAGTGCCGTAGCAGGTATCTGTTCAATCAGAGATAAGCTACGAAACTCCTGCGCGCTCTTTGTAAGGGTGATCGATTGGATTAGCCAGCAAAAAAGACTCTGTTCTCTGCTGTAAAATCACTTCCCGGTGGTTCAGAACCCACCTAAAACTGTAGGTCCAACTCATCAATCACCATCATCCAATTCATTACCCACGCACACGTCTCAGAACTATGTGGGCTTCATCCTCCGAAAAAAAGATGAGACTCTGACTGGCTTCGTTCCCAGCAGCCTTGGGTTCGAATCTCATTCAGCTGTGGATGTTTCTCATCATTCACCAATTTACCATTACCCAAGCACAAGTCCCCAGACTCTTAATGAAAAAAAAAACTAAATTTCAATCGCAAGAAGACCCTAAAATAATCAAACCTGCACTAATTTAGAAGGTGGAATATAGACTTTGGTTGCCTTGTTCATTCAAAACATGAATAATTCAGTCTCTTATTAAAAACGATAAAGTTCAAAGGCCATCGAACTGGCTTACACTTGAATAGATCGTAAACATTAGTGTACTAAATCGCCATATTTCATTCTCCATTACTCATTCTTCTGTACAAGTTCTTCCATTCTTGCATAGGTACTTTCAGCCTACATTATTATCTTATCGCTGTCTACTGTCCCAAGTTTACAAAACAGGAGCTGATCAAGTTAATAAGCTTATCGTGGTTTCCGGTGGTTCGGGACATACCTAAAACTGTAGGTCCAACTTATCAATCATCATCATCATCCAATTCATTACCCACGCACAGGTCTCAGACCTATGTGGGCTTCATCCTCCGGAAAAAAAATAATTATCAAGCTTTCATCAACTCATCATTTTTCAATTATTAATTCCATTTTTTGTACTCCTCAATCATACAAAAAGGATACTGATCCATATTTATATTATAAGGCATATATTATAAATTTCGTTATTTATCTGCAGCAAAAGTAACACATTCAATCACACCAGCTATATAGGTTTATATTATAATTAGGCAAATTATTTCACATGATTAATAAGATTTTTAATTTTAGTTTACAGGAGAGGATGACTATTCTATTTGATTAGACGTTACGAATTGTAAGATATTATGCATTTCAAATGGTATCAACATAATAAATTAAAGGTAGTCTGTAATTATTTTTATAGTACGTAAATTTAATCGGTAATCATTGACTAGCATTATTTTATTTTATTATTTTTTTGTAGATCTGGCTCTGTCTTGGATACTCCACTTAAGGAGCAAAGACAAGTCAGACCAACAATTATACAATATTTTACACTAGTTACCATAATTACTACATCAATTACTTGAGGAGAGGCTTAATTTTGATGTGGAAGGAAATCTTTTACACTATAAAACGCTTTATAAACTTAATATTTTTCCAATTGTTTTTTAAATATTTTTAAGACTCTTTAAAAACTGCGGTAGCTTGTTGTGAAGTTTCCTACCCTGATAACTAGGGTTTTTTGTTTAAATGAGCTACCATTGTGCCTCACCAAGTGATCAACTAATTGATATAGTAATTATGGTAACTAGTGTATAAGATAGTATAATTCCTGGATGAACATTAAACATTCTCAATGAACAACTACATTTTAAATCACACAAACTTTTTGATCACATTTTACAAAAACCACAACACTTCTAACCAAAAAACTGACATGATGATCTAGGAACCCACGCCTCTGAAGATGGATCTCAAGGATTCGAAAGCGCTCGGCCTACAGATTAAGTAAGTTATACTTATTCTTAATGAATATTTGACTGCAAGTCGTTAAATTTCACATGAAAAGTTAATAGTATAATTGTTGATATGACTTGTCTTATACTCCATAACTCGAGTCTCCATGACATAATCTACAAAAAAAATAAATATATATATATATATTGTAGACTGATTTAATTTGCTTTTCATTAGGTGTGATCGACTGCCGCTGCCAGCAAGATGTTTGGCGTATCCAGAATGACAGGCCCGATGCGGGGCCATCTCAAAAAGCAGTTCATCCAGCTGTCCATGTCCAGAAAATACTCGCCTGAAGTTGAATACAAGCCCATCCGTAAAGTTCTCGTCGCTAACAGAGGTAACTTATTGTTACGGGTTCTATCTCTAGAATAATGCTGGCAACACTTAGAATTAACACTTGCACTTTATTAACAGAAATTATCCACAACACGCACTTATAAATCAGTTGTCACACAAAATAAAGCAATCAAAAACAGATAAATCGATAATGTTCAGCTAATAAAGCATTTGCAATATTACTGTACAAAAATCAATCAAACTGCTAAAAGGATGATCAAATATAAAATAATAACAGTTCAATGCACTGTTCAATAATTCAGGAAGAAACGTCTAAAACATAACATTAAAAACACTACAAGCACTTACAAGTCTCTGTTAAAGAAGCCTGAATAATTTATCTGTCACAATATACTTCGTTTATCACTTAATACAGTTTGTATTAGCGCCCACTGATAATCCGGTTTGTATGAGCGGAACCTGTCACAGTCACTTTATCATGATAAAGTTCGAATCACAACTGACAGATGTTTACAAGAGCTTCTGCTTTATATACATAGTCAACATTCCCAAAAGAATAAGAGGGTTTTCGATTCCTCTATAAAATTATAAAGTACAAACATAAAGATAAAAGTAAAGACATTCTCCAATCCTTAAGACTTTTCTATTTAAACAAATAATGCATTCAAAAGGTGTCCAGATAAACCGCAAGGCGAGGAGAGTATGAAGAAAGTAAACAACAAGGTGCTTAATGGTAACCGGAAGACAATATTGACACAGCAGTAATTATGCTGAAAATCACTGTTCCTTCTTTCTTGCCTTGTACATAACGTTATTATCATATGTCAATTATACGTAAATTATTTCATATCTCTAACTTTTTTGGTCCCTATGAGGCCCATACAGAATATTACTGTACTAAAAATTATTATTTCACTAAATGCTTGATAAACAAGATTTTCATAAAAACATATTACAAACATATACATATTTGATATAGGAAATGGAAGTAATTTATGTCAATCATAACCAATTCTTTCATCGTCCAAATTTGTTTCGTCCCTAAGATGGGCTAAGCCTATACAGAATCACTCTTAATTATACATCGCTCTATCACTATTAATAACTAAGTTTGATGTTCAAGATTATCATAAAATAATGGAGGAGTAGGAGTCCTAACCTGAGACCTTTCTACTTATCTTATGGACGCATATTGATTGAAGATTTTTAGAAATTTTCATTTAGACGATGCAAAACTATTTAAAATAGAAAATTTAAATATTTCTTACTTGAGGCAGAACTTGTTTTCGGTCAGGAAGCCGATCCTTAGCTTCTTTGCCCAAGTCAGAGAGGTCCCCAACCAACAATAATAATAATAATAATAATAGCAATTCTGCTCCTCATACAATTAGCCTTATGTTTTTATTAGAATTTTGAAAAGAAAGTCTCCCAACTGTTATATTTGATTACATAAACGAATATTTTTTCAAGATCTATTTTCAAAAAGCTTTTCTTAGAGCTTTGTTTCTATTACAATTTGAAAAGAAAGTCCAAACTGTCATATTTTATTACATTTACAAATGTAAACGAATTCATTTTCAAGGAAAACATATTTATTTTCAAATAGCTTTTCTTAGCGTTTTGTTTCTATTATTACTTAAAAATAAAGTCCCAACTATCATATTTGATTATGGTACAGTATATGAACAAATACATTTTCAAGGAATAAAGATCTATTTTCAAAATAAAGACGGGTGTTACTGACAATATGGAGTTTAATATGAGAATTGAATTGCATTGTTACTGAAAAAAATAGAAGTGATACTTTAGTGAGAATTAATTGCAAGAAAAAGTGGAAATGGGACATGCCCTATCTAATATTCATGCCTCATTTAAATAAATAATTATACCAACACTCATAAATTTCGAAATGATTCATTTAATAATAAACTCTTCTGAGAAATATTTACGTTTATGTATTGGTGGTGGTAATGCGATATTTCCATAATGAATAAATTGATACTGCCATAACCTCATTTATTCTAAATAGGAACAAAATTTTATTTTAGTACAGTCTTAATTTATTTATTACAATACAAATGAGGGCACAAGGAATCTCCCATGATTGCCCTTTTAACACAACATATGAAGCATTATAAGTTAAAGTTACAAATTACTTATAGCATTACTTGCAGGTGACCCGATTCAATGGAATCTGGATTTCTAGAATATGTAATAACCAATTGACAAATTTAATTTTAATTTGAATTTTAAGTCTTTCTTGTTTAAACTCTTCTTTTTCTTCTTCTTGCTCCATCTTCTTTTTCTTCTTCTTATTTGTCCTCTCCTTTAATCCTATGTCATTCATTCACTTCCTCTTTTCATTTAATATTTTTCGCCGACAGATAACAATAAGTAGCAGTTTATTATATGGGACAAGTTTTGTCATTAACTACAGTTTTTAATTAACTTAATTGAACCGAGTTTGATCGAGATTAAGAACGATAAAATTTCATTGGCCAATATTTCATTTTTTTATAAATAGCCCTTTCTCTAGAAAGAGAAAAGAGATAACATGATTCATCTCAATCTTGAGTTGTTCCTGATAATTTGATAATCCCTGATCTGATAATATTCAAATATAATTTTTTTTTGAATGATGAAGCCCACATAGGTTTGATGCCTGTGCGATCGTAATGAGTTGGATGATGACGACTTGATGATTGATGAGTTGAACCTACAGTTTCTGGTGGATTCCCAACCACCGGGAAGTGTCTTTGCATTAGAAAAGCATTCCTTTTTATGATGCCTTTTAAAGGTGTGCGGTCAAACTGCGCACGGCCGCTCTCAGAATTCAAGAATTACCCTAATTAGATGGTCGACTGCGCATGTGGCTCCGTCCAGGGTAGTGTCGAACTGCGCATCGCCTACAAATCGTATAGCACGGCAAAAATTTAAAGTAAGATGAAGATTTTTGCCACAGAATTTTTGAATAAATGGGTTTGCTTGGAATTTCACCAACAAGTTGAAAATATCTTCAAGATAAAGATCTACACTATGATTGCTGATATATGGTGTTGCTCCAGAGGTTAAGTTAGGCTAGGTAAAAGGTGTGATCAACCGTGTATCATAGGGGCAACATGCGCAGTTCGACCCTTTCCTTTTAAAGATGTTCATATCCACCTAAAATAGCAGGTTCACCATGTTCCCCCTAACATGGCTCAAACAGCGAAATGGAACTTCCGGTCTCCCCAACAAAAAAAATGCTTATTATTATTTATGATGCTCACATAAGTATGAAGCCGGCGTATCTGTAATGAGGTGCAAAATGACACAAAATATGCCAGGCTTGACGGGAATCGAACCCATGACCGCAGTAGTAGCAATCAGTCAGAGTCCTATCAGAGATGTTGATCATATTATTTAAACGAGGAAATGATAAAATTTTAGCAATAAAGTTGATATATAAATCGATACACATTTCGATACTGCTGTGAGCGATTATTAAATGCAATTTTGTCCATATTATTTTATGAAATAATTGTTCAAACCCTAATTCTCTCCCAATAACTGAGCAGAAATAATTTAAATATTGTATTTTCTTAAATCCAGGTAAATTATTATGATTCACTGAGAACTCCTAGTGCTTGTATTGTACCAATCTTGTTCTTTAACGATTTTTTATTCGTTTTATTCCAGGTGAAATCGCCATCCGTGTGTTTCGAGCATGTACCGAATTAGGAATTCGTTCTGTGGCAGTCTACTCAGAGCAGGACAAAATGCAAATGCACAGGCAAAAGGCTGATGAGTCATACATTGTGGGAAAAGGCCTACCACCTGTGCAGGCCTACCTCAATATACCTGAGATTATCCGGGTAGCTAAGGTACTGTATGGAAATATGAGGAAATAATATGAAAATACCGTAAATTAAAAAATATTAAAATAAATCAACAGATTTTTATGCTAACGAAAAATTATCAAAAAGTACTGCAGATTATAAAATAGTAGAATGATGAGTATACGAGACATATAACCAGAGTAACATAAACAGAATTAACATACTTTTTAAACCAATGGTGCCCACATGAGTCCGAGACTTGTGAGTGGGTAATGAGGTGAATGACACCAAATTGCCAGGTTGAACGGGAATCGAAACCAAGACGGCAAGAGTATTATTCAGTCAGAGAAAATAACCCTTACCGAATTCACCACTTTGGTTGTTATTGTGTGCTATTGTTCTCGTTGCCCCTCTTTTGATATGAATTATATTGACATTCAATCAATTCATATACTTAATTGCTATTAGCTATATTCTATTAATGCTTTCAATATAGACATATGTTGGTATAAATTATAAACAGACTATGCCTTCAACATCTATAAGCTTCATAGCCGGTGGAAGAATGTAGTGTATGCATTGAAACGTATTTTATTTATATTTTTTGTCATACACGAATTGAAAAAACGGGAAGAAATTTGTAGCACAAACTTTGTTTTAGAAGTCTAAACTCTCTCATTGGTGTCAAAAATATTCTAGAATTTATTATATCAATTCAGTATGTTGTATTAAATTCCTGGATTTCTTGTTCCATGACGAACTGCGTTGTTTGACTGCAAGTCGTTGAATTCACTTAAAAAGTTAATGTATTAATTGATTGATTTTACATTGATGGTGTTTTAAATATACAAAGAATCATAATTTTCTAATTTAAGGCCCAAATAATCAATGAGGATTTTCAAATAAATGTATTTATCTCAATAATATTAAAGAAGGACCAAAATATCTAAACAAAGACTGCTGCTTTTTGCTCAAAGACTACAACTAACTGTTGATAGTATTGTATGACTTATCGAAGCTCAGAATAATATAAATCTTTGTTATTATTATGCATGATAACTATTACAATATCAAGATTTTGAAGCACTCTTCACAGCTTCTCTGAATCTCAGTACCATACTGTATTCATATTTTATGTAACTTACTGCAGTACTTTAACTTCATATTGTTCCTTAACTCCATAGTGTTCCATCACTTCTTGTTGTTAATAAATTGATTAAAACATGTTTCACAACTGCTTGTAAAACATTTCGCTTAATGTTTTCTTCTCGTTTCACAGGAGAATGATGTCGACGCCATTCATCCCGGTTATGGATTGCTATCAGAAAGAAGTGACTTCGCGCAGGCAGTCATTGATGCCGGGATCCGTTTCATTGGTCCCACTCCATTCGTTGTACAACAGATGGGAGACAAGGTAAAAATAAATTTTGACATCTTTCTCAAGTTGAAAGTTAACACTGCTAAAGATTTTCCTTTTTTTATAATCACTATTGGAAAAAATACTTTCGATTTCATCCTTTTCATAATCCTAATACTTTTTCGGTCATAAGACAACCATTTATTCACTCAGATGTAATGCGCTGTTTCTATCAATCTATAATCTATCATCACTATCGAATGTCATATATTATTCTCTTCTAAACAACAATACAATAATCTATTGAGCAAATGGGACAAGACAATACACTAAAAAGCAATAAATAGTTCATTATTGTACAATTAAATGAAGACAAAAATATCATTACAAAACAAAATAATTTCAAAACAGTAAATAACCCCAAAAACATTTTTTCAATAAAAATACTTGAAGCTACGATAAACGCTCATTGATTAAATGATAATAAAAACTGTGTGAGGATAATCAATCAGGCACAAATCTAAAGCAAACGAGAAGTAGAAATATACAAAGAGATGAATGGGGAAAAGAAGTAGAAATAGAAAGAGAAATGAAAGATGGAACAGAAAGAAAAAGAAAAAGGAGAAAGATAAGAGAGGATTATAAGAGAAAGAATAAATTTAAGAAAAGCTCCATGATAAGAAGGTTGGGAAATACATGATATTTTGAAATAATATTTTTATTTGGCCCATTCTATATTTTTACCAATGACTTGGAGTACCTGTCTTTTTAAGTCAGTTGGGGTTATATTTTGAGTTTTTTACATGAGCGAACAAATAGCCGTCTGCCTATTGTTCTTACAAAATCTATATTGAATTCATTATTGAAGTCTAAACAAATAATCGGAGGAGTTATATGCCTTTGAAATGGATGATATTGTGTATTTCCACTATTGAAAAAATAAATCTATTTCACTGTAATTTAATAAATTCTAAGATATTCTAAACAGATTCTTTTATAGGTTGCAGCAAGACAAGCATTCATTCAGTACTGCACTGTTCAGTGAATAATTTTTATTTTATGGTGAATTTTTAGCAAATTGATGTGATGATCGAAAATATTCTGATGTGATTTTTTTTTGTATCTTTATGATGATTTGGCGTGACCTTTACAAATTTTAAATTGTTTGTGCACTACAATAAATTTTTTTATATGATTCACATTCTCAATCATCGCTACTGAAGAGAATAGTGTAACTTCACGATTTATTATAAAATTTCGAGACTTTTCCACATAGACTTTTAAAAGGTGAATTTTTAGCAGATTTATTTCGTAGTTAAAAATATTGTGATTTGAATTTTTTTGTATCTATGTAAGGATTTGACATATGAAAATTTAAATTGTTTTACTCTGCAATAAATGATTTTTAGATTTGATTTACATTCTCCATCATCGCCACTGAAGAGAATAATGCAATTTCAGGATTTATTAAAAACATTCTAGAATATTCTAAGCAGATTTTTTGTCTGTAGGTGGCAGCAAGACAGGCAGCCATCGACTCAGAAGTGCCGATTGTGCCGGGAACGCCCGGTCCAGTGACCACCACCGAAGAAGCCATGGAATTCTGTCTCCAGCACGGGCTGCCTGTCATTTTCAAAGCGGCCTACGGTGGCGGAGGTCGTGGTATGAGAGTTGTCCGCAAAATGGAGGTCAGTAAATAATACTATAATTATACAAATTAATGTATAATGTAACAAGTAATTTACAGTTGAAGCAATATTTAATAATTTATAGAATTGACCTTCTATAAAATATATATAAATTGTTTGAATCATGAAGCCCACATAGATCTGAGACCTGTACGTGGGGAATAAGTTGGACGATTTGGCATTTCAAGATATACAAAAGTTTTTCTTACAGTTAACCAGAACGAAATAATACAGCTGATAAATTTCAATTTCTTGATAATCTTTAATGGAAAAGGATTCAATTTATTTAGATTTTTTGTGAGACTAAGGCAGATGATAGCCCATTGAAATCAGGCAATTGATAATGGTTCCAATGTAACACCAATGAGGATATTTATTCTTGTCATTATTTCAAACGACAACATTATACATATCTGCATTAAGTCCTGGTCATGTCCCTAAATTATGAAGATATATTCATCTTATCGGCACAAACGCAAACAGAATTTTGATTCAAGTTCTTTTCATTTACATTTTTAGAATCATACATGATATTCACTTGTTACAAGTTTGTTACTTCCATAATTTGAGAAAGCAACTGTTTCATTCAAAGTAGTTATTAGTAAATTTCAATAATTGAAGAAATTCATCATTGTATTTCTCAAGTTGATAATGTTTCGGAACATCCATCAATCAACATTAATAACACAAGACAGTTCTCAATCTAACCAATGAGTTATTGATAATTTTTTCACCTACATCAAGATGACAAGAAATCATCAGAAATGTTCATAATTTAATGCATTATAAATCATTTTACTATTTATCTTGCAGAAACGAGCAGTACGATATTTGACTAAATTGGATTCCTATCACCCTTACAGGAACACAACTTTCAGAACGTTCCGATGCAACCAAATTTACCGAGCTATCCTATTTATTTTATATAATCTGAAAGTTGTAAAATAATTCAGAGGTACATCGATATAACAGGGGTGCCTACAGGGGGGGGGGCTATGACGCAGACTGCGTCATTGAAATTCTTGGGGGGGGGGGGGGGGTTCCAAAAAACGTTTTGGGGGGGCGCGTAAAGTTGATTGAAACCGTGTTTAACGTGACAACATTCATAAATATACTACGAAGTCACCAGATAGAATGTCAATTAATAAAAATATATTTATAATTATTATTATACAATTGAATATGAATTAGCTAAAATAGTTATGTTTAGGATTTGTGCAGGAAGTTATTATTCAAACTTAGCAAGACGCTAAGCGAGTGCTCTGAAAGTGGTTTATACAACTTTACTCTCCTTAACAGTTACTAGTTAATCAGCAGAAAGAGCAATAAGTCGATTTAAAATTATCAGAAACAGACTCAGATCAGCTATGGGAGACTCATGGTTGTCCAATCTAATGGTTCTAGCTGCAGAAAAAGATGTACTTGAGTCTATTTCTAACGAAGAAATAATTGAAAGGTTTTCTGTTTCCTCATCCCAAAGACAAAAACTTCTATGTGGGGTTTAGAGAGATAGATTTAAGAAGCTGAGAAGGTGCCTAGCTAACTTGTAGATGGTCGCACCCTACAAATTTAAAATGTTTGACTTCAAACTGTTGATGTTTTTCATGTATTTTACGATAACTAATTACTAATAAGTAAGAACTGCTATAGCAAAACTTACTAAATACTAAAAATTCAGAAATTTTTCATAACTATGTCTCTATTTTGTTTTTGAAAGACACTTTTTTCGATTGTGTGTTGTAAATAACTATACATGAAATGTGTGCCTTTTATGTACTTCATCCATACATAAATTCTCCCAAGATACTACACTAAGTAAATAACCTGTTGTTTAACTACTGTCCAATAAATGACTTAGTATTTTGAATTTTTGTGTTTTACAAATGAAGTTATTAACTCATTGTTTTCACTTCCTTTAAAGGAACAACTTTGTAGAATTATTTAACCTTAATGTAATTGGTACACCGAACATAAACTTATAGGTATTTCATTTTTATTGAACATTGTGTATTTGTAATAATATTTTATTGTTTAAAAACCATTCAGTTTGAAATTCTCATTTAGCTATTTTACAATTAAGTTTATTGAGCAGAAGTTCATACATTCATTTCATTGATATTTCGTTTTTACCTTTACAAGAAAATTTTACCTATGTAAAGAATCTCAAGAAATATACATTCATTTTGTATATTATCGACTGGGTTTGAATTTTTTCAATAGTTATAAAAATCTTCTTTTAGTTTTAGCCAGAATACGGGGGGCTTTTTTCGCATTTTTTTGGGGGGCCTAATTTATTGGGGGGGGGGTTGATGCTAACTTTAGGGGGGGTGCGTCATGAGGCTTAGGGGGGGTGGGCACCCCTGGATATAAAACATGCGGTAGTGGAAGCCCGTTTATTCACCGCATGAAAATAGAATTCTTTTGATATGAAACTTTTTAACAAACTGTCCCAATCATTATCAAGATTTCCTGAAACTTTCAAGAGAAACCTGGAGTAATTTCTAACAGCAAAAGCATAGTATAGAACTCATGAGTTTTTGAATGATAATAGAAGTGTAATACTGGTCATGTGTAGTGATAATCATTTATTGTCCTTGATTTTATTTTAGTGATTTCCCATTTTTTGTTTAAACTGTTAAATTTCATTCCTATTCCTCTGTTGTGTGAATGTTGTCTGTGATTTTTAACTTTGGCTTCAAAAATTAATTAAGTAATACTTGATGACAATTTTATGTGATTGTATTTTGAGTACTCCACTAAAATTTCGTATTCAACATTGAATCAAAAAACTTGAATTACCTTCAAATGATTGACAATAATTGTGCTTGCAGGAAGTGGAGGAGAACTTTATGCGAGCCAGTTCAGAGGCAGCGGCGGCATTTGGCAACGGTGCCATGTTTATTGAGAAGTTCGTGGAGAGGCCGCGCCACATCGAAGTACAACTGCTGGGAGACACAGCCGGCAACATTGTACACCTCTACGAGAGAGACTGCTCCGTGCAGCGCAGACATCAGAAGGTGGTCGAGATCGCACCTGCTCCGCATTTGGACCCTGCTGTGAGTGGATGCATTAATAAATTTATATAATTCAATACAAAAGAAATTAAAAAAAATAACAGACTACACAATATAAACAATATACAAGATACAAAATAAATTTGAAAAAATAACAGACTACACAATAAAAACAATATACACGTTGCGAGATTGACAGTCTGTAA
The DNA here is from genome assembly GCA_948455865.1 of Conomelus anceps. Lineage (NCBI taxonomy): Eukaryota > Metazoa > Arthropoda > Insecta > Hemiptera > Delphacidae > Conomelus > Conomelus anceps. The sequence continues at coordinate 20,873,488 of OX418226.1, read as the reverse complement.
ACGACAATTTGTCAAGTCCTAGACCCTGCTGTGAGTGGATAGATTGATAAATTAATAGAATTCAATACGAAAATATTTTTAAGAAAACAGGCTACACATTATAAACAATAAACGATATAACTTACATTACAATTTTGCGAGATTGATTTTGCGTCAGTATTCATCAATTTCAGTAAACTGAAAATCATTACTCACTTTGAGGCTTTAAACTTTTTGAGGCAAAGAATAACCCACGCTACATCCAGAGATGTATTTTACTACAATAAATCAAATTAAAAATGTACACGTTTTTCTGGTTGTTCTGCAAGAACTGCTTGAAAGAAAGGTTGAGGGTTTGAGTGCAACTTTGATGTAGCCAAGTTTGGAGTGTAACATTGAGGTATTAGTCATTTTTGTTTATTAAGTTATTTGTTTAAGTTATTTTCACTTGTTGTACAGAATTCGTTGTTAGCCAACAATCTATGGCGACATATAGAAAGTCAAGAATTTAGTGTGATTAAATATAGTAGAAAATAATAATGATAACATCGTGACCTGGATAGTCTGGTGTCAGGATTTTCAGGTTGCACCTGGATACTTTCAATGCCTTTTTTTAGCCCATTTTAGAAATTGACGAGGCTCATTTAAACTTGAAAAAATAAATGAAGACAATAACAGATATTATTGAAATCAAATTGAGAAAATAACTTTGGTATCATATTTTTTGCTAATGATGCCCGCATGAGTCAAATACTTTTCATGGGCGTGGGTGATAAAATGAATAGTGATACAAAATATACCAGAATAAACGGTGATCGAACCCGTGACCGCAACAGTAGCCAGTCAGCCGCATAGCTAAGCTTGACCATGAAATAATACATTCAGTCTAAAAATACTAGCCAAAAAAATTAGAAAATAATTAATTATGATTGATTGGAAAGCAAAAGAAAATATAACTTTAATGAATTATTATATCTTTAACAAAATATTAATTTATTTAGGTCACTAAGCAAGTAAAATGGACTAGTAAATATGACAGCCAGTCATATTCTCTGTTCTGAAAATGTTTAATGATATCTTGAAGGTGGAGTGGTAGTTTGTTGAAGACAATTTTTTGGTCTCGTTGTTTTAAAACTGTCACAATTTGGATAATATTTGATGTGGTATAAAAATGTGTAAATTGTATCAATGTGTTATTGTAAGTATTTGTTGATTAACAAGATACGAATAACAATATTTATCGACAGAGCGGAAGTTCACTGTAATTTTTTCGGAGGATGAAGCCCACATAGATCTGAGACCTGTGCGTGGGTAATGAATTGAATGATGGTGATTGATGAGATGGACCTACAGTTTTAGGTGGGTTCCGAACCACCGGGAAGTGATTTTACAACAGAGAACAGAGTATTTTTGCTGGCCAACTCAATCGGTCACCCTTACAAAGAGCGCCCAGGAGTTTCGTAGCTTATCTGCGATTGAACAGATACCTGCTACGGCATTCGGCTATAGATAGATAGATAGATAGATAGATAGATAGATAGATAGATAGATAGATAGATATAAACTTGATCTGTGGGCATTCCTATGCATATGATCGCGTCAATAAGCTACTTCCTTAACTACTCACTCACAAGCAAAACACAGGCAAAACACAAAAAAAAAAACCCTGTCTGACATAGGATGAGGCTTCATGACAAGGGCGCCAAACAAACTAGTCTATGTCAGAAGTGGGTATACATAGATACTCCTTTACATGATAAAAAGGATTTAAAACAAGCCATTTGGATATCTTCCTTTTGAAGTCATACAGGTTCAGATCCCTTAAATTATTTGGCAACCTGTTAAATAAACGTATACACATTATAATATGACTGGACCGCAACTTTTCCAGCCTAACAAAAGGAACCTCAAGATCATGCCTATGTCTTGTGCCAAAATCATGGACATCCAATCTACACTGAAAACCCTTAAGAGACTTGAAGGTGAAAATCAAAATATTATATATATATAAGTTAACCACTGTCAACACTCCAAGCTCCTTGAATAACCGTCTACAGGGTGCATTTCTCTCTGCTCCATACATAATCCTGACTGCCTTCTTCTGCAACAGTAAGACATCCTGTGTTTTGACAGAATTACCCCAGAAAATCAGACCATAACCCATAACCGACTGGAATAAGGCAAAATACGTAGTTCTTACACAATGAAATGGAACACATGACCTCAAGCGCAGAAGCAAAAAATTTACTCGAGACAACTTAGTCACAACAGCCTCTATGTGTGGAACCCAAGACAGACTTTGATCAAGAATCACACCCAAAAACTTAGCATGATCAACAGTATTGATCACTCCAGCATGTGGTCTCAAACTGAAAACAACTGATTGAGTCTTGTCACAGTTAAGAAGAAAGCTGTTAGCAGAAAACCATCCTGATGCCTGGACAACTGAGTCTCTAGCCCTCACACCCACAGACACAAAATCATGCCCAGTATTGATTAATGTGGTGTCATCTGCATAAATATATGCACTAGCATCAACACTATTTGGCAAATCATTGATTGATACCAAAAAAAGTAGGGGACCCAAAATAGAGCCTTGAGGAACACCACAATTCACACTTACAACAGGTGACCATTCGCCATTGACTCCAACAATCTGCCTTCTATTTGCCAGATAAGACTTGAATAAATTCAGAGATGAACCACAGATGCCATAATAGCTCAATTTGTGAAGTAAAGTTTTATGGTCAACACAGTCAAATGCTCGACTCAGGTCACAAAAGGTTCCCCAAGCAAACTCCCTCCTCTCAAAAGCATTGAGTATATCCGTAATCAGTGCATTTATGGCTCCCATGGTTGAGCTGCCCCTGCGAAAACCAAACTGAGAGCATGTGAAAAATCCTGAACTTTCAAAAAAGAAACTCAACTGTTCTGAGATAATACACTCGAAAACCTTAGCCAGTATAGGAATAAGAGATATTGGACGATAGTCTGCTGGATCAAGTCTATTCCCCCTCTTGAATACTGGACAGACACGGGAGATCTTAAGAAAATCCGGAAAAACTCCCTCTCTTAAGCAAGCATTGATGCAAGCAGCAAGTGGCTCAACTATCCATTCACTAATTTCCTTCACCAGAGAATTGGACAAATCATAGTAATCCCTAGAACTTGATGGCTTTAGATCATCAATCACTCTACGAACATCTTTTGGAGTGATGAATTTCCATTGGAAGTTCCCACTGACAGCTGGAAAGTTTCTCAACAAGTCTTCAGACAAAACAGTACCCTTGACAATCCCCTTTCTTATCTCCTCCACTGATTTCTTGAAGAACTCAGCAAATATATTTGGGCCAATAGGAATTTTTATTTCTTTGCCTTTGCCATTCCCTGGTCTCATCTTATTTATTATGGACCATGCTGCTTTACATTTGTTTGTTGAGCCATCAATAACCCTGCAGCTGAAATTCACTTTTGCTGCCTTTATAGCCTCTCTATACTTCTGCTTCAAAATCCTATACCTAACGTTAGCACAATCAGTACCCAGCAGCTTATATGAATCATAGGCTGACATTACATTTTCACGCATTGCAGCAAGCTCCATACTAAACCACAAGTTCTTATTCTTTCTACCAGGTTTAGGGTTAGGTACTCTGGAACGCTTTCTTGGACAAGTAACCTCAAAATGATGTTGTAAGGTAGTGAAAAATCTCTCAAAGACACTGGTAGCAGAGAGGTTCTGTAAAGGGCTCGCACTATGATCCTGTGTCAGGCCCAACTCTAATTTCCAATCAATGTTGGATAAGCAGTATTTAAAGTGGCTGATGTTGCCAGTAGAAAGACATCTGCAAGTCTGGTATTGGTTATTCCCAATACCTTTCAAGCCGGGCACTGCTGGCGATTCCCTCAACTTAAACCTCACAGCATCATGGTCTGAAAAAAGGAATGGAATTACATCAGTATTGGTATCCTCTCCATGAGCATTGGAAAATACATTGTCCAAACAAGCCAGTTTGCGTGTGGGTTTCATGTTATGACAGTAGAAGTCAAATTGACGAAGCAAATTAACAAAGTCTCTGGTCGATTTTTGGTCCTTTAAAATGTCAAATTGTGCATTCAGATCTCCCCCAAACACAACCCTATACTTCCTCCACTTAGAAATATAATACAAAATCTCCTCCAGCTTTTCCAAAAAGATATATGGATCACTATCTGGAGTACGATACAGAGAAACTATTATTAACTTATAAGACTCTACACGCACCGCACATGCCTCCATATGACCTTCAAGACAGAATTCAGTTAGATCTATCTGCTGACAAATAATATGATTAGCCACAAAAATCAGAGCTCCCCCATGGATTCTTTCCTCTCTTGCATAAAATGCAGCCAAGTTATAACCAGGGAGAATACAATGGTCACTGTAAAAACTGTTGAGCCAATGCTCCGATAAACAGATGAATTCACTGCCATCACTCTTCATGCTAAACTCTTCAAGCACATCAAATTTACCTGTAATCCCCTGAACATTCAAGAATATAAAGGACAACCAAGATTCAACACAGCACGACCTGCCACCACTGGATGCCTCCAGATCCACAGCCATCTCTGGAACCACATCACTCACCCTAACTGTTATATCCAAATATGTTATGTCATTATCAAATGATAAGTCATTATCGTCACTTATTCGTTTTTTGAATTACTTTCATACACGGGTGAAATATTATTTGTTATCAATTCTGCCAGCTTTGTTTTCCCCCTTCTGCTAAGATGCAAGCCATGTCGGGTGTGATACTGAGGAGGAAATGCCCATGTACTTACCACACACACATTATGAGTCCTTGTAAGGGCGCATATGATACCATTTAATTTCTTAATAAAATAGTTTTCCTGTGACTCAGCATGTAAGTCATATCGATAGGGTATAGTTGAGACAATTAAATTACAATTCCTATACAGCTCACAAACATGGGTCAGCCTCTCTGCAAAATGCGGAATATGGCACTCCTGGAAATCCTCATCAACATCATTAGTTCCAGCCATTAGCACCAACCAGTCATCCTTTGTCATAGAATTTGGATTAATAGACTGACTCATCTCCTCCACTATTTTATTAAAGGGAGCACCTGATGCAACATAAGAGCTACACTCAGATTGAGGAGGCAGTCTATCCCACACAAGGTCGCGTAATCCCCTTCCCTGACTATCAGACCATATATTTACTCTAACTTTCTTGAGTTTTCCTTTTGAAGCCTGTTTCCCATCAATTGGTAGGCTTATTCTATTTGTTATAAAATTGGAGGATTCAGATAGTTGAACAGAACCTATCATCAATGTTTCTAATTCCTTATTCAGACTCTCAACAACACTCTGTAAGTTTCTTGTATCCACTTCCAGTTCATTTAAGGCTGATCCATAGTATGCAATTTCGTTTTGCAAAACATCTGCTTCTAGTTTCAATCCACTGTTACCATCTCTTAATGACTCTGTTACCGCCCCACACCCTGAAACCACATCAGAACTATCAGAACCATCAACTAGCAAAGGAGATGCAGACCGCACCATGTTTTCAGCACCATCATTGACACACTTCATCTGCAACTCCCTGACCTCAGTGCTTTGCTCTTGACAGTAGATACTCTCAATGGAATGAGTCCTAGCAACTAATTCATCATACAGTTGTTGAGATCTACTACATTCCCCTTTAAGGTCTTTATTTTCGGTAAGTACTTCCCAATTGCATGCAATATTACTTCTAACAAATGGGATTAATAATGAGGTTTGTGGTTTGTACTCTATGTTCAAAAAATTGACATCTTATGACAGAAATTTGATAAAAAACAATAATAATTTATAATTACAGATCCGTAAAAGAATGACAGACAGCGCCCTGAAGCTAGCCAGGCACGTGAAGTACTCCAATGCAGGTACTGTGGAGTTTTTGGTTGACGGCGACGGTAACTTCTACTTCATTGAAGTAAACGCTCGTCTTCAAGTGGAGCACACTGTGACTGAAGAAATTACAGGGTGAGTTACAAGTCTAAACGCTATTTAAAAGCACACAGATCTTCAAGAAAGTATCGTTACGGGTTCTGATGCTAAAATAAGGCTGGCTACACTAAAGTTCACACTTGCACTTTATTTACACAAATTATTCTATTTACACACACAAATTGCAAGTTTTCAATAAATAAAGAAAGACAGATCAACAAATGACAAGCTAATAATTATTTTCAGTAATTATTTACAAGAATTAATAAATAATTAATTATAGGCCAATCAATAATAAAAGAAACAAGAGTCCAATAAACTGTACAATAATGTAGAAAGAAATGCTAAAAAGAACAGCTAAACACTTACAAAACACAGTACAATATGTTATTCGACAATCCCAAATAATATTACTTCACACAACGTCTTTGAACTGTTAGTAAGCCGCACAAATAGTAAACATTTGTCTCTGCAATGGTGCACTGAAAACGAGCGCTGTTTACTTCAATGGCACTGGATTGTCTCACACGAGATCTGCAACACAATCTGTCACGCAAGCTTGTAAAACTAAACTAACTGGTTCACATGGACTTCTTATATAGTCATCATTTCGAGGTACTGGAAGCAACTAGATGCTTTGAGAAGTTCATGGAAGGCCATTGAATATAGTAGAACAATCAGGAAGTCTGTAGAACTATGGAGAAGCTTCGAGGCTCTCAATTGAGTGCAAGAGATGTCGATATGACAAATAGGAGTGAGGAAGACATGTGAAACGTTAGAGAATGAAGATTCAGATTACAACTGCTCAATCTGAGGTTCAAGTCAAGTTTGTCTATGAATGGAAACAATGTACTTAGAACGAGTGCATAAACAACTGCTTGTTTTGCATTCGTAACACCATGAACTTGTTTTTCAAGTTTCAGGAATAGATAAATATTTCTTGTCTTTATTGTTTCATACAAAAAATTGATGAATTAATTGATAATTATTTTAATAATTAATTAATTGATAAATAAAACTTGAGAAAATACATGAAACGTTTCCTTGAATTTTAAATGTAAATCTCCCACATCTTTCTTGACTTTTGCATCTTTTCATGTATTTATACAAAATACATGTGGGAGCACACAGGAAAACCCAAAATTTGTTCCCTAATCGCTTAATCAAACAAAGTAAAATTACACATTTCATAAAACCAGCTATATCTTTACAGGCTGTAACAAGCTATTTATAAAAAAATAGATTAAATGGAAATATGAAATGAAATAGAAATATGAAACGAAATATTATTATGAAATGAAATAGAATTATATGAAATGGAATTTTTCTAAAAATAAAATTGAGGTCCACATATGAAAGGCCATTAGCAAAGCTCCATACATGTTTTTTGAATTTAGTGAAGGTCATAAAAAATAGAGAGTTGCGAATTATGCTGATTGAAAAGTCTCATCATTGTGTGGATTGGCGAATTATAATGATTATCAGAATTGCACTGAAATTTAAAACTACACCGTCGTGTCACCTGATACACATTTATGTTGAATAAAGTGAGAAGTTGAGGAGAGACGATTATGTTATTGAAAATCTTGAAAAGAAACAAAAGCATCTTACAATTTCATTTCAAATACACTATCCATGAATTTTTTGAAACAAGAGACCTAGACTGGCAGGAGTGAAATGAAAATAATTATTTTTAAGACACAACAAAACTGAAAAAAAACATTGTAATATTAACATATTTATATATCATGTACCTACATATGTTTTAATAGTACTGTACTCTTTTCAAGTTACCAACCATAATTATAAGAATGACAACTATTACTGTTCTTGAAGAATATGTAATAAAGTATATTGACTATTGACTATTTCGAGAAGCCTCAAGGGACTGCAAGCCAAACAGGGCCCTCAAATCAGCTGAAGGAATGTCCAGCGGACAAACATCATTGAATTGTCTAAAACAAACAAATCTTAAAAATGTATTCTGAACTTTTTCTATGACAGCTATACTAGAAACACGATATGGATGCCATACCTCTGAGCAATAGTTCAGCACACTCTTGATGAGAGTTTTATACAATAAAATCTTCCGTATCAAGTGAAATAGGTAACCTCTAACTCACTTTCAACTATGAAAAGGTTGCCAAGAGTATTCTAAGGAAACTCTTACATGTTTTACGGTTTCACAACTTTCCTTTTACTACGTCACTATTCTATTTTGTCCCCTGTCCTCAAGAGCTCTAATGAACTGATAAAAATTGTATCACAGTATTTCACTATTTTAAGTGGATAATTTTAATGTATTTCAAGTAAAATGTTACAGTAGTACGTTAATAAACTGTACTATTACGTGTAATTCACATCATAATCATCATCATCATCATCATCATCATCATCACCACCATGGTAACAATGTAGCCTACTATTTTCAATTTATTGTTGCGCGTATTGGTTCATGCTTTCAAACAACAAATTAATGTCATTAATGAAAAATTAAATGGAAACAGAATTTATTAATTTCGAATTCCTTTCAAGTGCTATTAATTAAGTGCTGGAGACTTCCGCAATGGCGAACAGTATTAAATAGCTGATGGAAATCTATGAAAGCTACTGTACAAAAATATCAGTCACCACCGGGAATCGAATCACGGACCTCCCAATTGCCGGTCGGACGCCTCAACCACTAGACCATAGTGACCTTTCTGCACAGCAGCATTCCTTTTTAAACTTGGCCATACCGGCTCGTATCTTACAAGTTAGTTTGAAGTGACTGACAATTTAACAAACTGAAAAATATAAAGAACAGAATTAAAAAAATTTGAATTCTTCTTTAAAAATGAATGCTGCTCTGCAGAAAGGTCACTATGGACTAGTGGTTGAGGCGTCCGACCGGTGATTGGGAGATCCCTGGTTCGATTCCCATTGCTGCGAAAACTTTCAATGACTTCTTTATTGGACATATTAGTGATCTGAGCAGTAACATTCCACAAAGTAGATATGATTCTTCTCATTACTTGAAAAATTCTAGGAAGCCTACCAGCAATTTTTCCTTTAGTTACACCAGTGTAGAACGGGTCTATGCAGTAATTAATAAGCTCAGCAACAGCAAGTGTTTGGATATGTATGGATTGGATTCACGGATACTGAAGTTATCATCAGGTTATATATGTGAGGTTTTAGCTTACTTGTTTAATGAGTCTGTTGTTGATGGTTGCAATTTTCCTGCAGAGCTAAAGAATATAAAAGTTATTCCGATTCACAAGAAGGGATCAAAAGATGATCCATTGAATTTTAGACCCATATCAATCGTTCCTATATTCTCTAAACTTTTTGAAAAAACTATGCAGGAGCAGCTATCTGAATATTTTGAAAAAAATAGATTGCTTTCAGAAAAACAATACGGATTCAGGGCAAAGCGTAGTACCAGTGAAGCTGTACTGCAATTAACAAATCAAGTTGTTATGGATATTGATAAAAATTTCTTTGTTGGTTTCAGATCATTTGACATGACTAAAGCCTTTGACACAGTCCATCACAATCTATTAATTAGAAAATTATAATTTTATGGTTTAAGAGTAGAATCCGTTAAAGCAATTGAATCATATTTGAGGGACAGGAATCAATTTGTCTACCAATCTGGGATTTTTTCCAGTGGCAATAAAGTGTTGTATAGAGTGCCGCAGGGATCTGTATTGGGCCCACTTTTATTCATTATATATATATTAATGACTTGACTCCTAATATTGACAGTGCTTGTAGAGAAGGGTTTCTGTTTGCAGATGACCTTGGATTGAAAATAAAAGCTAATACAGAGTAAGAATTAAGTAATGTATTGATGAGTAGTACAGATGTTGTGACTGATTGGTGCTCAGCAAATAGTTTAGTTTTGAACCTCAATAAAATCTGTGATATTAATTTCAGCTTCAGAAATAGAAATAACGATAATAATCCATTTAGTGAGTCAATTAATTTTTTAGGAATAAATCTTGATGCAGGATTGAACTGGTATGCACATATTGAATCATTAAATAAGAAACTGTCCAAAGGATTATATCTTTTACGTAGTCTACAAGGAGTAGTAAATACTGATGTGATGCTGTGTGTGTATTATGCGCAGATATACTCACTGCTGTCATATGGGGTGGCTGTATGGGGTAATAGCTCAAGATCTGTTGAAGTATTCAAACTGCAGAAAAGAGCAGTAAGGATTATTCTTAATGTTCATCAACAATCTCACTGTAAACCTCTGTTTAAAAAATTAGGTTATTATCTCTACCTTCTATATATGTATCATCTGTTTTACTATATGTGCATAGCAATAAAAATCAGTTCAAGACAAATAGTGATGTGCATAGGTACAATACAAGAACTAGAAATAACTTCAGAGTGGAATTCCTACACCACACTAGGTCTCAAAAAAATTGGCATTTCACTTCAAACAAACTTTATAATGCTCTGCCTGCGAGTGTCAGAGACCTCCACATCACTCAATTCACGAGAAGACTTAAGGCTATGTTGATAGATGAATGTTTATATCGCGTACAGGATTTTTATGCTATAGACTTTAAGCAATAATTGTAATGAAATTTATGAGCCTGTATTTGACTGTGATATTAACTATGTTTAGTGTTATGTGTATTTTTTCATGTTTTGTAGCAAAAATAAGATAATAGTTCATAAAATTATGAATATTGAATGATAATTATGACTAATAATTCATGACGATGGCGATGCATTGTAAAATGTCTATGTCAATAAACAAATTTCTGTTCTGTTCTGGTAACTGATATTTTTGTACATTAGCCTTCATCGATTTCCATCAGCTATTTAATACTGTTGCCAATGTCCGCCATTGCGGAAGTCTTCAGTATAAATTAATAGCACTTAAAAGGAATTCGGAATTGATAAATTCTGTTTCTGTATATTTTTCAGTTGTTTAATTATCAGTCACTTCAAACTAACTTGTGAAAAATTAAATATTCAAAAATTCAATCCAGTTCTCAGAGTTCATAAATTTAAAAAATCATAACATTCTTTTTTTAAATTTTATTTAATCTTCTTGACCTTATTTAGGAAAGGTTAGCATTTCCATTGAATCTGTACTTCCACTGGTTCCTGTCAATGTAAACCAAACAAAGTAAGCTTTTAATTTTTCCAAACGATTCACCAGCGTTTCTTGAAGTTTTGAACTGACCAAGCTTTGACAAATTTAGTACAATTATAACTTAGTATCTTCATTAACATAGATCTTCATTTGTTTTATTGGATGTCTACTACATTTAGAAGTATTTTATACACTTGATTCTAGTTTCTTGAGCTTTAGAACTTTAAAAAGCTTTAAAAAAAACTCGGTTCAGTATATATTTTATAGACTCCAAAATTTAACTTTGTTTATCAACGTATAGTTACATAATAATTACATTTTTATTGCGAGTTTAGTAGCCTCTTATGTTTTTAAGAATAATTCTAATTTGATTTTGTTTATTAACGATTAGTTGAGTTAGTTGACACTGTTCTCTGCTGTAAAATAACTTCCCGGTGGTTCGGAACCCACCTTAAACTGTAGGTCCAACTCATCAATCACCATCATCCAAATCATTACCCACGCACAGGTCTGAGACCTATGCGGGCTTCATCCTCCAAAAAAATGATTATAATTGTAGACAATTATTCTTACAGTGGATAGCGTATGTTCGGTTAGGTATATTTATACATAACATCATGTTGATTCCAGAATCGATTTGGTACAGTCTCAAATCAAAGTGGCCGAAGGTATTACGCTGCCTGAGCTTGGACTAACACAAGACAAGATCATTCCTCAAGGATACGCCATCCAGTGCCGTGTAACGACTGAGGACCCAGCCAAGAATTTCCAACCCGATTGTGGAAGAATTGAGGTTAATTTTTTTGTAGATTACATCTTGGAAACTCCAGTTAAGGAGTATAAGACAAGTCAGATTAACAATTATACTATCTTATACACTAGTTACCATAATTACCACATCAATTAGTTGAGGTGAGGCTTAATTTCTTGTACACTATAAAAAGCTTTATCAATTAAATATTTCTTCAATTGTTTTTCAAGTATTTCTATATTTTCAAGACTATAAAAACTGCCGTAGCTTGTAGACTACTACAACACTCGTCTGATGTGAATTACTTTCTACACTAACTAATTACATAAATGATATTACTCTCAAAGATTAACACTTCATTAACGATGATAAATATCAATAACTGCAATTAATAATTTTAATTAATAATAATAATAAGCGTATGGCTTTTAATGGTGGGGAGACCCTTACGGATAGTTCCACCTCGCCGTTTGAGCCATGTTACGGGGAACATGGTGGACCTACTATTTTAGGTGGGTTCCGAACCACCGGATAAGTGATAATAAAGCTTATAACATCAAGTCATTGAAGCACGGTCACCCATCCAAGCGCAGTCTTGAGCGGTCGTGACTGAACATCACGACCACTTGAACACCACGCTCACCACATGACCAATCACCACCCAATTAATAATAAATTTCAGTCGAAGTTAACAGAAGCTGGAATTTTCCTAGCTCTAACTAATAATTATATTCATTTATTTCTTAAAAACTCTGGGCTGCCGAAATTTATTGGTAACAATAAATAACAATTACTTCCATAAATAATCACTTATTGTGAAAGTTTAAAGAAATGAAAAAATCTTGTTTTTGCTTAGGGAATAACTTAGAAATTGGAATGACGTCATGCAGAGCATAGTGGTATATCACATTTATTGTATTTTATCTTTCCAGTAGGTGAAATATTTTGAAATGTTATTTTGGATGATATAGCCTACTCATTTACTTCAGCCTGTTGACATCATACCCATGATGTAGACCTCTCGACATGTCTTCTCTGTGCCGTATCTAATTTTTTCCCTGCTACAACTATAAAGTAATCATTCATCGAACGTCTCTCTGGTCTTCCTCTCTTTCTACAACCTTAATAATATCCATCCCATAACTTTCCTTGTCCATCTGTCATCTTCCATTCTTTCCACCATTTCTGATATTTGTTTGATAATATTCTGTCTGTATCCCACATCTTCAAAACCCGACTGATCTCTAATTCAAGTATTTCTTTTCTTATCTTTCAGTTCCACTCCAAGTATATTCCTTCCTATTTTCCCTCTTTTTCTCAGTTTATCAACAACAGACTTTAAAAATGACCATGTTTGTGATCCGTAGTCATAGCTGGAATCACACATTCGTTGAACATTTAATTATGTCTCTTGTTGATTCCTCTTCTCAAGTACCTTCGAGGATGAAAACTACATAGGTCGTAGACCTAAGCTTGGGTAATGAGTTGGATGATGGTGCTTCATGAGTTGAGCCTACAGTTTTAGGTGGGTTCCGAGCCACCGGAAAGTGATTCTACAGCCGAGAAAAACTTTTTTGCTGTCCAAATTCTTCCAAAGGCCACACATCCAGATTCTAACCTCTCTAGTTCATTTTCAAGTCCTCAAATTTTCAAGTTTTTCATTCTTCCAAGATATACAACATAATTTTTTGCATAATAATCTGTATAACATGGAATAGAATAAATTAAATTGAATATAATAAGCGAATTTTGAAGAAAATTAATAATTCTTGAACATTGTTGTCAAATACTCTCAATAGAAATTTTAATGTTTGACATTTTTATTTTTTAGGTATTCCGTAGTGGAGAAGGTATGGGAATCCGATTGGACAGTGCATCGGCATTTGCCGGCGCCATCATTTCGCCCTACTACGATTCACTTCTAGTCAAGGTCATCGCTCATGCCGGCGATCTGCAAGCATCCTGCTCCAAAATGAGCAGAGCACTCAGGGAGTTCCGTGTCAGAGGAGTTAAGGTACGCTTGTTACAAAAATTGCATTAAAATATGGAAATCCAAAAACTATTGTTACTCTGAAACTTGGAAACCAAAGCAGAACGAGAAAAAAAATAATAAGATTGAGTGATTGAAACAGAAGAGAAAGCGTTTGGTATCTTAAATCTTAAAGACCCGTATTTCTGAACTTATTTTAAGGTCTTCTTAACTCAAGGGAGAATTGAAAAACCTTTGATAGAACGCTTTCAGATATACCTTGATTTGAAGAAGCATCAATGTTGATTCAGGAAAGTCTCTTCAATTTTTTAGAAATTTCCAAGTAAATTGATTGATTGATTTTTATAATCTCACTTTGCCAGGTCTTGAAAGACCTATGGAAAACATCAAATATCAATTACATTTTGCATAAATTATAATACAATAAACATTAAATATTATAGAAGAGGAGAAATTTTGTTTTAGAGAATAAATAAAATTAAAAAAAGCAACTACCCTAGTAGCACAAAAATATTTCGGAAAACTTTTAAAAATATTTATCCAACATTGCCACAAACTTTGTAAATTTAATATTGTAATAATATTTTAAAAATACTTCTAAAATATTTTCTAAATATTGTAAAAACAATATTGTTATGAAATATTTTTAAAAGTTTTTCAAAACCTTGCAGTGGTAATATTGTAAAAACAATATTTACACAATATGTTTAAAATATTGTGAATTACCCATAAGGCTCTTTTTATATTTGCGCATGCGCAGTATAGCACGGCTTGGCGCCTGCTCTCCCAGAATACCAAGGTCATTGAAATCGTCCTATTACTTGTCCTACACACAGCCACCATCTTATTACTCACTTTCAGTACCGCTTGTTGTTGCTCTTACTCTTGTTGAAGTGTTTAACCATTAGTTGGGAGTCCTAACAATAAGTAAATTTTGTGTTATTTTATTAGTTGTACCAGTAATTATTATTAGGAATGAGCTTACACTGAAGGCAAAACCCTTAAATTAAATCAAAACGTTTTGATCACAAGGGATATTTCAAATTCACATCACTTAAACTGATGCCAGTTTAACTGTAACTTCAATGTAGTTGTATGTTTGTATATTAACATACATATATGGTATGTTTTTATATTATATGTTTAAAAGAAATACCTAAATACAAGTCTCAAACCATTGGTACCATAGATAAACATAAGTTAGGTTAGGTTTTAAAAACATTTGAAACATTTTGTACAAAATAATTATACAATATTTTGAAAACATTCTGAGTTATTTGTAGTAAATATTGTGAAAATTTTGCTAAAACATTTTTGTAATATTGTTCACAATATTTTAAAAACATTTTATAATATTGTAAAAATATTGCAAGAAAAATGTTCAGTGGTGCAAAACAATGTTTAGACAAGATTTTGACAATATTTTTGTAAAATTAATAAATTGTTTTGACAATATTTACAAAACATTTTATACAATATTTTTATAAAATGTTTTAAAACTTGTAAGTGATACTAGTTTGAACATGGACCAGGACATGCATGATTATGGTTATGAAAATAAATATCATTAAAAAAACGGATTCGATGAAGAATTGAATAAAATTTAGGAAGACAATTCTGATTTAATAAATAAGAAGGGAAATTTTTAACAACTATCAAATTATATAGTGGAGACCAAAACTGAAAGATGTTTCTACCTTTTTTAAAAATAACTGAGTTTCACTCATAAATAGGATCGAATGGAATACCGGTATATTTGAAATTATGGCTGTTTAACTCAAATTTGATTGGCAGTCATTACTAACAAATCACATTATTCACATTATTGGTCTGATCTTCAAAATACCAGTGCCCATTACCAACAACTAGTTATTATATTTATCAGTCATTAATGTGTAAATTGAAGTATTCTTTGCTTCTGTAGTTTTAATTGCATTTTTTATTTTATTCATTTCTTTTTTCTCTAGTTTGTTTCTTTTTTGTTTAGTGTCCATTTCCCAACCAAACAGGTTTTGTAAACTTTTGAGCTATTGAAATATTAGGCCTATTCTGTTCTTGTATTGCTGTGCAGTGGAAATAAAATAAGAATTTGAATATTGTTTATTGATATTATGCCCCAGGCTTACTCTATATTACATTGAACTTTCATTTGAAACTTTTAGTTGGTTTAGGTGGCTGCATAATCGAGCTGTGTATTATACTATGCTACATAGCTGTTCATCATTATAGTAGAACGTTTGTGCAGCCCGGGGCTAATCTTTATAATACCAGTTTTATTTTGTCCATATTATTCATTCTATAATAATGAAATGAATATTTATCTTCAGTTCAGGTTAGGTTAGGTTAATTCCTATGTTCAGGATAGGTTAGGTTAATTCCTATGTTCAGGATAGGTTAGGTTAATTCCTATTCTTAATATGCATTTTTTTATTTTTGGTGTTTATATTTATATTCCTATTTTAAATACAGTACCTGTATTAAAACTTCCAAACATTCAATATTTGATTAATTGCTTTTTTACTCTTCACAGACCAACATCCCATTCCTGCTCAATGTGCTAGAAAACCAGAAATTCATGACAGGATCCGTGGACACTTACTTCATTGACGAGCACCCGCAGTTGTTCACCTTCCACGCAAGCCAGAACCGAGCACAGAAACTGCTCAACTATTTGGGATCGGTGCTAGTCAATGGTCCATCCACGCCCCTCGCTACATCAGTGAAACCGGCCGAAGTCAATCCACCAATCCCAGCCATTGCAACCGGTACAGTACTCTTATTATTCATCTGTTTGTAGGGGCAAATGAGAAACGCATTAGTTTGAGCATTGGATGCATAATCCCCTACATACAGAAGATTACCTCTAATCCACAACCCTCGAGACTAGGAGTGTGGTCAGAAAACAAAAAGTCAGGTTATCAAAAAAAGTTATTATTTATTGCATAACATTCTATAATAGTTATTTATGTATTAAGAGCATAAATTATGACTTTATCACTTGTGTCAAAACAGTTACTGTGCAATGTGTAGCAGAGCGCAGTAATTTTGCGAGAGCAATAAAGAAGCTTTATGCACGAATTACATACAACATTTTTCCTACAACTGCAACTCTGAATTCCAATAAAAGCTTGTAGTTTGTAACATCACAGATTTTAGTGTGCGCGGATTTGGTTAGTGTGCGCCATTTTTTATGAGAATGATGTTTTGAGAATTTCATGGATTTCGTGATCCACCAATGAGAAAACTTTAAAAACAGCTGGCGAGTAGTAGAGTACTTTTTTCGCTCTCGCCAGCTGATTTTACTGCTCGCCAAGCAGTAAAGAGGTATTTTACAATCAGTTTTCATTATGTAAAGAACTACTTCACGAGCAGTTGTAGGAAAAAATACATTTTTACAGTGAATTATGCTATATTTGTACTCGAAGAACGGCTGTATTATTCTCTGCAGTGACATAATAACTAATTATATTGCAATAAAATGTAAGAAAGCAGTTGATTAAATTGACAAAATTTGGTCAAAAAGTCAAAAATTGGGACACGCTTGCAAGCTCGCCGTGGTCGGATCACTAGGAGTGTCGGGAGGGCAAACAAAAGGGGTCCTGCCGTCCTATTGTACATAATTATAACAATAGAGTTAATTGTATGATACAAATACGATAGAACTCATATCATCGGATCATGAAATCGTGGGAATATGAAAACATACCATGACAACAGAATTCATGATAAGATACAACTACCAATCGGAATCATATCATGGAAACATGAGATCATAATGTTGACAGAACTTATAGTACGATATAAATACAAATAGAAGATATGGAATATACTTTTTTGGATCAAGTTCGGTAAAGCTTGCTTCTTATTTGTCTGTTTAATTGGTTGATATGTTTTAAAACACTTTATCTCATTAGATATGCATAAGGTATTAATTCGATATAATTGCAATCATTAATACAGCCATATATAGTTTATCAAGAACGAAAATCGCAAGATCAAATTCATATAAATGAATTATGCATCCTCACAAAATTTATATGAATTTTCAAATTATGGGGAAGGTTTTTTATGAATATAAAGGTTTTATCTCGTTGCATGACACAGCATCTTCATTGCACTGATTGCTGTAGGTGGAGGGTTTCGTTTTTGTTGTGAAGGATTGTGTCTGAGGAAGAAGAAATTGAGGGAATGTTGAGAAAACTTGAGACCCTTGCAAAAATCGAGAGCTAGAGCACTAATAACTGCATGAATCGAATTCTTAGAGCTGTGTGGAATCTAGCTAGACGAGTAGCGAGAGCGATAAAGTTGCTCTAGCAACTCATCAGGCAAAAATCTACATAGATCTATCAGTGTAGCGAGTCTACCCTACTTTAAGCTCCGAATCTATGCAATTTGTGTCGCTGTAGCTCTAGTCGTTTGGACGGATTTTTAAACTATTTTATTGATGAAAAGTTTTATTTGATTTCAAAGTTGTTAGAGCTGTATGGACTCTAGCTAGACAAGTAACGAGAGCGAAAAGTTGCTCTAGCAACTCATCAGGCAAAAATCTACACAGATCTATTAATGTAGCGAGTCTACCCTACTCTAAGCTCCGTGTCTATGCAATTTGTGTCGCTGTAGCTCTAGTCGTTTGAACGGATCTTTAAACTATTTTATCGAGGAAAAGTTCTATTTGATTTCAAAGACTTTGATGATTACAAAAAAATAATGAAGTCACCGTGCCAATAACTGAATCTTTAAAACTTTACTTTTCTTATTAAGACTTAAATTGGTCTCAGTATTCAGCACGAGTTGTGAATGTTATAACTATTGAATATTCAATATGATTCAAAGATTGCAAGTTTGAAGAATTCTAAGCTTTGCATATAATTCAATTATATTTGAGGAATTTTAATTATTATAGAAAGCATGCCATGATGAGACTTCATAACTGGGAAGGACCCATTTTGAAGTATTGTTTTACACTGGGTTCAATTATCAAAAATATTATTATGGTAGATATGCTGCTCATATCCCATCTTGGGAAACTGAATGTTCTTTTCTTCATCATTGCATTATGTTATATATAATGATTTTATATGTCTATATAGTATTATTTTCATGATTTGCATTATTTTTTATTGTTTATTGAAGCTGGAGAATTAGTAATACAAGACGAGTAAGAATATTTCATATTACAATTATTAACTAATATTATCAATCCTCCTCAACAATTTCTCAGAGCCATAAAGTTGTTCATCATCAATTCGAAATAAATTATTATTTGATTTTAAAAACATAGTACAGCTAGTACCAAAAAGTAACTAATTGAAAATATGATCTTTTGGCGCTATTCTGTGATAGAGCAAAACAGGAGTATGTCGAATTCCTCTTAAATTGATGAGAATAACAAAAATAATAGTTTGGTTTTTAGTCAGATTTTCAGTGAGTAAGAATCTTTTTCCAGTGCCAAGTCCTAAAACTGAATAAACTTGAAATAAATTGCAAATATACTCTATACTGATAACCAGAAAATGATTGGCTCAAGGAGTCCACTGATACCACAAAAGCAAAATAAATAAATACAGTAGTCTATACTTTATAGTTTAAAAGGTAACATTCCGTGTGATTAATTATAATTGACAATTTTGTTATTGATTTACTAAGCACTCGTCCACGATTCGCTCACTAGTGAAAATGGAATACAACAGAGTAATTTAAAAGAAATTTATATATAATATGATGAAATAATAATATTAAATATCTCGTATTGCTTTCAAAAAACCGAACAACGCCCCAATTGTATGCCAATTTTAACATTTAAAATCAACAATTGTGTTATTTCTCCACTTAACAATCCTGGATGTTCCTGGAAGCAATTACCGGTAACTGGTAAATGTTACCAGTGCCGTTTGATTGGTCTACTTAAGTTCATAGCCATTAGAAAATTTAAATACACCAATCAGACGCTACCGGTAACATTTACCAGTTACTGGTAAATTATTTACCATTTATCATTTTTAATGTAAAGGAGTGGTTGAGTTCCTGGGAGCTTTACCAGTAACATTTACCAGCTACCGGTGAAGCTCCCAGGAAATCAATCACTGCTTTACATTAAAAATGACACACTTACAATTAAAATAATCATAATAGTTCCTCGAAGCTGAATTTTTTTTAGAAATTATGAACATAAGTCGTAACATTTGGCTACTTCATAAATTCATGGAAAATCCCTGACAGTTTGGTGCAATTGACTCATTGCTGCATGCTAGTCATCTTTTGGTACTAGAAGTATGTTTTTTTCTTGTTTTGGGTGATTTGACCGTTGAATGTGAATGCAGATTACAGCAAGGTTGAGCCGAATGAGGATGGAGAAAAGTTAGGTAAGACATTGGTACTCACCACTTGAATTATTAAGCATGCTGTGGAAATTTTCTAATCTGAACCATCAATGCAAAATTCCTTTCTTGATCAATTTTGAACAAAAATACTTTCAAAGCTACACCAGGTTTCTCAATCTGTAACAAAAAATTAATGTTAAATTCTATGTTATACAAAAGAAATAAATTTAGTAATCTGACAAATATCGAGGGTAAGACTCGATGAATGGTTTGCCTATCCTTACAAGGACACTGCTAACACTCATTCTAAGTAGTGAATAATAAGACGAAATTGTCACAACTACATTTATTGGAGTTTGTTAGAGATGGATAATGGTATAACAACCGAAACTAGTTTCTCAATTTTTTTCAATAAATGTGGTTGTGATAATTTCGTCTTATTATTCATTATGGAAACCTTCCACAATATCACCTTTACCACTACAAAGGAAGGCATTCTAAGTAGCTAAATTAATTGATAGATTTCAGTTTGACACAGTTATTCAAAAAACTTTCTACTACTTATTTAACTTGGAGATAATGATATTACTGACAATTTATAATCAGATGCTACTTTCACTTATCTCTCTAATATGTATGTATACGAGTTTTTTCCATGTCCTATCCTTCTGGTCGTATTACTTACGCCTTCTTTGTCCTGTCTCTGAACGTACTATCCTGTGAATTATAACATGATACAACTGTGATTTAACACTTTTTTAAATTTTAGTAACGTCTCTGCGGTTGACATGTATGTGTGTGTGTGTGTGTTTGTGTGTGTGAACGCCTCGCTTTTCTTCCCTTGTTGAATTTGAATAGATAAAAATAATATATATAATATAGCATCAATTTATGTCGAGGTACTGAACTCTTTGACTCACAATACAGACCAAATAGGACCTTATGGGCTTATATTATTTCAATAACGGACAGTTTCAAATTTGTTTTATATTATATAATAGGTATATTTTTTATTATAACATATTATTTTTTTAATATGTATTTTGTAGTTCACTGTCTATCCTAGTAATGTGTTAGGTATTTTTTAAATCAAAAATGTCGATAAAATAAATTCAATGTCGATAAATTAATTCAATAATAATATGAATGGATAAATTGCTGCCCCATATCATGTTAATAGGTATTTCTATTTTTGCAGTTTAAAACCATTAAGAGTTGAAAACGTTATATGGGAGGGCCGCCTATATTTTTCATTATAATAACATATTATTTTTTAATTATGTATTTTGTAATTCACTGTCTATCCTAGAAATGTGTTAGGTAATTTGTAAATTTGAAATGTCGATAAAATAAATTAAAGTTTAATTCCAAATTCAATAATAATATGAATGGCTGCCCCATGTCATGTTAGTGGGTATTTCTATTTTTGCAGTTTAAAACCATCAAGAGTTGAGAACGTTATATGGGAGGGCCGCCATCCTCCCTGTTTTTGTTGAAGTTATTCCATAAGTTTTATCCTCTCTCTAAGAAAGTACGCAAAACCTGGCCTATGATTGACGATCCATGTTTTAATCATTCAATGGATTTCTAGATCAAGCATCTACGTGGTCAATAATTTTGATTAATTCACAATATTTTTAAGAATTAAGTTCAATTTTTATTGAGTTAATATTTAATCGATAAATTGAATAATTTTTCCTATAAATCCATCACAGTAAAGCCTTGATTATCAGTCACTTTTTGTTATCTGTTATTGTAAAAGTGAGAATGTTTAGATACATTAGTATAATTCATTGCATACTTTACAACAGTTCTGCACGTTGTCAAATATTTCTGATGAGAAGGATATCTAAATATGAATTGAATTATCATTTTGTACACTGTCTTATTTACGTAGTAGCAATTTCGTCTTATTCATTATGGATATCTTCCACAACATCACCTTCACCACTACAAAGAAAGTTACTGTCTTATTTCATTTATTTACACTTTTTGTCATCCGTCATTGTAAAAGTATGAATGTTCCGATTTATTAGCATATTCATTGCATGCTTTACAAAAATTCTGCAGTCTGATGAAGCATATTTCTGATGACAAGAGTATCTAGATATAAATTGAATTATCCTTTTTTGAACTGTGTTATTTTATTTATTTACTTATAGACAGAAAAAAATAAAGTCAAGATGCAACAAACGAAGTCCAAACTACACTCTTCATAAACTTTGACTATGCTATATTTATTTATTGAATACATACATACATTGACAACCAATAGAGGCTTACAGTCTAACGCCAAAACAATTCTCATTGACCTTAAAGACTAGTCTATACAATTTAATATAAAGAAAAAAAGACTAACACTATACGCCAAACGTAATGAAAAATTACTTATATATGAAAATGGTATGTTATATAGTGATGAAAATAAAGGAAATAAAAGAATAAGGAGAGTAAATATGAGAGTAATATAAAGTCCAAAAACATTGAGGTTAATGAAATGAAATTTTATTTCCACAGAAAATACAAATACAAATGTTAGATTAGATACAGAAAATAAAATAGTGGAATATCCCACAAGACTTGAGTCTGAGCGTGGGACAGTTACAATAAAAATAAAATAAAATAGAACAAGACTTCCAGCTTCCTTGTCTAACGTTTTAAAAAAGCTGTTAAGGATAAGGATAATGAAAAGATAAAGAGATGGAAAGGAAAAAAGTAAAGGAAAAAGGAATTAAGTATATAAGGGAAAAATGACTTGAATTTATGAGATTAAAGAATTGAATCTTTTGAAATATTGCTAAATTACTATTGGATCGTACCCAACCATCAATTAGATTTCTCAGTTGGAATGTCATTCGGGCGTTTATTATATTATTTGGTAGTAAATTAATTAGTTTATGAACTAATTAATTTTTTCCAAGTTTGCTGAACTATTTTCAATTTACAAACTACACTTTGCACGTTTATGTGATGGAATTTCTATTATCCGTCTATCCAGTAACTTGTCACAGCCCTGGTCCCAAAGTTGACGGTTAATAAAAATTGCAATTAGTATTTTTGATCTTAATAATTTGCAATTTCCAGTCCCGGCACCGCCCAAGGGCTTCAAGGACATTCTGCGTGAAGGTGGTCCAGAGGCTTTTGCCAAGGCAGTCCGCAACCAGAAAGGCCTAATGCTGATGGACACAACCTTCCGTGACGCGCACCAGTCTCTGCTGGCAACACGTGTCCGAACACAGGACCTCCTCAAGATATCTCCATTTGTGGCGCACAGCTTCAGCAACCTCTACTCGCTGGAGAACTGGGGCGGAGCCACTTTCGATGTGGCACTTCGGTTCCTGCACGAGTGTCCCTGGGAGAGGCTCGAGGACATGCGCAAACTCATTCCCAACATTCCGTTCCAGATGCTGCTCCGTGGAGCCAATGCTGTCGGTTACACTAACTATCCTGATAATGTTGTTCACAAGTGAGTTGGTAATATTTATTTCATTCAATGTTTAATTTAATTTATTTTTTTCAATGTTTATTTTTATTAATATAATTCAAACTGTTCGAAACTTGAAACTTTATTTCCGCAGAAAAAACAAATGCAAATGTTTGATTAGATACAAAATTGTGGAATTTCCCACAAAGACTTGAGTCTGAGTGTGGGATAGAGTTACAATAAAAATTAAATGAATAGAACAAGACTTCCAGCTTCCTTGCCTAACATTTTAAAAAGCTTTTAAGGATAAGGATAATAAAAAGATAAAGAGATGGAAAGAAAAATGAGTAAAGAAAAAAGGAATGAACTAGATAAGGAAAAAATGACTTAAATGCATGAGATTAAATGTTTGTTTATTTATTTTAATCTTATATTACAGGGTACAAAATGCAACATGTAACAACAGTAAAATAAAAAAGAAATGAACTGAGGTAGACAACATATTTTAGGAATACAATAGAGCCTCTTTTAAGCAAGATAAACGGAAGGGGGGGCATTTCGGATAGCCAAAGTTTTCCCGGCGTTAAAACTGAAAATAATAAGGCAGCAATACAATCGAATTACATGTTTTGGTAATATAACTCACTTTTAATGAACGCTAAGGAAGTTTGCTGTTTTTTTAATCTTCCATCTTTCTTTGTTTTTTCTTTTTGTATAATCGGTAGTTCGGTTAAAGGTGTTTCGGTTGAGAGAGGTTCTACTGTAGCTTGAAATATAAGAGAAAAAATGAACAATAATGAATATCCGAATAAGTTGATTATGATAATAAATAAGGATAATGCTAGGATGAGAATAACGGTGTACTCTTTAACAGCCCAAAATTGAAATTGTATCTGAGATGAACAAAACTTCATTTACTGCAAGGCACAACAGGGGAAAAATTACAAAATCATAAGAAAATCATGAAAAATCATAAAATTGGGAAGTGATAGCCGAGTGCCGTAGCAGGTATCTGTTCAATCGGAAATAAGCTACGAAACTCCTAGGCGCTTTCTGTAAGGGTGACCGATTGGATTGGCCAGCAAAATAGACTCTGCTGTAAAGTTCTCTGGTATAAAATCACTTCCCGGTGGTTCGGAACCCACCTAAAACTGTGGGTCCAACTCTTCAATCACAATCATCCAATTCATTACACACGCAAAGGTCTCAGACCTATGTGGGCTTTATCCTCCAAAAAAAATATATATTTTCTTCGTCTCAAATAACTTTTGCTACATAATGAATTGTGATTTGTCAATGTAAGGTAGTATGAAAGTATTTAGAGTAACATAAAATCATGAATGTCTTAGATCCATATTTCTTTTCACCGGTATATTTAAACATAAATTGAACTGAAATACTGCTGTAGTAAATGTTATCGATAACCATATTTATAGGATGGCCATTTCGCATTGTGGTAATGCTTCTTCAGACCGTTTAATGTATGACACAGCTCGGATATATTTAAAGATAAAATAATACTGAAATACTTCTGTAGTGCATGCGAACACTTACAATATGTGTAGGATGACCATTTCACAATTATATAATGCTTCTTCAGACACGGCTGGAGGCCTCCTAACCATCTACTGTCAATAGGTCTCTAACCATCTCTAAAGAAGCATAACACATTCACAATGACTGTATTTTAGTTAAATAAATGAATAAATAACAACAATTCGAAATGTCAATCACACAAATATGACAGTGTTCACATTTACTACCTAAGTAATCCAGTATTCATTTATTTCATGAATAATTAATTATATTAACTTTTTGTTGCAAATTTAACGACTTGCAGTCAGTTTTATATTGTGAATAAATAATAAATGTACTCACATTCGGCCAAACTATTTCGAGGTATTGAATCTCATGTTCAAAGCATCCTAGATCGGCGATGTTGGTTTGTTGGTTAGAAAAATTGTGGTTTTTGTACAATGTGGTCGAAACGTTTGTATGATTTAAAATTTAATTGTTCATTGGGAATGTTTTGTTTATTGTGTGTGGTGTGTTTGTAAATCTCAAATTGTTCCAAGGTGTTAAATTTACAACAAAAAGTTAATCTTAACATCGCAGATCGTTATGGAACAAGAAATCCAAGAATTAATTATATTAATCCGACATTTTATACTTTTATACTACGATTGATTTATTGATTATCATACTAAGATTGATGATATTTGATAGCCTACTGATTTTTCATGATACCCAATGCGCCGTTTGCAGGTTTTGTGATTTGTCAGTGCAAGTGGGTATGGATGTATTTAGAGTGTTCGATTCGCTGAACTACTTGCCCAATCTGTTCTTGGGCATGGATGCAGCGGGTAAAGCTGGTGGAGTGGTCGAAGCGGCCATTTCATACACTGGCGATGTCTCTGACCCCACCAAGAAGAAGTACGACCTCAAGTACTATGTCAACCTGGCCGACGAATTGGTCAAGAACGGCACTCATGTATTATGTATTAAGGTGAGTGAGGCTGCGTTTGCACTATTAATTTCTGTCTTGTAATCCAAGAACAGAGGCATTTATTAAACACAAAAATTAATTACAATAAATAAAAGATATAATCAAAACTACATTTTTCTAATTAATTGTAGCATCCAACTATAGAAGCTAAGTGTCCGGACGTGAACTATGTTATACAACAACGTTAGATAAACAAGTTGTTATGAAAAAGTAGTTGTTGAATGACATTGGTATGAAATTGAAAACCTTTTGATGAAAATATAACCTTGTTGTACAACACTTTGATTTTGGAAATTGTATTTTTTTGTGAGCCCCCTCAACCCCCTGACTATAGTTGTGAGCGACAGTTTGGGATATAACTGACAGTATGAGGTCCTAGGAAAATGAAAATGTCCTAGCAAATATCTTGTTTGGCTTAAGACACTGTATTCCAGAATTCACCAGGTTCTAGTAAACCCATATTTTTATAAATTTTGGAAACGCTACAACTTTTGATCGATTCAATTATTAAAATATTCATGAATATTCTTGAAGAGAATTTTATATTCTAAAATATTTTTCCTGACATAGTTCTTGTACAATGAACAAGTGAGGAGGTACATTTCAGAAGGATAAGTATTTAAAAACTGACATATTTTAGAAAATTATCCATTTTGGAGAGGTTATAACACGGAAAAGTGTAATTTTTTGTAATTATGCAGAAGTATAATAAAGATTTAGTAAATTTTGTAAACTCTAGTTTCATGAATAAATTTGACAAAAACTCCTTGTTTTTGAGATATAAGCAGAAAACTTGATAAGTGTACATTTACCCCCCCCCCCCCCCCCCCCACCAACAGCTCACCCACTCCCATTAGTGGAGTAGGCTACATACATAGTAAATACATTGTTCATAGGCCCATGGCCCGATACTGCACTTTCCCTAAAACTTGCAACTACTTCATTTAATTCCTGAAACGGAACTTTTATTGGTCTAATTTTACTGAGGTAAAACAATTATTTAGAAGTCCACAAAAATGCCCTGCTTATGGAGAGTTGGTTGGGATCCTATGAGCATTAAAGTATGTTTATAGTTAATACACACTGTAATATCTCCTGTAATAAACACTGATATTATCACTGTAATGATACCAGCCATTTTCATGAACACTACCTAGGAGCTATTCCTGGCACCAATTCTATAGTTCTGGACATGCCTATGACCCAAGGTTAATAGAAACAAGATTGCTCCATAACTCGCTCAAATTAGCAAAATAGAAATGTCGTGACGTCACACTGTTCATTACCCTTAACTTGCAAGTTTCAGCTCTATTTGTACACTTTTTCAGCATAAAATTTAAGTGTTTTTCGTGTCATAGATTTGAATCTACCTCTTGATCAGCTGTCAATTATATGGTTATTCAATGCTACTGAACTGAATTACGTCATACCCCCACCATTTTTCTAGCTCTCAAAAAACGGAACAACCATGTTTTTAGTAGCCTTGCCTATGACCAACATCTATCTGTGACCCACGCACAGGTCTTAGGTCTATTCATTCTTCTTAGTCATTCATTCTTCAAAAACGTTGTGTATGTATACCGTACCGGTATTTCATTTTGTGGAATAAGCTTAGATCAATTAGAATTAAGGTAGAATATAATTATGGAACTTAATCACATCTCAATCTAGTTCAAAATCTTCACATTCACTCACCTGCCCCCAGGACATGGCCGGTCTGCTAAAGCCCGCTTCCGCGCGTCTCCTGATCACAGCACTGCGTGACAAGCACCCCGACATCCCCATCCACGTGCACACACACGATACATCGGGCGCCGGAGTGGCGTCCATGTTGGCCTGTGCAGAGGCCGGCGCCGACGTCGTGGACGTCGCCGTCGATTCCATGTCCGGCATGACATCACAACCTAGCATGGGAGCCGTGGTCGCATCGCTGCAGGGATCAGAACTGGATACTAGTGAGTAAACGAATAAAATATTGAAATTTGGTATCCATGACGAGCTGCACGTTTCACTAGAAGCTTACAAATAATTGCACTACCATGCAGTCAAATATTTGAGTAGAAAATTAAAATATTTTACTCACTGAGTAGATATTTCAAAATAAATCAATTTAATCATCTTTTATAAAAACATGTTACAATTCTTATAAAATAATAATAATAAGCGTATGGTTTTTAATGGTGAGGAGACCCTTACTGGTAATATGGTGGACCCACTATTTGAGGTGGGTTCCGAACCGGGTAAATGATAATAAAGCTAATAACATCAAGTCATTGAAGCACGATCACCCATCCAAGCGCAGTCTTGAGCGCTTATTTTTGACTCAGCGCTTGGGATTCTTGTTATTTGATGTGAATTAAAATTGAGTCAATCACAGCTGCTTCTAACACTTTCCGATCAGACTACCGTCGACTCAACAGAACAGTCGACTCCAGTCAATCAACAGAGTCCACTCTCTCAACTTATTCACACCACCCAATAAGGCTGTGTGCAGGGTTTTTGAACATATTTTTTCGAAGTTTCTTGTATTATTAAGATCTAACATGTTATCTGTTGTCGTGAGAAAAATTGTTATCATCAATTATTTTGTGAAATACTGGGGTTCAAAGTTAGGTTTTTAGGGGCAATATATTGATCATGGGGGCTATGTCATTTTTAAACTTAAGATAATTTTTTATTAATGAAATGACATCTTTTTATCTTTGTTTAAATCGCTGTATAACAAGGGCGAATCAATGGGGGGAGGGGGGGATGGCTGCTACTGAAATTTCAAATATTATTAATATTATTTAAATAAAAAAAAGCTGGCAGGGTGGCTAACTCATCAATAGTGTTATTAATAAACGTCCTGCAAAATACAGAATATGCCAAGTTGAACCGGCGTCAGCAGGGGTAGCAGTCAGTCCCATAAGAGATAAGAAGCGCTCTCAAAGCCCTCCACATAATTATACCACATAATGAAGTGTGGCCTTGACCGATTACTCAATGATTTATAAAAAAGAGAATAGCCTAGTCTGCTTGGAAGGCATTTGAAAAAGACAAAAATCAGCATTGAAAATTTGAAATTTTTCCCAAAAACCCCCATGGAGAAAAATAGAACACGCTATAACTATCAAGACAGTCTTAATTCCGGCGTATAAAGATTTTTTCGCTTCATTTCATAAACCATAAAGGCTGCAGTTCGATATCCCATCCCGTAATAGGCAAAAATTTGCAATAACACGGCCAACTCTAGAGATACTAGCAATACAGGTATTGTCATTTATATGCCGTATTTCAGCGCGTATGACTCAACATTTCATAATGATATATATATATCAGAATCTTCTCATTAGAGTACCGGTAGATCAATATAAAATTAAAAAAAAATACTTACAGAAGTTCACATACAAATCACCATCAAAACGTTGAAGTATAAAATATTATAACCTCAAAATATTTTGTACATCCATGTGTGATCCTGCAAACTGCATCCTGCGTGTGTGTGCTGTCAAGAGCCAAAGAAGTGAAACCTACTACGATTGGTTGAAAGTGTGGACATTTTGCTACGTCATACAAAACTCACGGTTTGAAATTCCCACGCACTTTTTCATAAGTAATAGCTCTGTAAGTTGGTAATGATTATTTAATATCAACGACGGCTTGAATCTCATATACAAATATAATTGAAAAGAAAATATTTATCTAGATATGCCACCTAAGTGAGTGTAAGTTTGGATGAAGTATACCATTATCACACAATATAAATAAAAATAGAAACATCTTTACAACCATCCAGAACTCAAACTACAATTTTCATTCAATATTTATAACTTTCTTGTTCTAAGAATAGATTTAAATGTTTGCAGGAGACAATTTAGGCTTCATACAAAAGCAATAAATTAATAAACTTCATACCTGACCATTTCATCTCAAATAGAATCACTAAGTCAGCTATAAGTGAAATAGAGAAATGGGTTCTATCTAATAACATAACCACTTATATTTTTTAATAATATCTAAAGCCACATAAATATCCATACATTCTCAGAACAACAATAACTTAACAGATGAAATTAGTTCATCAAAAATAGAATCACAATATCAAGAAAATAGCGACGCAGAAAAACATAGGTACATTGTAATCATTTAATATATATATATATATTTCATTATTTCACTTTCTTTCTTAAATGTATTCTTTCTTTTTGTCACTGATACTCATTGCTAGCGCATGAACTTAGGTTTAGCTGGCAATGCCCATATAAATTATGGGTAATATCACTATATTATTTTAGCTTTAAGCTTTTTTTCAAACTGTAAGATATTTATTTTTTATTCTGTTCAATTTGTGAAATGTGGCGAATAGAGAATTTTGATTTGATTTGATTGACACAATATAATAACTATTGAGCTTGAAAGTTACATATAGGATATTTCCTATTCTCACTAGACAACACATAATAAATTGATATTGCTCTAAAATCATAATACCAGAGTACTCAAAAAGTACTTTACATATTTTTTTAAACAACTCACAACAAGCAATAATCATAAATACTTGGACTTTATGAATAACAATAATACCAGAGTTATTATTTTTCAATACCAAAGTAATCTACTCAAAAAGTACAATATTCATGATCTCATACAAAACAATCACAATATATCGCATAATAACACTTTTGGTGAGTCCTCTTACAATAATGGTATTACCATTATTCAATTAATTCGTTATATTTGCTTGATAAATGAATAATAATGTTTTGTGCTTTTGAAACTCCATGGAGAAAACTACTCTTATGCCTTGCTTTTCAGTCGTTCAAAAATCATTCAATAGTGGCCCTAAGGCTTGTTTCACACATACCCGACAGTCAGGTAACCTATGTCGTTTACTAGGGGACATTTTTAATCATATATGGAGCGCTTCCTAATTACCTGATTTTTGTAATCCTATACAATACAGTTATGCCAGGTAGACGACCCGATGCTGGTCGGTATGAAACAAGCCGCCATTGCCCCTGTAGCTACTGAATTATTAAATGAACGTCTGAGAACCGGGAATTATTCTTACTTTTTTTAGGAAAAAATATTGAAACCTATTTTGCGAGACATAAATCTTTGAATTATTATGTTTTTAATTAATTGAATGTTTTTTTACAGATTTTAATCTGTCTGATGTATCAGCCTACTCGGCCTATTGG
Organism: Conomelus anceps; assembly: GCA_948455865.1. Classification (NCBI taxonomy): domain Eukaryota; kingdom Metazoa; phylum Arthropoda; class Insecta; order Hemiptera; family Delphacidae; genus Conomelus; species Conomelus anceps. The sequence goes on along the minus strand of OX418226.1, from coordinate 20,842,240 downwards.
GAACAGGCAAGACAATTGTATGGCCCATTTGAGTGCACAACGACAATGAAATCCGGAAATGCTGACGTATACATGAATGAAATTCCTGGTGGACAGTACACAAACCTTCAGTTCCAGGCCTACTCGCTTGGGTTGGGAGAGCTCTTCGAGGATGTCAAGAAAGCCTACAGGGAAGCCAATTTACTGCTGGGTGACATTATTAAGGTTTGTATTATTAAATACCGGTATATCAAAATAATATTAAAATGGATTCTACTTGCGAGGAGACCTATACGGGTACTTCCTTCCACCTTGCTATTTGAGTCATTCTATGGGGAACATGGTAGACCTACAATTTTAGGTGGGTTCCAAACTACCGAATGGTGATTTCACAACAGAGAACAAATATTATTTTATGCTGATCAATTCAATCGGTCACCCTTACAAAGAGGGCTAAGGAGAGTGTTGCTTATCTCTTATCTGACTGAACAGATTCCTGCTACGGCTCCTGGCTACTACTTCCCCAATATGACCGCAATAATAAATTCATTTTTTAAATAAAATGGAACTATATTAACCATATTATGGACCGATCTTATTATATAGGCTACATAGTACCATCACAGATTACAGAAACATATAGTTATTTTGTCTGTGGTACCATATAACATAATATATTATATAATACTTGTACAAAATTGTGTACTTGTACAAACTATGTTTATTTATTTATTCTTCACAAATTACAGGGAAGAAACAGATAGATAGCTATCCATATTGCTTTCATAACACAACAGTTGTGCAAATTGATATATAAATATCAAGTTATAGTAGGCCTAAGCTAAAAACTAATTAATTATACAAAAATGAATTCATTTATCATTTTCTTTCAGAAATACCTAATGACTTATTCTATAATATGATATACCACAGAGAAAACATGAGAAAAACAATAAATTAAACTAGCCGAATTTACACAATTAAATTCTCTAGAGAAAAAATAAAGATATCACAATATTTTACTATATTATTATAATAATTTCTACAATCTTTATTACTATAATTTCATGCCCTCTGAGGGAAGCACGAGAGAAAAGATAGAGATGAAAAATACAGCTTTCCTTGATGGAGCTGAACTACTTTCCATTATTCTTCATACTTTTCTAACAGAGCTACCATACATTTCTTTTTTAACATTTCTCTTGATAGGTGAAACAAATCCACCTTATCAGCTATTCCATTGAACATACGAGCCAGCCTGTTTAAACAAGAAAAATGGCGATTGAGAGTCTGACAATTTTAATTGATTTTCAAGTGAATTTGAAAAATCCCTAAATTTTTACGATTTTCAGTAAATCTCCTCAATGATCCATATAATAGATATTATTCTATAATATAAATAAATATTCATTTATATATTTATAAAGTCCATAACACACCTTATAAGCTATTCCATTGAACATACCAGGCAGTCTGTTTAAAGGTGAAAAATGGTGATTGAGAGTCTGACAATTTTTTTTTTAATAAATAAATAAATAATAAATCATTTTATTAATAGAGACAACAGGTGTAACCCCATTTTGCCTCCTTCACACAATACAATAATTTCAACACTATACAATTTGAAATAATTATAAATGAAAATGAAATCAAAAGAAAATTCAATCAATAATAAAGAAAACAAGCAAGTAAAGTCATTATGATGACAATAATAAATAACACAATGAATACAATAATATATCAAGAGTATGAAAAATAATAAAATTAACAAAATTTTAATTGATTTTCAAGTGAATTTGAAAAAGGCAGTAAACCTTTACGATTCTCAGTAAATATCCTCAATAAGCCATATAATAGACATTATTATACATTATAAATAAATATTTATTTTAAAATATAAATAAATATTTATTTATTTATTCATTTATGGAGACTAAAATACATTCAATATGAAGATACAAACAGGTTAAAAGTCCAAAACTATTTTCTTCACAACATTTTAACTGGAAAATATTAATCTTTATGATTATAATCTTGGGTTAGGTCTCAGTTTTACTGGAAAGTTTCATTCTGGAGCAGTTCAATTCGTTTTCAGTTGAAGAATAGTAATTTGGAAGCTTACTTAAACGAAGCACTAAAACAGTTGAAAAAAGTTAATATATTTTTGAATTGTTCAAGGTTTTTGAACTTTATATCACCACAAATATTATAAACATGAATGATGACCGTATTATTGATAATGAACTCCACAGTGAATTCAAAACTTACTTATTCGAGGATTTCTGGTCCATAACGCGTTTTATATTAACGTTTTATGGCAAATTCAACGAATTACCATAACATGTTAATACTTATAGGCTACTTATTCATGTAATGGCCATTTCAGGTTTGAAAACCTCCAGCCGTGTCTGAGGAAGCATTCCAACAATACGAAATGGCCATTACATTAAGTGTTGAATTCACTATGGTGAAGTTAATTTTCAATAATCATTTATGTTTAAAAATCTAGTGAAAGAGTAATATGGAAGAACAACAAATATTATTTACACAATCTGAAATTATTATACAAATATTTTCAATTTTTTTAAAACTTCTTAATGATTTCAGGTAACTCCGTCATCAAAAGTCGTTGGAGATTTGGCTCAGTTTATGGTCCAGAACCATTTGAAGAGCGCAGATGTACTGGAAAAGGCTGAAGAGCTGAGTTTCCCCAAATCGGTGATAGAATTTCTGCAGGGTGCCATTGGTGAGCCCTACCAAGGGTTCCCTGAACCATTCAGGTCTAAGGTAAGTTGAAATACCTGTTGAGAACCAATTATGAGTCATATTAATCATAGAAGTCATACAAAATTATATAAATATCGCTTCAAGTTATAAGATAAGATCAGAATAATGTGAGTAAATAGAAATAAGTTAATTGACAATCAATGAAAGTTTCTGCCATGGATTGTTTAAATAATAAACTTGAATATTGTTCAAGAATACAGAAAATAGATTTAACAATAGAAATAAAGCATTGTAACGATTTAAAGAGTAACAATTATCAACAGTATGTAGAGCAACAATATAAATAATCTCGAAAGATACAAACTCACAAAAATAATGTACCTGACTGATAAATAATGTAAGACTAACTGATAAACTGAATAGTTCAAATAAAACCGTAATAAATCATAATTCATATTGTAATCGGTTAACATGTCTTGTCTTCATATCATAAAAATCTTAATTTTCATGGCATTCGTAGAACAATGATGTAAAATCATCACTTTTGTGACACATTTGACGTATTTATCCTGCCTATTTTTTAAATAAACTCAAATAAATTATTGTCATCTCGCATCTACTGATGTTTTAAATTATATATTACCTACAGTATCAAGTTTCTTGTTATGTATAACTTTGAAATTATTGTGAATAATTCATTCATAGGCGTCGCATACGTTTTTCAATGCTCATTATACTTTTTTAATTGAAAACATTTTTAAGCAATGTTCTAGCTGCGGTACTTGTGATCCAGTTGATAGGCTGATTGACAAAGAGCAACCACTCTTATTTAATTTAGTTTGAAGTAACTGACAATTTAACAAATTGACAAATATACAGAAATAGAATTAATTAATAATTTCCAATTCCTTCAAGAGCTATTAATTTATACTGAAAATTTCCGCAGTGGCGGATATTGACAACAGCTTTGAACAGCTGATGGAAATCGATGAATGCTACTATACAAAAATATCAGTCACCACCGGGAATCGAACCAAGGACCTCCCAATTACCGGTTGGGCACATTTCCGGTATTTTTGTACAGACGAAGCATTCATCGATTTCCATCAGCTGTTCAATGCTGATGTCAATATCCGCCATTGCGGAAGTCTTAATATAAATTAATAGCACTTAAAGAAATTCGAAATTAATAAATTCTGTATCTTATTCAATTATAGAAGAATATTATTTATAAAAATCTTATATGTCTACTTATTGTGAGTCTACTTATTATGATAATCTTTTTTTGTATGATTCTAATTGTAATTTGTTGTTTGTTGTTTGTTATAAAGCAGGTCGCTTTTTCTTTTTTAGAATTTAAATGGCATGGTTCCATAAAATTGAACAATCTAATATTTTTACTGCTTGTAATGATACTGTAAAATTTTATGGAAGTTTTGACTTGTAGCCTACTACATTGTGTGTTAATATTGTAGTTTCGCATAGAACGGGCACCAGACGATCATGTTTTTTGACAGATTTAGACGTTTTGGAACCAGAGTTACATAGCTTCCATAACTGAGTACAATATCTAAGATGCAAGTAATTGTACTAGTATTTGCTGCAGAATCTTATAAAAAATTCAGTTATACATTGCACCTGTAAATTGTAGTTTGTTTTTGTTATGTGATTGAACTTTCTTTCAGTTTGTTGAACTTTTAAGTGGAAATAAAAGATACACTCATTTGGTGGAGCAATCGTTCCCTCTACTGTACAAGCATCTTCAGACACTGCTGACGGTGAACTAAGCTTTGTATAAATTTCCAATTAATTTGGAAATTAAATTTGGATTTAATTGTTTTTGTTATGTGATTGAACTTTCTTTCAGTTTGTTGAACTTTTAAGTGGAAATAAAAGATACACTCATTTGGTGGAGCAATCGTTCCCTCTACTGTACAAGCATCTTCAGACACTGATGACGGTGAACTAAGCTTTGTATAAATTTCCAATTAATTTATAGTTTGTTTGCACTACTTTTTAGGTGTTGAAAGACATGCCCCGTATCAAGGGAAGGCCTGGCGCCAGTTTGGCACCGCTTGACTTTGACAAACTGAAGAAGGATCTGCAGGAGAAGCACCCACGTGCCACAGACCGTGACGTCATGAGCTCGGCACTATACCCGCAGGTCACTGAGGACTACCTCACATTCAAGGAGACCTATGGTCCTGTCGACAAGCTCAACACCAGGATATTCCTCGTCGGACCCAAAGTTGGCGAGGAGTTCGAGGTGAGTAGGGGATGCAGGGAGATTTACTAATCATGATTTTTTTGGGATTAGAATGTTTTTTTTTTTTTTTGTAGATTACGTCCTGGAGACTCCAGTTACGGAGTATAAGACAAGTCAGATTAACAATAATACTATCTTATACACTAGTTACCATAATTACTATATCAATTAGTTGAGGTGAGGCTTAATTTTGATGTGAAAGGAACTCTTGTACACTATAAAAAGCTTTATCAACTAAATATTTTTCAATTGTTTCTTGAATATTTCTATATTTTAACGACTTTTTAAAAACTGCGGTAGCTTGTTACGGAGTTTCCTACCAATATAACTAGGTTTGTGTTTGAATAAGCTGCTATTATGATTTACCAAGTGATAATCTCCTCGGCTTCTTGTGTTATAATCGTGTATGTCAAGATTTTGGTTCATATCACTCCTTTTCACATATAAAGTAGCTTCATACACATACAAAGTTATTAGTTAGTTTGAAGTGATTGACAATTGAATAAACTGACAAATATACATAAACAGAATTTATTAATTTTTAAATTAATAAATTCTGTTTACAAAGTTATTTTTAAGTATGGTATGGAAACGGCTTTATATTGCGTAACTGGAAAGTTCTTTGTAAAAGAAGCTTATGCAGATCTGCATAGTTTTAAAAATCTAACTTTTTGCTGGCTTTGAAATTTTTGTCCGCCATCTTGGAGCCGCCATATTGGATTCAACTTTATTTTATTAAATGGGAAGGTGGTCATATGACACATCATTTCAGTGTGAAATTTCACAAAAAAAAAAAAACAATGGCATTAACCATTTTTCAATAGATGCCTTTGTTCTCGATTTATAAGCATTAAAATTTGCAATTTTAGGAAAATTGTATTACTAATAAAAGAGGTAGAAGACACTGCATAAATCATTTTACTGTATTTTTCAATCATAAATTATCTAATAACTATGTTTAAACGGTGGTAAGACTTGATAATTAATAAGTAATTATGTTTATTATCAACTAACAACATTTCAGCTACCGGTAGTGATGTTGATATCGGCCAGTAGGTAGGCTATCATTAACACAGAAAAAAAATTATGGAATAAAAATGTTTTATGATGTTGTTATTATTAAAAATTAATTGTATTTTGGTTATCAGATAATAATTTATGAATGAAAAGTTCAATAAAATTTTTATGCAGTGAATTATACCTTTTTCATTGCTAACACAATTTTCCCAAAATTTAAAATTTAAATGCTTATAAATCGAGAACAAGGGCATCTATTGGAAAGTGGTTTACACTATTGTTTTTTCTAGAAATTTTTCTGAAATGATGTATCTTATGACCAATCTCCCATTTAAAAAAATGAAGTTGAATCCAATATGGCGGACAAAAATTTCAAAGCCAGCAAAAAGTTGGATTATTAAAACTATGCAGATCCGCATAAGCTTCTTTTGCAAAAAACGTCTCAGTGATGCAATATAAAGCCATTTCCATACTTAAAAATCACCTTGTATAAGCAGGGTACATTTATGAGACCAAGTCTCTTGAACAACGAATCTAATCTATTTATGTAAGAGATATAGGAGAGTTTAATGATGAAGGAATTTAAGCAGAATATATAGTTCATTGGAAAGCTTTTTTCTACATTTTAAAAAGATAGAAAGCACTCAACTACTTGTTACATTATCACACATATGAGGGTCATTAGGTCATTTTTTTATTAACCTCCAACTAGCCATTAATAGAAGAGCAGTGGATGGGATATATTAAAGTATTACCAAAAAATGTATCTATGCTTATCTTTACTTTTCAACATGATCACCTCAAAGACTAAGACATTTGTCATACCTGTCAACAAGCTTTTCAGTGGCCTCTTCATGAAATGTTGCACAAGTGAATTCAAATGAATGACCTTGACCTTCACTTGACCTTGTCTTGAAGTTCCTCATCAGTTGGAAAGTGCTGACCTTAAAACCATAACCTTCACTTGACCTTGTCTTGAAGTTCCTCATCAGTTGGAAAGTGCTGGCCTTGAAACCATTTCTTCAGTTCAGGAAAAAATGGAAGCTGCTCTGTGCTAGGTCAGGACTGTATGGTGGTTGTTCAAAAAATGTATCACTGAAATTGGTAAAGAAGTTGTGGGGCTACACCAGCAATGTGAGGGCGGGCGTTGCATGCGGAACAATGCCAGACGTCAGCATGCCTCTTCTTTTGTTATGAATGGATCACCGCAAATGTTGGATTAGGTTAGGTTAGGTTAGGTCAAAACAGCTTCATTAATTGTGCAAGAAATGGCTTGAAAGTTAGTATGGTACCTTCCAACATTCCAACCTTTCATGAACTTCAAGACAAGGTCATTTGGAGTGGGTTGGATTTGACCAATCTTTTAGACAAATAAAAAAGTAAGTAAAGTAGATTCTTAGCAATAATATTATTTATTATTTTAGCCAATGGCTCTTCTGACTCGACTTTAAAATAAATGGATTACTCGACTCGACTGTACTATAAATAAATGGATAAATAAAAATAATTTGACAAATTTCAGGTGACGATTGAAAGAGGAAAGACACTAGCAATCAAGACCCTAGCAAAGGCTGAAGATCTTACGCCGAATGGAGAACGAGAAATCTTCTTTGAAATGAACGGCCAACTGAGATCAGTGTTCATCAGGGACCAGGAAGCTTCAAAGGTGAGTAGACCAACAATATACTTTGGATTCGATTCCTGCTTTAAAAAAGAACTGAGTTCAATATTGTAGTTCAAAGATAATGGATAACTCAATGACTAGTACAGTACTGTTTTACATTCTTGTAGTGAGATATCAAAAGAGTTTATTGAACAATAACATTTCATTACATTTCCACTTCTTCTGCTTTTTCAGTGTTATTTTATCGACAGCTTCTCTTGACTTTTGACTGTGTCTCTCAAATTAATCATCTCAATAACACTGTTCATATTTCATTAAGATTTCAATTGTTAAATATATTCTTGTTCTATCGTTCTATGTCCCCCTAAAAAAGGCGTTATTGTAAACGTAGTTTTTTGTTTTGTAGATTACGTCTTGGAGACTCCGGTTAAGGTGTATAAGACAAGTCAGATCAACAGATATTTGCATACAACACTACCAATCTTATTCACTAGTTAATTACTGTATTAATTATTTGAGGTGAACGTTAAGCTTAATTTTGATGTGAAAGGAACTCTTGTACACTATAAAAAGCTCTATGAACTAAATATTTTTTTCAATTATATTTTAAATATTTTTATATTTTCAAGACTTTGGAAACTGCGGTAGTTTATTGTAGAATTACTTAACTATATAACTAGGCTTTTGTTCGAATAAGCTACTATTGCGATTCATCAAGTGATAATCTTTTCGGCTTCTTGTGTCAAAATTTTTGTTTATGTTACTCTTTTTCACAAGATTTACCCAAACGTTCTATTGTTGTCCTTACTGTAATCTAGCAGCTTGAAACTGCCTTCAATTTACGCATTCAATTAACAAATAGTTTTTTCTGAATTATAAGCTTTGTGACACTCACTTGATGGTTCGCAACCAACTGAAAATTGGAGGTTGATCATGTTCCTAATAACATATAGCTGAAATGGCGAGGTGGAACTACCCGTAAGGGTCTTCTCTTCAATAGAAGACATACGATTATTATTATTTTTGAATAACATATATCTCCATTTTAAAGGGTGGCATTGGCTAATTTAGCAAAATGACACCCTTTCTATTTTGGAATATTTAGGAAGTTCCTTACTATTGATGTCGTGCACAATATGATTGCTTTCTGTATTAAATTTTGCACCCACACAGGCAGTCTCTATTTTTTCATCCTCTCAGGCAGCTCTTTTGGTATTACACCTGTAGCTGATATTATCAACGGCATAATTGCCACTCTCTCTTGCCTCCACTAGTCTTTTATCTCCTCTGCCAAAGGCAGGTATTTGAGCAGCTTCTCATTACTGTATAGCTTTATATTGTGTGTGTTTGGTATGCCTATATCTATATCTATTAAAAATGTGGTTTGGTTCAAATTAATCATCTCAATAACCCTGTTCACATGTCTTTAAAATTTCAATTGTTAAATACATTCGTGATGAATAATAAGAATTCATAAATGTAGTTGTAACAATTTCGTCTTATCATTCATTATTGATACCTTCCACAATATCACCTTTGCCACTACAAAGAAAGAAATACATTCGTCTTGTTCTATGTCCCCCAAAACGTTTGACCTTTAAAAAATTACACGATTTGAATTATTATATCAATTTATATCTTTTTAACAATTTTTGAGACCTTAACAAATGTGATCTAATAATGTTTTTTCCGAATTGCAGGAAATCAACCTACACCCCAAGGTGGACAAGAGCATTAAGGGTCAAGTGGGATCCCCCATGAGAGGTACCGTGATCGAAGTCAAGGTCAAGGAAGGCGACACTGTTGAAAAGGGCGCCGCCCTCGTCGTCCTATCGGCCATGAAAATGGAAATGGTCGTCCAGGCGCCGATGGCCGGAAAAGTCAAATCAATCAACGCCGTCGTCGGCATGAAATTGGAGGGAGACGACCTTGTGGCTACAATCGAATAAATGAACTTAAAATGAATTATTGAAAATGAACAGAACAATGTACAATATTTATAAACTACTGCCAAACATTGTCTGGGTAATCGGCGTTCCCATCAGTAGCCTACAGTCACATATTTCATAATTTTAACAGTTCTTTTTAAAAATGGACTGTTGAATTGTTGTGAAGGAGTTAAAAAAAATAGAAAAGATGTTCAATTAAAATTTTTTTGTAAATTATCACATTTTATTCACGAATGTAAATAGTCACAGTGAATAGAATAAAATGTGAATATTTCTAGGTATTTTATCATGGAGTAAAATACGTGAAAAAATCATTCTTTGGCAGCAATGTAGTTTGAACAGTTCATCAGTTTATTGACACACATGTGAACAGTGAACAATTTTTTTGAGCGTCTTGATTAAATAAATAAATTATTGCTGTGGTTTGGATTCTTTTTTAAATTACAATTGTTTAGATTCTATTGAACCAAGGAATCAAATAGGTTCATAATCTGTGATGTTTCCCATGACGAAATACTTGATCAACTACAACAATCTACTATGAAAACTGACACTGCATTTCAATTAAATGTTATTTTCACTCACTTTTACTGGAGATACTGGAGCTGGAGGCTGATGAAGCTTCTCTTTATAAGTGAAATTCATTACTCCAGCCTCTCCAGTAAAAGTGAGTGAAAAAATATATTTAATTGGAATACAATGTCAGTTTTGATATCAGGTTGAAAAGGTTTATCACAGTTTTTTTATTATTGAATTATAATTTTTGTAAAAAATTCAGCAAAATCTTCCCTTCCGCCAGCTAAAAATTTATGCTAGTAGACATATGAAATATGCCACTATGAAATTTTATATAAACATGTATATTTAAAAAAGATATATTTTCAATTTTTTAATATTCACCTTGTATTTTTACAAGATTTACACACATATCCCAATATTTTGTACCAACTGAAAATCTGTTTTGAATAAATTTCATCATGATTGTGTTGAATTCAGAGAGAAAGAGAGAGTGAGTGAGAGAGAGTAAGAGTGAGAGAGCTTCATTGGATTAGAGCAATTTGACTTTGGAGTAGGATTGTATACGGAACAACATAGAAATCCATTTTTTGTAAATAATATAATGAATGTGCCAAAAATTTAATGTGAGTGTGATAGTTTTATATTCTTATTCACAAACAAATGGTTGAAGTACAAATAAATTCTCTTTGGAGATTAAGAAGCTCTTGTCTAATTGTATGGATGGAGGTAGGCATTTGTAAAATTTTTATGTATATTTATATTGAATTATTTTCTTGGAAACATTTTGAGGATTTTGGGTAATATAGTAGACATTTGTATTCGAACAAACAAACATTGATGAAACAGTGGAACATTCTAAAAGTGAATTGTGTTCAAAGTGTATCAAAAGAATGTTAGAAAGAAGAGTTTATAACTGATTTTATCACTGTTTTTATTATTTATGAATGAATTGAATCTTAATAATAAGTTTTCAATTTATATTTTTACAACTACTCAAACCAAAATATTCCGGTTATAGTAGTTCCTTATTACAGAAAATTAAAAAAAATAATTATTTCCATCACAAACTATTTCAAAGTTTGAAAATGTACTTATTTAACCAATTTGTGAACGTTTCACATGCTACCGTAGATCAAGTTCAAAACTAAGTATATCCCAAATTTTGTTTACAAATTATATAATAAATTGTAATTGAATCCAAAAGACAATTATATATTAATTCTTGTTACCGTAGGCATAATCGTTGTTATGTAAAAAGTGGAATTATTTTTATAATTAAATTATTGTTATTTCTTATATTTTTGTCTCATTTATTCATGCAGTGTTCCCTCCTTGCCAAATAATTGGTCTATTATCAGTTATTATTTTATTATTTATTCTGTTTTACAGGTAGTTCTGATTATTTAAATTCAGCATGGATTTCTAAAAAGGAAGAGATTTCACATAAGACAAATAATACATTTTCTTTCAAACGTTAAACTCTATATCCAAGGGATGCAATCTTTATGATCAATATAGGATTTCCTGGTTCCAGAATAATTTCCATGTTTTTAAGTCTTACTGTAGAAAACCCCCATCTAGTGAAATTATTTTCCACACTGTGAATCAAGTTTAGTTTAAGACATTGAAAGTAATTAGGATACATATTCAACTACTTTGAATAAATTATTTAAAACCAACTTCTAATATCCACTATTTTTTTAAACACTGCAATTTATTATCAATATATTATGCTCTTCGCCCTTGATGTAGGCTTATGCTAATGGTAGGCTAACGATAAATAACTTAATATATTTCGAATCTATAGGCTATAATGTATATTTGAATACTTTAAAGCTATGGTAACTTTACGTTTTATATCAAGAGAATAATTAAACTTAATAGACAATAAAGGTGTATTGAGTATCACCAGCGAGATTCACGACTTTCATTGACGCTATATCCTATCATTGGATAATAGACAGAAAAATTTCAACCTACTTGAAATTTTGAACGTAGATTCCTTGAGAGTTCTGTTGAGTGGGTGATGATACTGTAATTGAATTTCATATTACACGTGTAAGTAATCAAAATTTTATAATCACAAATCTGGGAAAAAATAATTTTCTAATTAAAAATGAATTTATTGAAATAATGAAATAACCATAATGTTTTCTGCTACTGAGAATACTCAAATACTCTGATCTTTCATCTCACAGAATACTGACTAAAAAAATATTTTTTTTTGCAAAACTCTGTAATTTATGATTCGATTCTAAATGAGGTATCATTTTGGTCACAATAAAGAGCCAAAAACATATTTTACACAACTTTCAAGATTTTCAAACATTATTTCTATTGGCAGAATAGTATGGGAGTTTTTCAACTGAAAGATAATAAGCACGTTCACAATAAATCCAAAATATGCGGTAGATTTCGGTAAATACAACAAAATCTGAAGACTATTTGAAAATATAAAACGTCATTGGATAAATAACTATAATACTCACATTAATAGCGATTCAACTTAAACTCTTTTCTTAATTTTTCAATAGAAATAATACAAGCTATCAGATTACAATCAACTTATCACCTTAATTTGAGCAATAGACCAATTTGCAAATGGTTTTAAAACAATAAATTATTCTGTGATGTTTTCCATGACGAAATACTTAATGAACAATCTATTGTCCTTACTACTCTTGTTGAAGCAAGAACTCTAATTTTAGATTACTTTCTTTTATAATACTATATATCTTTCTTTTTTTATTTTCACTTCATTACAATTTGTATACTCTGTATTGTCATTGTGTTAAGAGGGCAAGCATGGGAGTCATCCTTGTGCCCTCATCTATGTATTTTTTGAATAAATAAATAAATATTAAAGCTGACACTGTATTTCACTTTTATATAATATTTTACTCAAATATATTGGAGATGTTTGAGGAATGCATTTCACTTCTGAAAAGAAGCTTCGTCAGCCTGAAAAATTACGAAGCTTCTTTTCAGAAGTGAAATGCATTCCTCAAACATCTCCAATACATGTGAGTAAAATATTAAATAAATTATTGTTTCAAATTTACTATATTCTCAATTGAAATCATTTAAATGAATTGGAACTTGAAAGTCATTACTCTCACTACACAAACTGAGTACGGTATTCTTTGAATAATAAATAACAGTAAATTTTTAATTGAAATACCGTTTCCATATATTGTTAAAATGTTAATGCTCAAAACTGTACTTTTCACGAAAAGTCTACTGAATCATTGCTGATGTTATTTAAATATATTTATCACTTGGACTCTATGACAGTCTATTTATTTTATAGTACTGTAATAACTGTAATATCACTAGTTATATAGTAAGAGAGTTTATCAAATTTCTAGTCACCATAAATTCGTTGTCTTGATGTATTCGTCATCGGTAACATTCATTTCATACTCGGTATTACTAGTAAAATTGTACATAAATTCATTATGAAAATTACCAATTGTCTCAATCAGATCTTCTCGTATCGTTGTGTTAAACGACATAACCAATCCAATAATAAAAATAAAAATACCAATTAATATACACACTAACTTGAAGGGACTGGTACACAATATCAGTCTGTACGTTATATGCAGATATAATTGTTTACAAATTGATGTAGTATATTCTGTAACTTCGGAATTCCTTGATCTTCTCCTACTGTTTTCTAGTCTTCTGGCTAAAATGTCAATTGATGAGAATTTATTGTTGAATAATGAACTCTTGCGTCTATCATTGTTATTTTGAACCGTTGAAAATCGTCTACCATTTTGAGCTATTTCCTGATGCTTTGTCACTGGTATCAACACATTGTCACTGCTTGATGAATCACTTCTAAAGAGTTGAATATTTTTGGTTATCGAATTTTCCAAACGATTATTAATTGTGTAATAGTTAGTTTCAAAACTTAGGTCGATCTCTGCTATAGATCCATACGAGCTGTCTCTGTCATCTTGATCGTTGATGGTGGATGTGATAGTGTGCAAGTCAGATCCGAATTGTCCATCCATATTTCTTTGAAAAGTGAAGAATAAGGGTTTGCATACCTGTAAAAATAATTATTGTTTTAGAATATTTTGTCACATGCTTTAATGCAAGTGTTGAAGTTTTTTTTGTAGATTAAGTCTTGGAGACTCCAGTCAAGGAGTATAAGACAAGTCAGATAAACAATTATACACTAGATACCATAATTACTATATCAATTAGTTGAGGCGAGGCTTAATTTTGATGTGAAAGGAACTCTTGTACACTATAAAAAGCTTTATCAACTGAATATTTTTTCAATTGTTTTTTAAATATTTCTATATTTTCAAGACTCTTTAAAAACTTCAGTAGCTTGTTGTAGAGTTTCTATAATCATACCAAGTTGAAGTATGAAGCAACTTGAGTACATAATACACCAAATTATTTGTGATAGCCGTGAGCCATAGCTGGTATCTGTTAAATCAGATAGAGATAAGCTGCGTTCTCCTGGGCGATCTTTGTAAGGGTGACCGATTAGATTGGTCAGCAAAAAATACACTGTTCTCTGCTGTAAAATCACTTCCCGGTGGTTTGGAAACCACCTAAAACTGTAGGTCCAGCTCATCAATCACCATCATCTAACTCATTACCCACGCACAGGTCTCAGACCTATGTGGGCTTCATCCTAAAAATTTTTTTGGAATAACAACAGATACATATATGATTTTTTTCAAGAATTGTCAATATAGGCCTATTACTTGAATGTTGTCGATTTTAGTCATAGTATAATTGCCTAGGTTTTTAGTTTTTAAAGTTTTCTTGCCAGCTATTATAATGCAAGTATGAAACTTGAAGCAACCTTAATGCCCAATTAACAAATATAAAGATTGAATGAATAGTGCCTACTTAATCTCTTAGACTACAAAGCTGACAAGTATTCCTTGATAGTTGCAGAATTCTCTCAAGTTTTATATATGAACTAAACACTTTTATGAACTTAAAGGTTAAATCTGAATCACTGAGATAGGTACTGTACTCCTGACTTTGTCACCTCTTGAATTATTTTGGATATAAGTTATATTTAAGGTTGTTTATAAGTGTTATTTTTTTGATTTTCATCCGGCGCACAAGCTTGGCTTTGCTGATGGAAATCTTGAAGAATATATTTTTCTTGTAATACATGTAACTTACTGTGCAAACACATAGTTCAATTTTGTGTATCTGATTGTGATGTACAATTACATTTGTTTTTTGGTGTTTTTAATAAAGATTTTATTTATTTAATAAAGAATGTGCTTCTAGCTCAATCTTCAACTGTGTTTTCACTATTTTAGGGTAAGTCTACTTAAAGGGTGCTTGAACAGTGTTATATTCATTTCATCCGATACTTGATGATTATCATTTTCGTAAATTATTCAAACACATGTGAAATTATTTATGGCAGATTGAAGCAGAGTGAATATCACAATATATTTCATATCATGTGTTCAAGTTTGCGATGGTGATTGTCACTGGGTATTAGATGGCCCACTATTTAAGTACCGTAACAAGTGTTAAAAAATGATCTAATATGCACATTACGTCACAATGTATGACACACAATGTATTTATATATGTATGTATATGTATACAATGACAATGTATAAGGTATTCAAAATTCTCATTTATCTATTCAGGTAAAAATGAAAAAATACCGTACACTAATTTTCTAATCACTAGGGAATTACTTTAAATTTACTTATTATTGCATTTTGGCAAAATACAATGCAAATCCATATTTCAACTTGAAATTAGATGTTGAATTTCAAAATGGAAAAATACCGTACATCAATTTTCTAATCACTAGGGAATTACTTTAAATTTTCTTATTATTGCATTTTGACAAAGAACAGTGCAAATCCATATTTCAACTTGAAATTAAATGTTGAATTTCAAAATCTGTTACTTCAAAATAGATTTTTACTAATTTCGGAACATTTGCAGCACATTTCCTTCAAGGTGTTATTCTATTAGCTAGCTACTACATCGTTCCTATGTTACTCTACTTGGATTGATATTTGGATATTTTTGAGTTTTAAGTTGATCAAAAATATTGTAGTGTTTCAATATTTAAATAGTGTTTTAGTTCACATACTTCGAAGAACTCAAATAAACGGTGTAAGATTCAAGGATCCAGATTCAAGTAAGATTGAGGGAAAAAGTTTTTTGGAAAAAATCACAGCTTGCACAATTTTTCATAACGTCTGCTGGCAGTGACCGTAATCAAGCTCAGATATTATATTCAATCATTTTTCTAATTAGGCCTAGTTCAATCTAATTAACGTATTTGTGTAATTATTGCCTAGGTAGCAATGTTGCTAAAATCAAGATTTAATCTTTAAAAAAATTATCAAAGTCACAGAAAATTCACACCATCTTTGACCTTTTAATCGCAGGGCTATATTTTCTTCAAAACACTCGTATCTTGTGATCACTTTGATGATATTCATGAAAAAATTGCAACAATTACAGTACTCAAATCACAAAATTCAAGCTGATAGGCCTAAAAATATATAAATTTATACATTAGAAAAAATGATTTATTTATACTCACGTTCTATTTGTGATTCAGAATAGAGTTTTGTAAGAAAATTTGAAGAGAATACAGTTCATTTTCGGCTCAGTTATCAACTGAAATAAATGAGATCATTGCGACTTTAATTTTTGCAGTGGAAAATGCTTCACTTTACCTCTCAGACCTACTGAAAAAAGAGAATATTCAAGTAGGTGATAATGAATTTATAAACTAGGAAGTGGCAGAGACAAAAATACTTGAGTTGAATGCCAATTCATAACTAATCTTCAGTGATTAAAGTATCTTATAACTGACATAGAGCGGAATTTTAAAATATTTCCATTCCTGCAGTTCCTATTTACTAACGATGAAATATTGATATTTTTCCAATAATAGTTGTAGCAGTTATGGTTAGTCTGTGGAATAATTCTAAAATTTATAATGAAATATGCGGAATGTCATCAACTACAAAAAACAAGGCAACTTTTTTCATGAGATAAAAACTTAAAAAACACTTTGAAGTGGAAATTAACTCATGTTATGGCGTGATAGCCGTTTCACTCTGTTGTCAAGAGCATCGTCAGACGACCCACAGTACACTATCTTTGAGTGGAAATTAACTCAAAGATAGTGTAAATTAACTCAAAGATAGAGGAAATTAACTCAAAGATAGTGGGAATTAACTCAATGATAGTGGAAATAGACTCAAAGATAGTGGAAATTAACTCAAAGATAGTGGAAATTAACTCAAAGATAGTGGAAATTAACTCAAAGATAGTGTACTGTGGGTCGTCTGACGATGCTCTTGACAACAGAGTGAAACGGCCTTCACGCCATAATGTGAGTTAATTTCCACTTAAAAGTGTTTTTTAAGTTTTTATTACATATCAGTGGAAACAAATTGGATCTTCAACATCATTATTTCATGAATTTTGTAAGGGATCAACGCTTTATTGAAAGAGTAAAAATATTGCAAAATAACAATTAATTAGTTAATTCAAATCCATTATTTACTTGCTGTGAAATAAATCTGAATAGTCTTGGATTCATGTTTGACAATAATTCTGTTTTGCTGAAATGTTATTGACCGAACAAAGAGAGGTCTCTGATTCAACTCGAGTGATCGACTTTTGGTTTGTGTGTGGGTGTGTTCCACAGTTTAAGCCGAACGGATTGGCCGATTTTCTTAAAATTTGGTATGTAGATACTTTGTTCAATAGCCGGGCGACGTATGTATATAGAATTTTGAAATTCGTTTCCGTTTCAAGATGGCGGCCCTTTATTCGGAAATTTTACCCTAACTTCTTAACACTCAATCGGATCAGAATTGGACTCATTCTTCTCAGCGCTCCAAGGCGGTCTTATTAAATTTCATATATCACATACTCAAAATCACTGTGTTAAAGATCTAGACAGACATGAGTAAAATGTTGAATAAACGATGTTTTGGAAACTGATTTTATCGGAAGTTTATTATTTTCAGAATAAATTTCTGGTCTTTGAATAATAATTGTTCAATTAATTTTTGCAGTTCTCATAGTTTTAGAACGAATTTTAAAATATTGGTTCACTATAAATATAAATGATGTTTAGAGCTCTCAAACAATAATTATCATGGAATATATAGACGTTCATATCTTTTACAATGATTATAATTATTGTGCAATTATTGAAGACATACAATAATTTTTTTCTACGGTGACCCGAAAAAGTGCCTATTTTTGCACTAACTGTAGCATGCAAAATAGTCTATTCCTGCACCAGTAAATTACAGTGCGGAAAAGTACTTTTTGGCACTCCAAATTTGCAACCTAACAACACAAAATAGTGAGCATGTAATACGCAGGTTCCCTATTCTGCATTCAAAAATAGGTTGGCTACTCTGCTTCAGCTGTGAAATAGTTGTTGTAGTTGTTGTTGATGAAATCGATTTGTTTTGAAGATAGGTTATGTGAGGAGTTTTCAGGTTATGTATGTCCTGTTTTGTTCTGTTTTACTTTATACATTACTGTAGGAAAAATGTAATGTGTAATTTGAGTGCAAAGTATTGTTTCTGCACTCGAGAAACTTTTTTCACTCGCCTTCGGCTTGTGAAAAAAACTGTTTCTCTCGATGCAGAAAAACGCTGCTTTGCACTCTTGTTACACAAATAGCTATTTCCCCGATATATACAATAATTTCAATAATATTCTTTTCCCGACCTTTCCTCTTCTTATATTCATCATAGTCTCTTTTATAGTCTTCTTTCAGTCCTCTGGAAGTGTGGAGCTCTTAAAAAATTGTTATAAAATAGATGTTCCTAGTCTTCATGAAAAATATCTCATCCCACCTTGATCTAGTTCTAGTTCTCTTTTTTTTAATTTATTCTTCACTTCTTTCTCTCTTTCAGTCTTGAATTTCTTCTTCCATTACAAACGTATCAATTATTAAACTTTTCTCACTAAATTTAAACATGCAGTAATTTTTCATAAGAAAATAATGAAATTCGATATATATTCTATTTATTTTCTCTTCTCTGTCTCTTCTATACTTTATACTTCATCTACTTTTCTTCCCCACTCTTTTTCCGCTGTCTTTCATCCTCCACCCTTCATCTACTTCTTTCCTCTTCTCATCAGTCTATTACTCCATCTATCCATCTTTGTCGTGTTTATTCTCATAATAATTACCGTATTGTCACCAACAATCTGCACAAAACGTGACATAAAATATCCCGGACCTCTCTCTGACTGATTTCAGCCTTCAGATGCGACTCTACCAAACAAAAACTACAATAAAAACAACAGAAATAACAAAATTATCCTATCTAAAAATAGGTTGGGTCACGTCGCAGATTTGTCCTCGACTTTATAAAATTCACATCCGCATGAAGAGAAAACACGTAGACCCCTCTTGAGGATATCTCACGGATGCGGATTCGTTATGCTAATTTATTACAGTCTCTTTAGTTTTCAGTCTCAGTTTTCCCCGTTTTCTTTCAAGGCGCAGAAAATTGTTATTTATGGAAATTATCGCCTGAATCGAACCAGGATAGCCTTTAGTTCTCACTGTATGCAAATGGCTTTCATAAATTTCCTATTACACACATGTTTGTCCTGGAAAAATTATGTTCTGAATTATTGAGTAATCCATGTAATAAACTACCATGGATCTCCTATTATATTACACAGTTTTGGTCTTAAAAACCAATAGATGTGTTCTCTCTAACTTTATTTTTTGGATAAACTTTCAAATTTTAACCTAATGAAGGTTTTTTCTCTCACTATCTGTCTCACTCTCTCTCTCTCTCACTCTCTCTCTCTCTCTCTCTTTCTCTATCAAGCTACTGATATATTTTCTACTTTTTTTTGTATTTCTTCTCTTCTCTCTCATTTTTGATTTCTTAATATATTGTATTATTTTAAATTATTGGATTTCTTGTTCCATAACGACATTCATCGTTGTTTAAAGACTGCCGTCTATTGTGACGATACTATTGATGGAATAGAATAGAATATTATTTTATTGTTCAATTGTTTCAAGGCTAGAGCCTATTGAAATACAAAATACATTACAATATTATTACAAAGAATGAATAATTCTACAGCATTTGCGCAAGTAATAAACAAAAGTTTAAATTAAAATAAAAATAGCACAAAAAATAAAATAAAAATAGCCCAAAAAATAAAATAAAAATAGAAAATTAATAAAGCTAAAGTACAAAGTAACTTATTTAAATGAAATTAACAGTTTTAAAAATTAAATATATTATGCTTTTGCAATGAATTTGAGAAATAACTTCTACATAATATAATAATTAAGAAAACATAAATTCTACGCATCTAACAATGTTTATATAATTTTAACTTGAATGAATGGATGGAGATGAAATGACTTGGAGCGGCAATAAGTTCCTTAGGCGTGAGGCAGTCACTAGAAACGATTTGTTGAATATTTCAGCTCTATGCAATGTAAAACAGTGAGACCGAGTTGATCTTGAATGGACATTGGCTAAAAAAGTGAAGCTATCTCTCAAGTAAGCTGGATCAGAATTCTTGACAATAAGATTATATGTCATTGAGAGGATGAAATACTTTTTGCGTTGCTTTAACTTCAGCCAACGTAATTGATTAAAGAAAGGTGAGTTGTGGTCATCTATCCTGGCATCAAAGATGAAGCGAATTAAATAGCTCTATGCTCTTTGCAGCTTCAGATCAAGATAATCGGGCAAATTATTATAAACTAATAGAACGATAATTAATAATCACAGTAGACCTGTCTCAATAAAATTTAACATCAAAAGTGGTATTTTTTAACGAAGCCCACATAGGTGTGAGACTCGTGCGTGGGCAATGAATTAGATTATCTGTGAAGTGTTCCATGACGAAATACTTAATGAACAATCTAATATTAAAACTGACACTGTATTTAACTTTTAAATAATGTTTTACTCACATATATTGGAGATGCTTGAGAAATGCATTTCACTTCTGAAAAGAAGTGACGAAGCTTCTTTTCAGAAGTGAAATGCATTCCTCAAGCATCTCCAATATATGTGAGTAAAACATTATTTAAAAGTGAAATACAGTGTCAGTTTTAATATTAAATTAGATTATGGTGATTAAAGAATTGAACCTACAGATTTAGTTGGGTTCAGAACCACCGGGAAGTGGTTTTACAGCAGAGAACAGAGTCGTTTCTGCTGGCCAATCCGATAAATAAATAAATAAATTTTATTGTCATGTAACCACCATGGTAATCTACAACGTCAGTACCATAATTATCACCGATCGGTCACCTTTACGAAGAGGTCCTCCGAGTTCGAAGCTCATCTCTATCTTATTGAACAGATACCTGCTACGGCTCACGGCTATCACTTCCCTTGTACACACAAGGTAGATGATTTAGTGTTGTAGGTAGCTCAGAAAATTATCTATTTAAAAAAAAAAACATTTCAACGAACAATGACCCACCTGCAGCCATTAAATTAAAAAAGTTGACACAAACCACATTGATGTCCAGAAGAACAATGAATCGATGATCCAATGATGAGTGACTAGACTTCGCAGATATTTTGATGGCATAATAGAAAATAATAGTAACAAAAACTTTCGTGGGAACATGAGCCACTGAGCTTTGTGACTTATTACACTTGAAGAAGTTTTATAATACGATAAGAAAAGTGGAAATATTAACTGATCGGAATGTAAAGAGGAAGTAGGATCAAGTTTTTGTATAATGGAACAAACTGTGGGCTGAAACAAAGAATGGAACTTTTATGCTTCCAGAGTGATTTCAAGGTTGAGAACAGTAATTGACGAAAAGAGCACCAGGATGTGTTGGGGATTTTTTTTGAAAATCGTGATCTTAACTGCACTGACAATATTAAAGTTCTATTGGCAAAAGAAGGAGATGATGGTGAGAAACAAAGCGGTAAAGAAGAGGAAGGAGTAGAGGAAAAAGGAGAGAAAGCAGAAGAAGGAAAGGAGAATAAAGAGACGAGGAAGAGTAAAGGAAAAAAGAGGAGGGTGAAAAAAGTTAGGAGAATCAGAAGAAGAAAGAGGAGGAAAACGACAAAGAAGGAGAAGGAGGAGAAGATAGAGGAGAAGGAGGAGAAGATAGAGGAGAAGGAGAAAGAGGAGGAGAAGAAGAGGAAGGAGAACCCGAGGAAAACAAAGAAGAATAGGATGACGAAGAGAAGACGAGGAAGTAGGAAGAGTGAAAGAAGGTGGTGGAGATGGATAAGGAGGAATAGAAAGAGCAGTAGTAGCAGAAAGAGCAAATGTGGGAGAAGACGAAGGAAGAGGTAGAGAAGAAGGAAATGAAGGAGAAAAAAGATGAGGAGAAGAAGAAGAATGAGGGAGGAGAAGGAAGAGAAGATGAAGTAGGAGAAACAGGAGAAGGAGGAGAAGGAAGGGAAGGAGATAAAGGAGAAGATGGAAGAAAAGGAAGAAAATAAGTAGAAGAAGTAAAAGTAGAAGCAGAAGGAGGAGAAGAAGGAAAATGAGGAGGACGAAAAGTAGAAGGAGGAGGAGGAGGAGAAGAAGAAAAAGGAGGAGGAGATGGAAGGGATGAAAAAGAGGTGGAGGAAAAGGAAAATGAGGAGCAGCAGAAGGAGGAGGAGGAGGAGGAGAAAGTGGAGAAGAGTGAGGAGGAAAAGGATGATGAGGTGAAATAGGAGGAGAAGGAGGAGGACAAGGAGTAGAAGTAGGAGGACAAGGAGAAGGAGGAGAAGGAAAAGAAAAAGAAGAAGAATACGAAGATAAGAATAAAACGGAGGAGGTGTAGGAGGAGGAGGAGTAAGAAAAGTTATAGACGGAGGAAGAAGAGGAGAAGAAAAAACGAAGAAGAGCAAGAAGAAAACAGGAGATAAGCGGAAAAGACAATATTGGAGAGGCCATCAAACTTCCATTGATGAATGATATGGCAGAATATTTATCACAGGCTTTGGAATGGTGAAGTTCTTCTTCTTATTCTTCTTCTTTTTCTAATATGTCATTCCTATACACTTCACTATTATTTGACGGCTAATCTTTGACATTACGTCAATGATAGAAGTGCAGATTATTATAGTAGTAGTAGAATATTTGAGAGAATCTGAAAAAACTTGTGCGGATGACTTGCAGTCTTACTACAAATTTTTTTCAGGTAAAAGGTAAGCTGAAAATAGTTGAAGGCATCACACATCAATCAGCTGTCGCTCTCTTTCAGTGAATGAACATTTGGCTTGCACTTTCTCATCGAGTTTCTCTCTGTTGTTGTTCTTTCTCAGAATCATCCCCTCTTTCACTAACACTCTCTCTTAAACTCTAAACTTACTACACATTATTTTTTTTATTATGCTTTAAAATCGCACCACTTCAAGCATGAGCATAAGAAGTAGAATAAGAAGAAGAAGAAGAATAGGAAGAAGGAGAAAAAGAAGAGGAAGAAGAAGATAAAGAAGAGGAAGAAGAAGATAAAGAGGAAGAAGAAAAAGAGGAAAAAGAAGAAGAAGAGGAAGAAGAAGAAAAATGCAGAAAAAAAGAAGAGAAAGGGAAAGGTGGTGGAAGAGGAGGAGAAGGAGGAGGAGGAAGAGGAGGAGGAGAAGGAGGAGGAGGGGAGGAGGAGGAGGAGGAAGGGAGGAGGAGGGGAGGAGGAGGAGGAGGAGGAGGAGGAGGAGGAGAAGGAGGAGGAGGAGGAGGAGGAGGAGAAGGAGGAGGAGGAGAAGGAGGAATAGGGGAGGAGGAGGAGGAGGAGGAGGATAAGAAAAAAGGAATGAAAGAAGAGGAGAAGAAATGACGGATGACTGATCGATATGATCCTTTCGTTACTTTGACACAATACAATCAAAAATACCTTACCATGTTGGTTGCACTCAACAGCCCTTGCATTGCACACTGGAAAGGTGCCTCTTTCGACCAGATTCCTTCACGTAGTCAGTGGACGTATAAATTTTGTCTGTCTCAAAAAGTCACCACAACTAGGCTGAACTGCAGCTATGGTTCAAGCTAAAGTTCTCCTAAAATATAATCATATATTGCAGAGTACGGCTATGCAATACTACGTTTTTGCAATAGAGAATAAATAATTTTTTTTTTATAA
This sequence comes from Conomelus anceps, assembly GCA_948455865.1. Classification (NCBI taxonomy): domain Eukaryota; kingdom Metazoa; phylum Arthropoda; class Insecta; order Hemiptera; family Delphacidae; genus Conomelus; species Conomelus anceps. Next base: position 20,818,067 of record OX418226.1, on the reverse strand, counting down.
GCTTTATTGAATGTAAATAACAGTACATGCAATTAATAAATAATATACAACAATTTAACAAAATTCAATATATAAATAGTTATTATGATAATAATTCTAGTGGTGGCAACCCCAGAAGCTAAGTTTAGCTTGTATTGGGGTGATTTGCTAAGTTTTAAATTTAATCAGGTTTTTATTATGGATTATAATAATAATAATAATAAAAATAATAATGATAATAATTTATCTGGATGATGAAAACACATCCAGAGGAGTTTATTGATATAAGCTCAAACATTAAAATATATTATTAGATAGATAACACAGTTATTTGATTGCTAAATTTAAAAAAATATGATTCCCCACTTCGTTTCAACCAGCGGCGTAGCCAGGATTGAACTTGGAGGGGGGATACCTGTTGGTTTGGGGGGAATGAAATCCCCCCAGTTGATTGGGGGTCCGACCCACCCCACCCCCGGAAATGTTTTGATATTTATCACTTTTATAATGATTTTTTGAGCATTTTAAAGTAATTTATACTTGCATATTTCAATTGAAGCAATTGTTAATTTAAATGTAATATATCTCCGATCCTGAAGAGCTAGTGACAGATACCACTCGAAAACTTTGCATTGCCACATTGCTCACTAAACTGTACATTTGTAAACAGAATTTATTAATTTCGAATTCCTTTAATTGCTATTACTTTATACTGAAGACTTCCGCAATGGCGGATATTGACAACAGCATTGAAAAGCTGATGGGAATCGATGAATGCTACTGTACAAAAAATATCAGTCACCACCGGGAATCGAACCACGGACCTCTCAATTGCCGGTTGAGCGCCTTAACCACTAGACCATGGAGACCTTTCTGCACAGGAGCATTCATTTTCAACTTGGCCATATCGGCTCGTATCTCACAAGTTAGTTTGAAGTGACTGACAATTGAATAAACTGACAAATATATTTGTCAGTTTATTCAATTGTTTATTCTATTTATTCAATTGACTGACAATTGAATAAACTGACAAATATATTTGTCAGTTTATTCAATTGTCAGTCACTTCAAACTAACTTGTACATTTGTTTTTGTAGATTACGTCTTGGAGACTCCAGTTATGGAGTCTATGACAAGTCAGATTAACAATTATACTATCTTATACACTAGGTACCATATTACAATATTAATTAATTCAGGTGAGGCTCAAATTTGATGTGAAAGGAACTCTTGTACACTATAAAAAGCTTTATCAACTTAATATTTTTTCAGTTGTTTTTCAAATATTTCTATATTTTCAAGACTTTTTAAAAGCTGCGGTTGCTTGTTTTAGAGTTTCCTACCAATATAACTAGGTTTTTGTTTGAATAAGCTACTATTGTGACTCACCAAGTGATAATCTCCTCGGCTTCTTGTATTATAATCGTGTACATCAAGATTCTGGTTAATATCACTTTTTTTTGCATATAGAGTAGCTTCATACACATATAAGCAGGGTATAGTTAGGAGACAAGTCTCGGAGACTTGCTGCGGCAAAGTAAGAGTAGCATAACATTGTATACTTTTTGTGATTCCCGTGACAAACTCTTGTGCTAAATTAAACTATGTTTATTTTTGTATTAACTGTCTCAATTTAATCTGTAAGCTAAACGTTTTGTGAAAGATGACTACAATATTTGGGGGGATGTATCCCGATATTCCCCTCTGGTTACGCCCCTGGCCGCAACTAAATCTGTAAAAAAGTGAATAAAATAATAGTTTTTTGAACTTACCATGATGAAAGAGTATAACATATTTATTCATATCACCTATTATTATAAAATATAATTTGATATTATATATTATGAATATATAATTGATGATTCAAGCAAAATGGACCAGACAGGGTGTAATTGAGGCAAGTGATAGCCGAGTACCCTAGCAGGTATCTGTTCAATCAGAGAAAAGATACGAAACTCCTGGGCCATCTTTGTAACGGTGACCGATTGGATTGACCAGCAAAAAAGACTGTTCTCTGCTATAAAATCACTTCCCAGTGGTTCGGAACCCACCTAAAACTGTAGGTCCAACTCATCAATCACCATCATCCAACTCATTACCCACGCACAGGTCTCAGACCCATAATGGCTTCATCCTCCCAAAAAAATGCAATCATGCCGTTTCATGAATGTATTTCATGAATGCTCTATTATTTCACGAATGAAAGCTATTGATTTGGACTTTTGGAGTCAATTATAAAATTAATTACAATGAAAAATAGGTCGACACTATTGGTTAAAGAAAATTAACTAATGGATATTTGTGCAACAGAAATAAACCCATTACACTTACGACAGTTAGTTAACTAACATTAAACTCCTTATTTAATTGGCTTTTGTGCAACTGGCCATAAATGTTGGAATCATGCACACTTGATATGCGTAGTCACAATGTCTATACTGTCACAAAATACGAACGTTTTGAAGAGCAAATAACAACTGAACTACTGTTTACAAGGAGTTATATTAAGGACTGCTCTTTATATACTGTTTGAAAGTATTCCAGGAATCTCTGGAAACTGATATCATAATCTGGAACATTCTGGAAAATTCTCAAAATCTCCATAGGCTATGATACAGATATCAAACCTGATAACATAATCTGGAACATTCTGGAAAATTCTCAAAATCTCCATAGGCTATGCCACAGATAATGTCTGGAACATTCTAGATGACCATTTGAGAGTAAGCAAGGCAAAGGGAAGAGGACGAGAATAAACGAAAATTGCCTGTTATCAATTTGAATGGAAGTATACTATGGAAGTAGACACAATGAATAATGTTACCTTCTTTCTTGCATTCACAAAATTACTAAAGGGCGTGTCTAGTATCAGCCAATGACAGACCTCCAATGTAGAATTCGATCCATGAGAGGCTTCCTATAAGCTAACGGCCGGTCGCACGTAAGAAAATTAATAAGGAGTTTAATGTCAGTTAACTAGCCGTCGTAAGTGTAACGAGTTTATTTCTGTTGCACAAAGATCCATTAGTTAATTTTCGTTAACTGAACGGGCACAATCTGGCTACACTGTAGTTTGATCAACAGCTGATTCTGAAGTTGAGAAAAAAGATAAATTAGAATCATTTCATTGTGAATTATTCGAATCATTATTCAACTATCTCGATATTGTTATATTCTTAATAGATTTTATTAATTTTGAAAGGTTTCTAACACATATGACCCAATTTGAAGTTCTGTGTTCTGGTACGATGAACATAACCTATAAAATGTAACTTAACGGGCATTATTGAGATTTAATCATTAGTGATCGGGCGTTTAAATATCTTTTACGCCGGTTAACCTAGTCGGCGTAATCGCTTGTAAATTGTCCTTTGTGCAACTAAATTCTCTCCATTAAGTTAAATTTCCGTAGAACGATGTCATTTTGTGGGGATTAAAATTAATTGGCTTTCGTGCAACCGGCCGTAAGTCTATAAGCTGATAGTATTTGTCTAAGAAGGGTATGTATTAAGCTACTCTGTATTTAAATTCTGGTTTAATATAATTGGAAATGATGTGATAGTCGAAACTATAGTCTCTTGTGTGTTGACCAATTAAAGGGGGTTGGAAAAAAACAGTCTTATTCATTATACTCGTCGATATCTACTGCAATATCACCATATCATCAATCACAGACCAATTAAATATTTAATTCTTGGATTTTTTTTGGAGGATGAAGCCCACATAGGTATTAGACCTGTGCGTGGGTAATGAGTTGAATGATGGTGATTGATGAGTTGGACCGACAGTTTTAGGTGGGTTCCAAACCACCGGGAAGTGATTTTACAGCAGAGAACAGTGTCTTTTTTGCTGGCCAATCTAATCGGTCACCGTTACAAACAGGACCCAGGAGAACGCATCTTAACTCTATCTCATTGAACAGACACCTGCTGCGGCTCACTGCTATCACTTCCTTGTTCCATAGCGATCTGCGTTGTTAATTGTGAATAAATAATATTTCTACTCACTTTGGCCAAACGTTTTCGAGTCATGGAGAGTCAAGATGAGTCTCCATGACTCGAAAACGTTTAGCCAAAAGTGAGTGGAAATATTATTTATTCACAATTAAAATTGACCGCAATTCGTTGAATTTACAATAAAAAGTTAAATATTTAAATTTCATTCAAATTGAAGATAGTAGCTTGTTCTCCAGAAACTTATGACTTGCAAAATCCGTAACCTCCTACACACTGTCATAAGGACTCAAATGTCCATTTATCACATTATTTATCCATTTATTTCCATTATTCATTGAAACGAACGCTTGGTAAGACAAGAATAGGCAACGCTGAAGTCTGAGTATTTAGGCGATTAGAGCTTTGTACTTATTTATTATTTATTATTTATTATTTACGAGTATTTATTATTTTCAGAGAATGCCAGAACAGGACAGGACACTTGACTTGAGCTGTTTTGTGATATGTAGATATGTAGAGCTTCTCAGGTTGTTCAGGCTCCCTGCTGTGTCGCCCACCTTTAAAAACATAGTCGTCTATTAGGCTATATATTTATTTTCACTAGACTATAGCCTAAACTTTTGTCCAGGTCATTGTACAGTTCTGGGTCAAATTATTAATTCGGCAACCGCATAATAAATGGAAGTAGCCTAATTTTCGTTATGAATAGCCTACCTTCTACATGCCCTATTCAAATGATCAGTTTTTAACGGGCATAGTGAATATTAAGTGGATAATTTCGTGTCAGTTAAAAAGAGTTTAGCTTGATCTATTAGTTGAAACATAATTCTCATAAATTTGATTTATCACTTGTATTTTTCACTACTAAAATTATTTAGGACCCAACAGGAACTTATTGAAATCATGCCGTTGTCCGTCCGTCTGTGCACCCAGCGCTTGATAGGAAGATTCTAGACTCTTGAAACTTGGTATATAGCTTCCTCATAGTCCAAGTGAGATCGCTATTGATTTTGGAGTTTGGGCTGGAATATAACGATAATTTAGTTTGAAGTAAATGGCAATTTAACAAACTGATAAATATACAGAAACAGCCTAACAATAATATAATGTGAAACAGATTGCCAGATAGTATGTAAGTTAGTTTTGGCTACTGAAAATAAAAACATTGGACAGCTGGTTCATTTCAAATACAAAAAAGTGGAATATTACAAAGGTAGCTTTAAAATTATAAGGTACTACTACAAACATGAATGGCTTAAGCCAGTTATCAATTTTATTTTTTCTACACTGCAAGAATTGACGTTTTTATTTTTGATTGTGTTGAAATCTTTCCTTAAATTATTTCAAATCGTCCAATTGAAAGGAAACAAAGAGAAAACTTTGGGGCTTGATATATTATAAGATCTGTTGAAAAAGAAGGAGAAACTAAACTTTTTCAAGAACTGCCGATGTGTATTTTTATTTGTGAATTGGGAAGCATATGAGGTTTTTTGAAATCAAAGCGGTTGAATGGTGCATAATTATGCCTAACACCACAACTGATAATAGCTATTTGTGTAACTAGAATGCAAAGCAGAGTTTTTCTGCATCGAGAGAAACAGTTTTTTTTTCACAAGCCGAAGGCGAGTGAAAAAAGTTTCTCGAGTGCAGAAACAATACTTTGCGCTCGAATTACACATTAAATTTTTCCTACAGTAATGTATAAAGTAATTTAAACAGAACAAAACAGGACATACATAACCTGACAATTCCTCACATAACCTATCTTCGAATCAAATTGATTTCAACAATAACATCTACAATAGTTATTTATGTATTAAGAGCGTGAAGCGCGACTTTATCGCTCGAGCCAAAACATTTACTGCGCGACGCGTAGCGGAGCGCAGTAATTTTGCGAGAGCGATAAAGAAGCTTCACGCGCGAATTGCATACAATATTTTTCCTAAAACTGCAGTTCTGGATTCCAACACAATAAAAGCTTGTAGTTTGTAACATCACAGACCATGCGCGGATTTGGTTAGCGTTCGACTTTTTTGAGGTTATGTGAATTTCAAGGATTATGTGATCCACCAATGAGAAGGCATCAAAATCAAAACAGAAGCGTAAAGAAAACAGCTGGCGAGCTTAAAGTACTTTACCGCTTGCTGAGCAGTAAAGAGGTATTTTACAATTAGTTTTCAGTACGTAAAGAACTACTTTACGAGCAGTTGCAGGAAAAGTACTTTCCCGCACTAGAATTTACTTTCCCGCACTGGTGCAGGAATAGACTATTTTGCAAGCTACAGTTAGTGCAAAAATAGGCACTTTTTCGGGTCACTGTAGGAAAAAACTATCAATTTTTTATATTAAAGACGATTATTTATTTTATTTGAATTCGTCGGTATCTTGCACTTGGACACTCTGTTATATTTTTTTTCGGAGGATGACGCCCACATAGGTCTGAGACCTGTGCGTGGGTAATGAATTGGATGATGGTGATTGATAAGTTGGGCCTAAAGTTTTAGGTGAGTTCCGAACCACCGGGAAGGTTTATTCATTTTATGATACCCAAAATACTTAGAATAGGTGAACTGTCCTATACCGAGTGATCAAAAAAGAATGTACAAATTTTTTTGTAATCACTTCATAGACTGCTTGCAGCATCTCTATATTAGAGTCTTCAATAATGCAATAAGAACTGATTTTATTTCAAAAATTAATTGCAACACGAATAAACGATTCTAGAACAAAACAGAAAAAAGCATGCTTTAAATCGCTCTTATAGACATTAGAGTTTACACTATTAAACCTGGACTTATTACACTACTTGTGTTATGCTAATGTCAGACATAGCGGCATTAAGTCCGGTAGTAAATCAGCTTCCGGTGTCCAGTGTGAACTGGTTTTTTAATTCTCGCCTGCATCACCAATCGTATTTATTGCAATTGTGAGGCGCATTTCACACTTGCCGCGCTGAAGGCTTCGTACGGCGAATGAACGGATGGCGTTTTTATTAGGATTCATTCCCCATTACAAGAGTAAACTTTCCATTCATTCTCGTCCTATTTCCTTTCTCTTCTCTCTTTTTCTTCTTCTTCTTCTTCTTCTTCTTCTTCTTCTTCTTCTTCTGTGTTGTTCTTGTGTTGTGATAATAATTATAAAACATTTTATTCATGAGTTTTAAAATTGATGCCAAATTCACTGGTTTATTTATTTACGCTGGTATATTAAAATGCATGAATGTCTTTGTAATTGCAGAATATATTCTTTAACTCTAGAATACATTCAATTAGTTATAGAAGTCTCGTCCTACCGAAAGAACATCAACCAACAAACAGGTTTTCAAGTTTTAAAGCATTTTGAGTTCGCCCATTAGTTCCTCATAAAACGTAAAGTGTTATTCAATTCCCCGAGTATAATTGGAATTTATTACTTTTATTACTTAGAATGAATATAATTATAAATCAAATGATGCTTCATTTCTATTTACTTGGCGCTTGTAAGATTTTATGCAGCTATAAAGTTAGTTATTTAAATTAAAACGATAAAACTATATGAAATGTTGCAAAAACCTTAGTATTGCAAGTAGTGAATTTACGAACTGGATTTTCTAATAATCATGAAAAGTGATTACATTTCCCAGTGAGTCGAACTATCACAAGGTATCAAGTGATGTTGAAAGTAGTATCAACGATCATAACATTCCTTACAAGAATGCTCAACTATGGTGGTACCGAACAAGTTACACAAATGGATTTCAAATGTTTTAATTCACTGAACTGAATACATATGAACTAGTTCATCTACTATAACGATCTAGCGATAGCCGATAGGTATTTCGATCTCGGGAAAGTCAAATAATGGGTCTAAAGTTACAAGAATTTTAAAACTTGAAGGGTCCTCTAGTAGACGTTTCAAAGAATTGGTTTGTTTTGGAGTTTAGGAGTTAAACTTTGGAGGTAATTATTGTGAGTCTTGCTTCACATACAGATTTTAGCTTTGGGACAGACCAGGATAGTACTTTTGAGAAGATAACTAATTTTATTGTCGTGATTTTTTGAAGCATCAATAGAATTGGAAGACTCGAGCTGTAGCAGGTATCTGTTCAGTCAGATAAAGATAAGCTACGAACTCCTAGGCCCTCTTTGTACAGTAGGAACAATTAGTCTGGGCGCACGGCCGTTTGGTAGTCAGCCATGGCGAGGGGAGTGTTTATCGCTCATTTCTAAAAACATGTGGCACATGCGACGCTGCAGATGTCTTCAAGGTCAACTAGTCAACTTTTAACAGGACGGCTAGTAGTGAAACCAGAGCCACGCGCCCAGACTAATTGTTCCTACTGTAAGGGTAACCAATTTGAATTAGCCAGAAAAATATGCACTGTTCTCTGCTGTAAAATCATTTCCCGGTGGTTCGGAACCTACCTAAAACTATAGGTTCAACTTATCAATCACCATCATCCAACTCATTACCCATGCACATTTCTATGTGGGCTTCATTAAAAAAACCACTCTTGATGTCAAATTGATCTATTTGCATTGAGGCAGTAAGCATACAAATAGTGTGTCACAACTTTAAAAAGGTTGTAAATAATTGTCTAATTTCAGGAAATTGAGGAATATTTGAGTATGATTGTAATGATTGATTGTGATGTTTCAATAATTAAGATTAAATGTATGGAACATTGCGTAAATGGTCTCGGACCTATGTAGGCTTTATTAATTTTTTTTTCAAACCATCGTTCTTAAGCTATTACTTGTTGAATAGGCGATGGCATGATGGATTTTACAGCAGAGAACAGTGCAGTGTTGTTGGGAACGCAAACCATTGCTCAGAATTCATTGCAAATTAATCATGTAAAATTAATGATCATTTAGCGACTTGAAATTAAACAGCTCTCCTCTATGATTATGTTTCTTGGACCTTTTGCAAGAATAAAGTACATTTTTATATATTTAATCCAAAAATTGAAAAATATATTCTAATTGGCTGTCAGACTTGATTCTTCGAGGAGTCATCACATCCCAAAAAATTTCGTAACGTCCACTGGATTGATCAACATGCATTTAAAAATCTGTATTTGGTGAATTTTTAAGAGAGGAGAATCACAATCATTCCACACAGGCATATATAAAACATAAACATAGGCATATATGAACATAGAGCATTGTCGGCGTAGCCGAGTTGGCTTAACCTGGGTTTGGCCCGAGCCAAAGGTCCTGGGTTCGATCCCAATTGAGTACAAGATGAATAATAAGACGAAATTGTCACAACCACATTTATTAAAACTTCGAGAAACTAGTTTCGGTTGTTACACCATTATCAATCTCAATCAAACTGAAAACTGAAGTACAGAGAAGCCTTATATATACTGTGCATGGAATGATACTATTGGCTAAGAGGGAAAGAGGCTGACCTTAATCGGCCGTTGTGATTGGTTGTCAAGTCACGCCCCCTGGTGGGAGGAGTAACAAGCAAAAATACGAGTCAAATCAATAACTAAACACTGTGAAAATCAAGAAAGTAACAAAAAATTGTAATAAGGCTAGAATTTAATCAAACTAAAATTAAAATTTTTTTAAAAATTAGAAGCTTACTGAAGTACAATGAAGGTCAACTGAGAAATACACATAGAACTGTCTTTTAAAAATAGGCTGGAATTATAATGAGCCTCTGTATCAATAGTATCATTCCATGCACAGTATATATAAGGCTTCTCTGTACTTCAGTTTTCAGTTTGATTGAGATTGATAATGGTGTAACAACCGAAACTAGTTTCTCGAAGTTTTGATAAATGTGGTTGTGAAAATTTCGTCTTATTATTCATTATGGATACCTTCCACAATATCACCTTCGCCATTACTAAGTGAGTACAAGATATTTTTCTCGAGCCACTCCCGTGTTTCGGAGAACACGTTAAGCCGTCGGTCCCGGTTGCATATAAAAAAAAGCAGTCGTTAAAAAAAACGGCGAGGTGGAACTACCCGTAAGGGTCTCCCCACCACGAAAAGCCATACGAATTTACTTTTACCAAACACGCTAGATATAAAACATAAAATAACGATTTATGGTAACATTGCAATCTACGAGGTGTGTGAAAAAAGTAATGGGTCTGATTTCATATTAACTAAAGATTTTATTTTCAAATAACAACGTTATCACCTTCAAGTAGTTCCCTTGGGCAGCTATATTCCTTTCCTTCTTCTTTTTTCCGTCTCCCTCCTCTCATTTGCCACCTCTTCCTCCTTCTCCACTCCCTCCTCACCATCCTCATCCTCCTCCTCCTCCTTCTCCTCCTCCTCTTCCTCCTCCTCCCCCTCGTCCTTCTCCTCCTCTTTCTTATTTTTCTTTTTCTTTCTTTCTTCATCATTGATTAATCAATGTTCGATTCTCACTGGTCCAGTGGCTTAGCGAGGGGGGGTTCTCCGGGTTACAACCCCCCCTTGAGCCTGTAAAAGAGGACCCAAAAACGAGTGGGGGGGGGGGGGGGGCATCAATAGTGATACAATAATATCGGTTACTGTGGAGTGTTACAGCTAGAAAAAATACAATAATTTCAATATTTAAAATAATTTGATTGAATAAAAAAAAATGTATTAAGGTTACAGAGGGTATGGGGCGAATAAGGCAAGTTTTCTTGGACCTCAACGTCAAGGGGCCACATTATTTTACAAATGTAAGCAAGTGAAAATACAAAAATAAAATAAGGGGCCCAAATTGCCCAACTAGGGCCCTCCAGGGCCCCTTTTTTCTCTCCAGATTCGACCTCTAGAGGCCCCTGGCGCCGCAGGACCCGTTTTTATTGCCAGTTTAGTCATGTGAGGTAGAGATTCAAGTAGGCTGCATCTAGAATATTTCAAATTTCAACGTTTATTAACAAGAGTCCCCTAATTGCCTCGGCTTTGGGCCATCGAAGGCCCCACGATGCTGGTGGGTCCCAGTATTTTCGGAGCCCCAAACATGTGTTTGAAGGTACCCCAAACCACTTGAATTAAGTTTAAACAGTAGGCTCGAAAGGAGAAAAGATCTCTTAAAATTTATGCCGACGGGCTTCAAATGCTCATTTCTGTAACTGCTACTAATGCTCAGATCTGATACACCATAGAGTGTATTGTGATCGTGAAATTTGTCAGACCATGAATCAATCAACAGATAATATGAGAGAAGAGTTGATAACCACAGAAAAGCTTAGAATTGCACTTTCAAGACCTGGAAAACAAATGTTTAGATCAGTGAGAATTGAATTGACCATTAATAAATCAATGAAGAAGAAGAAGAGAAAGAGGAAGGGGTAGAAGGAGAAAAAGGAGAAAAAAAAGAAGAGGAGGAAGGAGAATAAAAAGAAAAAGAAGGCGAAAAGAGGAAGAGGAAGAAGAAGAAGAAGAAAAAGGAAAAGAAAAAGACAGGAGAAAAGAAGAAGATGATGTAAGAAGAAGGAGGAGAAGAAGAAGGAGGAGGAGGAGGAGGAGGAGGAGGAGGAGGAGGAGGAGAAGAAGGAGGAGGAGGAGGAGGAGGAGGAGGAGGAGGAGAAGGAGGAGGAGGAGGAGGAGAAGGAGGAGGAGGAGGAGGAGGAGAAGAAGAAGAAGAAGAAGAAGAAGAAGAAGAAGAATGAAAAAATGATGAAGAAGAGAGTCGAAGAAAAGAGAAGAAGGAGAAGAAGAAGAAGAAGAAAAAATAAAAAGAAGAAACTGGAGAAGAATGAGGAGGAGGAGAAGATTGATGAGGATGAAGAGGAGTAGAAGGAGACGAATAAGAATAAGAAGAACAAGAACAAGAAGAAAAAGAAGAAGAAAAAGAGGAATGAAAAGATCTAGAAGATGAAGAAGAATAAAGAATAAGATAAAGAAGGAGAAGTAGAAGAAAGACGAAGAAGAAGATGGAGAAGAAGAAGTAGAAGAAAAAAGAAGAAGAAAGGGAGCGAGGAAAACATTAAAAGAGAAGGAGAGAGGAAAAACAGAAGACGAAGAAAAAAGAGGGAGAAGAAGATGAAAAATATGAAGAAGAAGTGAGGAGAAGATGGTGAAGAAGAAGATTAAGAAGAATGAAGATGAAAGGTTACCGACACATCTTGCTGGAGAGAAGCGAAAATCTTGACGTGTGTAAACAAATTGCCATGATTAATATAAAATAGAAATAGAACAGCTGACGAGTAGTACTGTATAGAATTGCCGAAAATGGCCTGCGATCCGATTCTGCTCTACTGAAGATTTGTTTCAAACTTATTATGACAGGTCACCAGCAAACCAGTTTCGAAACTCTACTCTATTATAGCACGCCTCATCATCAGCTTGGGCTCCTGTTGGCTTTGAATTGTGTTAAAAAGTAATTAGAAATGACGCTAATGAGTCTTAGTAGCACGCTGTTCGCTTCAGATATTGTGGCGTGTTTGTTTGCCCGTTATTATAAAAGTGATAAATTAGAAATTTGGTGCGGCATACTCGCATTACTTTCGTTGCCTTTTTCGGGGTGTATCTCTTATATAAATGTAAGTTGGTTTTAGTTTGTTCATGAAATTAGGATACAAATTTTCTTGAGTATTTTTGGAGTTTGGTATGTATATTATTCTGAAAAGAAATTGGGAAATGATAGATAACATTTTAGTACTACACTTATTTATTTATTGAAATTACAATACGTAAGAGGTCCAAGATAAACCCAATTATTTTTATGAAGAACTAGCAGCTACCCATCCTTCGTACGGATTATGTTTAGAAATATGACTAAATATGTTTCGGCTTTTTTGATAGCAACAATCATGAAGCTGTTAGCAGCTTAGTAAACAACTTTGAACGTAAACAATTCAGTGACAGTTATCAGAGAGAATATTTGAAAACAGCTGATTGATATATCATGATAAAAAAATAATAATAATATATCAATCAGCTGTTCTCAAATATTCTCTCTGATAACTGTCACTGAATTGTTTACGTTCAAAGTTGTTTACTAAGCTGCTAACAGCTTCATGATTGTTGCTATCAAAAAAGCCGAAACATATTTAGTCATATTTCTAAACATAATCCGTACGAAGGATGGGTAGCTGCTAGTTCTTCATAAAAATAATTGGGTTTATCTTGGACCTCTTACGTATTGTAATTTCAATAAATAAATAAGTGTAGTACTAAAATGTTATCTATCATTTCCCAATTTCTTTTCAGAATAATATACATACCAAACTCCAAAAATACTCAAGAAAATTTGTATCCTAATTTCATGAACAAACTAAAACCAACTATCATGATAAATTACGTGATTTGTTCTTATGTGGTAATAATAGTGCTACCTGGCGAATTCCCAAGAGCCTAGCACAAACCGCACCTTCCTAAAATGTTAATTTTTGTTTTAATACATTTAAAAAAGAAATTTTTTTTGCAACAAAGAAATAATTGATGAAACATAAGATGAGCTTTGATTCACCAGTCATATGTTTCCTAAAAGACTGCAATGCTCCGACTACACAAGTCGGCAGACAGCGTAAATAACGCCGCGAAGGGCCCACCATTCAGATTATATTTGAGAACAGCTGATTGATATATCATGATAAATTACGTGATTTATTCTTATGTGGTAATAATAGTGCTACCTGGCGAATTCCCAAGAGCCTAGCACAAACCGCACCTTCCTAAAATGTTAATTTTTGTTTTAATAAATTTAAAAAAGAAAATGTTGTTTTTTTTTCAACAAAGAATTAATTGATGAAACATAGGATGAGCTTTGATTCACCAGTCATATGTTTCCTAAAAGACTGCAATGCTCCGACTACACAAGTCTGCAGACAGCGTAAATAACGCCGCGAAGGGCCCACCATTCAGATTATATTTGAGAACAGCTGATTGATATATCCTGATAAATTACGTGATTTATTCTTATGTGGTAATAATAGTGCTACCTGGCGAATTCCCAAGAGCCTAGCACAAACAAACCGCACCTTCCTAAAATGTTAATTTTTGTATAATAAATTTAAGAAAGAAATTTTTTTTTTCAACAATGAAATAATTGATGAAACATAAGATGAGCTTTGATTCACCAGTCATATGTTTCCTAAAAGACTGCAATGCTCCGACTACACAAGTCTGCAGACAGCGTAAATAACGCCACGAAGGGCCCACCATTCAGATTATATTTGAGAACAGCTGATTGATATATCATGATAAATTACGTGATTTGTTCTTATCTATATAAATAAAATTAGAGTTTTGTCTGTACATTGATCAGAATTATATATTTTTTGGTTATTTTTATGTTTTATACATCAAATAAGCCGAAAATAGTCTTATCTCACTTTCTGTCTGTCTGTCTGTCTGTCACGGCACCAAAGGCATTTTACGCGGCCTTCTCCTCAAAAACGAGAGCATCGATCGGGATTTTAGTTATTGAACAGTATTGAAAACATTATTGACAATGTCTTTAGCTATAAAAAATTAAATTAACTTTTTTTTAACAGAATAATAAAGGTTTAAAAACCAAGTATTGTGCGATTTTGGATACATTTCTTCCAAGTTTTATTACCACATAAGAACAAATCACGTAATTTATCATGATATATCAATCAGCTGTTCTCAAAAAATATTCTCTCCGATACCTGTCACTGAATTGCTTACATTTCAAGTTGTTTACTAAGGGCCCGTTCACACGCTACAGTTTTTGTGCGGTACAGTAAATTTGCTGTATCAGCTATTTTGCAGTGCTTTCGTTTGCATGTACATTTCATATTGTATGTTCACACAATACTGTTTCGACTGGATCCAGTAAAAAAGCTGTTCTAGCCGATTTCTACATTCGGTTTTGTCTTCGAAAACTGTATCGCTAAAATCAGCTGTACCGCAAAATAACTATCCATATCCGGTGGCACATGTATTGTACCGGTAATGGATATGTTCAAACGATAGGCCTACGCTTATTACGCTGGAAGCAGTCTTCAGATCGTCAGCATTGATCTTCTTCATTGATATTCTTCAGCATTGATCTTCTTATTAGTGAATTCCAGTGTCCAGAAGTGGAAGATATTAATTGTGAAAATTTAATTTCTCTAATATATGAGAGACCCGCCTTGTGGGACAAGACTTAAGATTAATATAAAAATAAAGAGAGAAAAATGTGTGGAATATTGAAACCAGAATTTGCGTACTTTTATCAAAATTTAAGAGAAACCTTCAGTAAGAAACTTATTTAAAAAAATCTTACACAAATAAAAAAATCCTGGACTGGAATAAATGAAACTGAACTGGAAGCGCAATGGAAGAAGGAGGAGAGCACAGCAATAAGCAGCAAAGCCAAACCGTGTGAATATCACAGTATAGTTGACGCCGTACAGTAAAAAAACCGTACCGCAAAAAAACTGTATCGTCTGAACGGGGCCTAAGCTGCTAACAACTTCATGATCGTTGCTATCAAAAAAGCAGAAACATATTTAGTCTTATTTTAAATATTTAGTCTATATAAATAAAATTAGAGTTTTGTCTGTACATTTATCAGAATTGTATATTTTTTGGTTATTTTCACGTTTTATACATTAAATAAGCCGAAAATAGTCTTATCTCACTTTCTGTCTGCCTGTCTGTATGTCTGTCACGGCCCCAAAGGCATTTTACGCGGCCTTCTCCTCAAAAACGAGAGCATCGATCGGGATTTTAGTTATTGAACAGTATTGAACACTTTATTGACAATGTCTTTTCCTATAAAAAACTTAATTAACTTTTTTTTTTAACAGAGTAATAAACGTTTAAATACCAAGTATTGTGCGATTTTGGATACATTTTATGGGGCCTTCTCCTGAAAAACGAGAGCATTGATCGGGATTAAAGTTATTTATCAGTATTGAAAACCTTTTTGACAATGTCTTTAGCTATAAAAAACTAAATTAACTTTTTTTTAACAGAATAATAAACGTTTGAAAACCAAGTATTGTGCGATTTTGGATACATTTCTTCTAAGTTTTATCACCACATAAGAACAAATCACGTATTTTATCAATCAGTTGTTCTCAAATATAATCTGAATGGTGGGCCCTTCGCGGCGTTATTTAAGCTGTCTGCAGACTTGTGTAGTCGGAGCAGTGCAGTCTTTTAGGAAACATATGTCTGGTGAATCAAAGCTCATCTTATGTTTCATCAATTATTTCTTTGTTGAAAAAAAAAACAAAATTTTCTAATAAAATAATTGAACTACAATTTTTTTTTTTTTTTGCTGATAAATGTCATTAAAACTAGTCTTGAAGACTAACCATTAACTTTTCATTCACTTCTTAAAGGATAAAGCCTTTTGAATTAGTGATTAGGGATTAGAAAATTTTATGTGCAATAGGATTTTTTTTATATTAGTAACTCTCTATAAATACTCAAGACATCAGTGGATGAACTGAAGTTGAACTACAATGAAATTAATTTTAAAGACATTGAAAACAAAAACAGTCCAATAAGAGGTGTTGGATATCTATTTTAGAAAAGTCCATCCAGGTTTCCTCATCAATGAATCCATAAAAAGGATTCAAAATAATACTGGAATCATTTCAACTTCACGAAATGAATAGACTAATATTAGTTTACAGTTACTTCAGATGCAACAGACTGAAGTGAAAGACTTATCTCTTCAAAAAATTTAAATATTATTTAATGCCCAAGACATTGAGGTTAAATTCTCGGATTTCCTGCTCGATAACGATCTGCGTTGTTAATATTAACTTTTTGTTGTAAATTTAACGACTTTCAAGGCCCTGAAGATGAGACTCAATACCTCAAAAACTTTCGGCCAAATGTGAGTACATTTATTATATATTAACAATATGAAACTGACTGGAAGTCGTTAAATTTACAACAAAAAGTTAAAAAGGTTGTTCACACTAATAATTATTATAATTTCCACTCACACAGTACTCAACAATTACTCAAATAACACGATAATTTTTCAAATGGAAAAATAGGTGTTACCCCATTATTCATGCACCTTGAAAGCTATCGACAACACACTTTATGTTTAAACCTTTAGTAATGCTCATCTAAAAGCCGTAGTAACACTTCTGGCTGTTAATTACATTGCGGGTGTTCATAGTTCATAAATTTATCGACTATACTCTCATGAATTGCAAGAAATTAGCATAATAAACTACGAGAAATTATCTGCAAGTCAAATAGTTAGATTTAAATTTTTTAGAAATACGACAGAAAATCTACCATTGAATCTACAAATCACGCAAAATAAGTGCAATGAGAACATGTAGTAACTTTTCTACCAGGATATGTTGTCATGACGGAAAAAACTTAATAAACCCGCAATAGAAGCATTGTTTTAAACCCACTGAGGTGGTGAAAACTAATTGAGTGGGCGCTCCTGGTTAATGTGACACCAATGATTTTGATTGGTCAGTCAATAAATTTATCTGAATGTTTACCTGGCATGGGATAGGCTAACGAGTAAATGTAATGTAAATTAATGGAGGAGTAACGAGCTTTTTCTGAGGTACGGAGTCACTGGAACGAGCGAAGTAGAATAAATTAATATTTGTAATGCTTGTGTTGTGTGAAATGAAGAAAAAAATGTAAAGTACAGGTGGAAAAGTTTTATCACCAAGAATTGATCAGGTGATAGAGACAAGCTTGTGTTATAAATTACGATTTAATGATGGTTTCAATTTATTGTCTTGTTACAATTGCTAATTCCATTCGTTCGACGCCATTTTGTATTTCTTTTTCACTTGTTTCTTCTTTATCTTCTTATTTTTCCTCATCTTTTCTTCTTCTTTTCTTCTTCTTCTTCTTCTTCTTCTTCTTCTCCTCCTCCTCCTCCTTCTTCTTCTATTTCTTTCTCTTCTTCTTCTTCTTCTTCTTCTCCTCCTCCTTCTTCTTATCCTCCTCCTCCTCCTCCTCCTCGTCCTCGTCCTCCTCCTCCTTCTTCGGCTTTTTCTTCATCACCTCCTCTTCTTCCTCTTCCTCCTCCATCGCCTCCTCTTCCTTCTCCACCACCTGCTCCTGCTTCCTCTTTTTCCTCTTCTTCTTCTTCTTCTTCTTCTTATACTCCTCCTCGTCCTCCTCCTCCTCCATCACCTCCTCCTCCATCTCCTTCTTCTTCTTTTTCCTCATCTTTTCTTCTTCTTATCCTCCTCCTCGTCCTCCTCCTCCTCCTACTCCTTCTTCGGCTTTTTCTTCATCACCTCCTCCTCCTTCTCCATTGCCCCCTCTTCCTTCTCAACCACCACCTCCTCCTTCTTCCTCCTTTTCCTCTTCTTCTTCTTCTTCTTCTTCTTCTCATCCTCCTCCTCCTCGTCTTCCTCCTCCTCCTCCTCCTCCTCCTCCTCCTCCTCCTCCTCCTCCGCCTCCTCCTCCTCCTCCTTCTCTTCCTCCTCCATCTCCTTCTTCTTTTTCCTCTACTTCTTCTTCTTTTTCTTTTTCTTCTTCTTCTTCTTCTCCAACTCCTCTTTCTCTTTCTACTACTTCTTCTACTCCTCTTTCTCTTTCTACTACTTCTTCTACTCCTCCTACTCCTCTTCCGACTCCTTCTCTGCCACCGTCTCTTCATCATTCTCCTCCTTCTCCTCCTCCTCCATCTCCTTCGACGTCTCCCACCCCTGCTCCTTCTAATCTCCCTCTTTTTCCTTCTATATCATCACCACTTCCTCTCCTATTCCTACTCCTTCCTCCTCTTCTTCTTTTTGGTCCCCTTCTTGTTCATCATCATCATCTCTTCATACATCCGCCTTTCAATTCTTGTGCCGGTTTCAAAAAAAAAAAAAAGAATCAAACAAGGACGACACGCTTGTAATGAACGGTCAAATTAAACTCAACAAACTGGAAAATACTCTGAATTGTATTTTTTCTATATTCAACAGTGTACTGGAATAAATTAACGAACACAGTAGGCTTCCAAGAACATCTTGTTCCAACAAAGCGAGAACATTGATTACAAATTCGGTCGCAATGCAATTTAATTAGCAATAATTTCATTCTGTGATTCTTTATGGGGAGTATTTCTTTTTGTAAGTGACGTAGATGAGGGCTCAACTGTATTTTAAACGATTTCACCTGTAATGACTACGAACTGTCCTTGTAGAAAGTATTGCTAAAAAAAGAATGATTTACTCTGGGTTAATACATGAGTGCTCCTGAAGAATCAAATTGTCTCTTTTATTATCTTCATCCAGTCGTGAAATTAAATCAAACGTTTTTATTCTCTTTTTTCAAGTTCTATGGAGTGAATTTGAAGTTGAGAAATATTTCACTCTCTACTTTATTGTCTAGTGAATGGGAGTAATATTATCATAGGTTGTTTTTTTTTCCAAGACGAATAGAAAGAAGAAACGACTTTTTCTTGTAAATTTTAATGGAAATCCTTTCACCCTAAAGCATTAAAATATAGAGGAAAACGTTTTCTTTACATGATGAAAGTATTGACAGTGGGTGAAGTGAATAAAAAGTAGTTTATGCTAACACACTAACACTAGTTTCAAGTAGTAAATAGGGTTCGAGTGAATAAAAGATGATACAAACAGCCGCCTAGTTGCAACATGGAATTTCCTAGTGCTAAGTAGTGAATAAAACCCGAGCACTAGGTTTCCAACTAAGCTGTATCTTGCCATGGAAACAGTCATATTTTTTGGATTGGGGAGCGCAAAACAGTTGTAATTGCAGAATTTCAATTTTGTTTTTATTTTTATTGTGGATGATGCCCACATAAGTCTGGATACTTATGCTTGGGTAATGAGGTGAATGGGTGAATCATAATAGTTATTTATGTATTAAGAGCGTGAAGCGCGACTTTATCGCTCGAGCCAATACATTTACTGCGCGACGCGTAGCGGAGCGCAGTAATTTTGCGAGAGCGATAAAGAAGCTACACGCGTGAATTGCATACAATATTTTTCCTAAAACTGCAGTTCTGGATTCCAACACAATAAAAGCTTGTAGTTTGTAACATCACAGACCATGAGCGGATTTGGTTATTTTTGAGGTTATGTGAATTTCACGGATTCCGTGATCCACCAATGAGAAGGCATCAAAATCAAAACAGAAGCGTAAAGAAAACAGCTGGCGAGCGTAAAGTACTTTACCGCTTGCTGAGCAGTAAAGAGGCATTTTACAATTAGTTTTCAGTACGTAAAGAACTACTTTACGAGCAGTTGTAGGAAAATAAATAAATAAAATAACAAGTTAGTTTTTTTGAAGTGACTGACAATTGAATAAACTGAGAAATATACATAAACAGAATTTATTAATTTCGAATTCCTTTAATTGCTATTACTTTATACTGAAGACTTCCGCAATGGCGGATATTGACAACAGCATTGAACAGCTGATGGGAATCGATAAATGCTACTGTACAAAAATATTAGTCACCACCGGGAATCGAACCACGGACCTCTCAATTGCCGGTTGAGCGCCCTTAACCACTAGACCAAATAAAATTTTATTTCTCACTTTATAATTATACAACATTTATGAAACATTATAGAAAATACAATTTCCATCTGGTGAGAAACTAGGTACTCCTGAGGCTAACCTATATGGGAGTTACCATCAAAAATTTGTACAATTTTTATAAAAGTCATAAAAATACTAATAACTGAAAAGTTCAATTGAAGAAAAAGAGACAAATAACTTGGTGTGAAAAGAATAAAATAATTGAAGAGAAAAATATATATTTTTATAATAATAACGAAAATTGATTACTCGAGTGAGAAGAACTAGACTACTTAGAGGGAAAAAAGTGGAGAAAAAGAATAACCAAATACAGTACTCATCCAGTATTTATTTGAAGAAGAAGAAAACTTTTTATCTAAAGAGAATGATGAGAAACATCCTTGGCTGAATGAGATTCGAGCCCAAGGCTGCCGGAAACGAAGCCAGCCAGCGCCTTATCACAGACAAGCGCTCCAACCAACTGCGCTACCATAGGTGCTAGTAGGAAGTGTTAGTTTCTGTTTATTCACTGCAATTTGAAATAACGTTAGCACTACACAGAAAAGTGTACTAGGTTGTCACCAAGTTTTATTAACTTCACCCATTATTAAAGTCAATCCAATGCGTTTTTACAATCCCCATACTAAAGAAGATGATGAAGTTTTAGCATGATGAAGTAGCTCTGTCAGCAAGGCTTTGAAAGCGCTGAAACTCCACCAGCTGTAACAGTATGAGGTTCTTAAATACGCATTGGATTGACATTAATATTGTAAATTCATTCAACGTGTAAACCCCTTATTATACACGGCCACTTCAGTCGCGGTCGCGAGCCACAATTAAGGCTTAATTACATCAGCTGAGCGTCTGAGCGAGCTCAACAATGTCAAATTACATGAAGTCTTCAACACGTTTATAACCATCAGCTTATTTTTTAATCAAATTTCTGCTGCTGGTGTAATTCATCCTTAAACCATGACTGAAGTGGCTCTGTATAATGTGGCCTTGGGTCTGCTTTAAAAAGGTGAGAGCCAATCCTTTTTTAGTTGGATCATATTCAAATCAAATTCATTTATTTGCCATATGCACAAAAAAAAATTAACATTGAAACAAAACAAAGAACATACACTTAAAATTAATATCAAATCCAAAAAAAAACTATCAATACATTAAATATGTCACTACTGGCAGAGGTAGGACTCGATCGCCAGCAGTGAGTACAAGATTTAGGTAAGTTCAGAAAAGCAAAAAAGTAAAAAGATAATAAAGAAAATTCAGGAAAAGGAAGGGAGACATGTTATTACAATTACATTATACTATTTTGTAGTAAATGTTAGTGTTTATCCGTTAATCTATTTTATTGCTGAGTTTTTTAGTAAATCTACTATTTATGAAGTGATTGGGGACTATATTGGCAAGGTACTCCATGTAATATGTGAATTAGTGTTTATTTATCGTTAATCTGGTGAATGATCTATTATAAACATTAAATTCAGATAGACATATATTGTGTAAGTTAGTATTTAACGTGAGATGATCTTTGTTTTTATTAATAAGAGTGATAATGTTTTTAGCAAAGATCTATCTGAGCGTAGGAACTTTAAATTCAACAAATATACATTTGCTGGGATATAATCTGGGTCTTCTGTAAAGTGAATATCTTATTCACCCTCCCCCTCCCCAACTCTATCCCACATTCAAACAAAGATTAGCCATAGGCATGATTTATATGGTTCTTATAATCAAGTTATAATAAAGCATAGAGAGAAAATGAGTATGCATAAAACTTACCCTTTAAAAGTGAGGCCAACAACATTAAACAGCTGATTTTAATTTACTTTTTTGTTTAATCCATCCATCCCCACTTAAGGATTTTCTCTCACATTCAATAAATTTTAAGGCTTACCTCGGCTAGTGATCGTCAACCGTCATGCATAAATAAAAAAAATTTCAGCTCTTACGAGGTGGTATTTTTCTTTCCTTCTGATTACACCTTCTCAACACATGTATATTTATGTCATAATATATATTAATAGATCAGCTATGGTATGAGTACAGCATATGATTTTAATGCACTTGTTCTAGAGCGTAGGCCAAGTTTTATCGCAGCTAGTAAAGGTAGCTCATGCACTGCAAGTCTATTTTACTGGCAGCATTTGCACGGAAATGTAGTGATGAGTCTCAGGATAGTGGCTTCATCATTTTTAGTACGCAGGTTATTTGAAACTAGCTGTATACTAGCTGTACTGATGTATACCTCGACTAGCTGTAAAGCTAGACTGTGAGTAGTATGGAGCTGTAACTGTAGGATCTTCTTACACAGGACATACGCCTATAGTGGCACCATAATTACTACTAAACCAGCAAGTACTGTACCTAAGATTGGTAGTTCACTATGTTCCCCATAATATGGCTCAAACGTCAAGATGGAACTACCTGTAAGGGTAACCGTAAGAAGAGAAAAAGTAGGAGGGAGGAGAAGAAGGTGAGAAGAGGGAGGAGAAGACAAAGAAGAAAATGAAAAAGGAGAAGAAAAGAAAGGAGGAGTAGAAGGATAATGATGAGGAGGGAAGAAGGTGAGAAGAGGGAGGAGAAGACAAAGAAGAAAATGAAAAAGGAGAAGAAAAGAAAGGAGGAGTAGAAGGATAATGATGAGGAGGGATGGAGGAAAAGAAGGAGAAGGAGGAAGAGGAGAAGGAGGAGGAGAAGGGCAGAAGGAGGAGAAGGTGGAGAAGGAGGAGAAGAAGGGGGAGAAGTACGAAGAGGATAAAGAGAAGAATAAGGAAAAGGAGAAGGAGGAGAAGGAGAAGAAAGAGGAGAAAGAGGAGAAGGTGGAGAAGGAGGAGAAGGAGAAAAAGGAGAGGGAGGAGAAGGAGGAGTAGGAGTAGTAAGAGGAGAAGGGGGAGAAGGAGGAGAGGGTAGAAAAGGAGGAGAAGGAGGAGAAGGAGGAGAAGGAGGAGAGGGAAGAAAAGGAGGAAAAGGAGACGAAAGAAAAATAAAAGATGGGAAATGAGGTGGAGAAGAAAAATAAGAAAGGGGAATGAGGAGAAGGAGGCGATGTATGAAAAGGAGTGGACAATAAAGGGTAAGGTAAAGAAGGAGGCTAATTTATGGGAGGAGAAGAAAAAGAAGAGGGAGAGGTAGGGTCAAAAGGAGGATGAGAAGGAGGAAGTGGACAAGGAGAAAAAGAACGCGAAGGAGAAGGAGAAGGAGATGGAGGAGGAGGAGGAGGAAGAGGAGGAGGAGGAGGAGGAGGAGAAGAAGAAGCAGGAGGAGGTGGAGGAGGAGGTGGAGGAGGAGGTGGAGGAGGAGGTGGAGGAGGAGGAGGAGGAGTGGGAGAAGGAGGAGGAGGAGGAAGAGGAGGAGGAGAAGAAGAAGCAGGAGGAGGTGGAGGAGGAGGTGGAGGAGGAGGTGGAGGAGGAGGTGGAGGAGGAGGTGGAGGAGGAGGAGGAGGAGGAGGAGGAGGAGGAGAAGAAGGAGCAGGAAGAGGTGGAGGAGGAGGTGGAGGAGAAGGTGGAGGAGGAGAAGGAGGAGGAGGAGGAGGAGGAGGAGAAGGAAGAGGAGGAGGAGTAGAAGGAGCAGGAAGAGGTGGAGGAGGAGGTGGAGGAGAAGGTGGAGGAGGAGAAGGAGGAGGAGGAGGAGAAGGAAGAGGAGGAGGAGAAGGAGGTGGAGGAGGAGGAGGAGAAGAAAAAGATGCAAGACAAACAAGAAGTACCTCTACATGCACTTGGTAAATGAGTAAGTGAGTAAGTAAGTGGGTGAGTGAGACAAGTAGGCTAACTAGAAGAAGCCTTGAGCTTAGGAAGACCTTTGTTGGCATTGGTAGTAGCATTAGAACATATTTTAGCGTTAGAGTTAGCGTTAGTGTTCGTTGACGAGTTATGGGGCTGCCGTAGGCTTGTCATGAGTTCCACTTGATTGAACAGTGGCGAGTGGTGTAGTCTTCTAGCAATCATCACACAGAGCCGAGGAGAGTGAATATGGGCAAACATAATTGGAAGGAGGCTGAAAAATAGTTGGAGGAGAGCAAAAAATGACGGATGAGGAGTTTATTCATACAAGAATTTAAACTTAAATAAACAAAAAATATTGACGTATTTAATATCTACATGTACATATCATTGTACATTTTTCCTTATACAATTCCATCTTAGAATCTAATACATTCCACTCAATTTGTTGCATCTAGGATCTAGGTAGAGAACAGTTATCAAATATGGAGTTAATGATATATTATGAGAAATCATGAAAAATTGGAATTTTAGAAATAATTTATGGATTGGGAAATGGTAGAAGATGTAGTTTTATTGGGATAACTATAATGATTAGATATAATTAACAATTAACTCCATTCAGGTGAGATTATTAGAAATTTTCTGTAAAAATTGTGAAGAAATCTATAAAAAAGAAGATGGAGAAGGCAGGAGTAAAAGATAAACAGTTGCTGTTTTTTGAAGTGAAATAAAATTGAACAAAGGATAGAAGACATTGGTAGAGGAATGATATTGATAAGACTTTAATGAAATAAATGTGAAAACAAGTAGACCATATTTGGAGATAAAACAATTACAGAGTAAAAATATTGTGGTGAAACATGATTAGATTAGATTAGATTATCTTTCTTTATCTATTCAAATTTACAAATTTTGCTTATGAGAAGGAAAAAACAAAATTATTAATATCACATAGGCCTAGATATTGTAGTAAATTTGGATGATGCTATTTTTATAGTGCTGGAAATTATGAAAATTCATCTTATTTGTATGATCTCAATAATATTAACTATTGTAATGACTATTCTAAGGGATGCAATTGCATGATACGGCGAAGTTTGGACAAAGATTTGTCAATTTTTGACACATAACCATGATGGAACAGTTAAGTAGAATTTAGCAGAATGAATAGATTTGATAGAGTTGTGAGATGAATATGAAGAAATTGAAGGGAAAATATTCAATCAAAAGTGATTTGATTAGCAAAAAGGCGTGATAAACCAGGATGGAGAAGGAAGAAACAAAAATAGACTGGTTGAAATTTATTGGGATGAGAGAATGATTATGAGAATAAAATAGCAGAAAATAAAATTCTAATCAATAAAAATAGTGAATGAATAAGATATGAAGTAGTCACAACCAAATTTACAATAAAACACAAAATATTGCAGCTCCAGTGGAAATACTATTCTAAAGCTAGAATACAAAGCAGCTTTATCTATCCCGCCGAAAGGACGAATATTATTGGCTGATAAGATGGAAGAGGGCTGTCACTGGCTGAGGGCTGAGACTAGACACGCCTACTTGCTCCAACTGTTACATTTGGGAGAGTCGAGACTCAGCCAATGACAGAGGCTCCTCCCATTCTATTAGCCAATAGTATTCGTTTATGGAGTGTATTGATGAAGCTGCTCTGTATGTGAGTTTTATTTGACATTGAGAATAGCATGACTGACAAAACTATTTATTATTTATTATATTGTGTTTTCATTATGATTTAATTTTGTTGTGACAAGTCTTATTCATTACAGATATTTACAACAATATCCTCATTACCAATACAAAATAAGAATAGAGAGAAATTGTATGTTACAGTAATTAGTGGAATAATCTAATGAAATGATAAAAATGAATTTCAATTGATGATAAGGTAAACCTAACTCTAACAAAGTTGTGAATAAATGTTGTGAAAAAGAAAAACACAAAGTTAAGGCTATGGAAACACAGATGTTTTTTGAGCTATAATTCCATTGGTCTTAGAAAAATGTGACAGTTCAATAAGATAATGAAGAGAAAACTAGAAAAATTA
The DNA here is from genome assembly GCA_948455865.1 of Conomelus anceps. Lineage (NCBI taxonomy): Eukaryota > Metazoa > Arthropoda > Insecta > Hemiptera > Delphacidae > Conomelus > Conomelus anceps. The sequence goes on along the minus strand of OX418226.1, from coordinate 20,791,969 downwards.
GGAGACATTGAATTCACTATTGTAATGAATGGAATAGTCCAATGAGATGATAAAGATGAATCTTAAAGACAATAGGGTTACGAAAAACCTAATCCTAACGAAGTTGTGAATAAATGTTGTGGAGAAGAGAAACATACAAAATTATGGTAGTAGATACCCAAATGTTTTTGAGCTATACTTTTATTGGTTATAGAAAAATGTGACAGTTCAATAAGATGATGAAAAAAAACCTAAAAAATTAGGAGACATTGAATTCACTATTGTAATAAGTGGAATAGTTCAATGGGATGATGAATCATAAAGACAATAGGGTTATGAAAAACCCAATGAAGTTGTCAATAAATGGTGTGGCTAAGAGAAAAATACAAGAACATGATAATGAAAACTCAGGCGTTTTTTGAGCTATAATTCCATTGTCATAGAAAAATGTAACATCTCAATAAGATGATGAAGAGAAAACTAAAAAAATTAGGAGACATTGAATTCACTATTGTAATGGATGGAATAGTCCAATGAAATGATAAAGATGAATCTAAAAGATAATAAGATAACGAAAAACCGAATGAAGTTGTCAATAAAAGGTGTGAAAAAAAAATTACAAGAATATTTTGTAGTAGAATTTCAGAATTTTATTTTAGCTGTAATTCTATTGATCATAGAAAAATGATTGCAGTTTAATAAAATGATGAAGAGAAAGCAGAAAAAATTAGAAGGAAAGAAAAACTACATGAAATAGAACAAAGATAACAAAAAAAATAATTTGAAACTACAAGAAAATGGTGGTAGAAATTCAGACGTTCTTGGGAAATGGTTGTCCTTGACTACTATACACGAAAGGAGGAATATATTCCTAATTGAATGCTTTATGGTGCTTAAAAATGACAAGACCAGCGGTGTTCTTGCACATTCGCGTGCGTAAGCTCAAGTTTACACACAAACAATGGGAGAAAGTATGGGAAGTGGTAGCCGAGTGCCGTAGCAGGTATCTGTTCAATCAGAGATAAGCTACGAAACTCGTGGCCGCTATTTATAAGGGTAACCGATTGGATTGACCAGAAAAAAGATACTGTTATCTGCTGTAAAATATTTCCCGATGGTTCGGAACCCACCTAAAACTGTAGGTCCAACTCATCAATCATCATCATCCAATTCTCAGACCTATGTGGGCTTCATCCTCCGAAAAAAATAAAAAAACAATAAAGTATGATGCATATAGGTTGTGTGTATAAATATAGTGATAGTCCTGATGAGATAAATGGTCCAGTGGGATGTACAGCGAAGTTATAGGTTGTATAATTTTATAAATAGTAATATACATGTGCTTGATTGACCATTCCGATGTATATAGGTTGTGCTTAGATGTATCTACAGTAATAATATACCTGTAGCTGTCTTTGATAGTCCAGTACGTCAGTCAATAATATAGAGCTAGCTGCAGGACAGGAGATATATATAGTACTAGTGTGTAGTATATAGTGATGGTAGTGTGAGTGAGTGTAATTACAGCTGGCAAATATCGGCCGAGTCATTAATCATCGATGGTAATGACCCACTAATGATGTGGCAGCTAAGTCCAGCTTTTACAACAGCTACAGGCTAAGATCTACGTGACCGAGTAGTCACATTGACCATTGGTTTTTATATTCTGTCACAACTAGGGTACTTCTACTTCAGAATTTAATGTTGATTAAAACTAGATAGGTACGGTACCTGCCCATTGTTTCCCTTAAATTTCCCTTATTTTCGCACTTAATAATATGGTAGCTCAGTGAATAACAGTAGACCTCACGCTCAAAAATAAGGTTGCTTGCACAGAGGAACATACTCCATATACTCACATATGACTATAGCTTTGTTTTAAAACCAGGTAGATCAGATACCTTTGTTGCAAAACCAAATAATCACATGACTTTGTGGCAAAACCAGATACGATCAAAATTGAAGTTGACATTTTTCAATAATTAATCATTATTGAGAGTTAAACTTTCTCAAAATATGTATATAACACATAAAAGTTCATAAAAAATTTTGAATGTTCTAAATTAAGAATAGGCTACGAATTTTAATTGTTTTTTTCGTCTCCTGAAAATTTAAAAAAGTGATGTATCTGTTTTTGAAATTAGATGACTCATATAATCACCATCACAAAATTAAACACAATCATCAGACCTAACCCTTGAGTCTATTTCATGTCTGTTTTCCACAAAAAGTCCTCCTGTATCACATCACCATGGCTGTGTTTCTATATTTTCTAGCCAGCTCATTGCTCAATTCAGATAAGATTTCAAAATAAACGATGAATGAATTTATTTATTTGAAAATACAATACGGAAGCACACAGGATAATCTCATTATTTGCTTCCATAACGCATACAATAATACAAAATTGAGAAAATTGAATAAATCAATATAATTATTTAAATATATTATATTTATTAGTTAATTATTTATAATATTATAGATCAATATTAATTAAATTTGTATAATTATCACTAACTCGGAGTACACTTAATTGAAGTGTTAAGAATGATATGTTTCTCTGAAACTTCAAATATGTTATCATCATAATTATATTATCCATAATATGTTATAATAACATAATATATGCTATCTTCATAATATGTTATCCATACGAAGACTCAAACAGACGTATAACAAGGCCAGAGGGCTCTCTTGAAATATGATTCCAATTGCATAAAATGTTGGAGAAGCTCATTATTTAAGAAGCATAATATGTTTCCTATAGAAGAAGGCCTTCGAGAGTGCCCTTCCTTTTAAATATCCTTTAAATGCAAGTAAATTTTAAAAAACCTTACACATTCATCGTTGAACATTTCTCGAAGGAAGATCCATGAAAAATTTCATAGAATATTGTGCACGCGTTCAGCCGTAAATGCGTTACAAACAGATAGATAGGCAAATGCTAAACGGTCGACTTGAAACAGACATCTCTTCGTTCGATCAAAAACAAAAGTGCAGGACGTTGTAGCATACATCATGTTTGTTTCCAGGTTTTCACTTACCACGACGGAAGTGATAGCCGGGAGCCGTAGCAGGTATCTTTTCAATCAGATAGAGATAAGCTACGTACTCATGGGTACTATTTGTAAGGGTGAACGATTGGATTGTCCTGAAAAAAATACTCTGTTCTCTGCTGTAAAATCCCTTACTGGTGATTCGGAACCCATCTAAATTTAAAGGTCCATCATTTTCTTCATAACATGGCTCAAACGGTGAGGTGGAACTACCCGTAAGAGTCCCCATCAATAAAGCCCATATTCATATTATTATTACTTAATCTACAGTAATAAAAAAGAATGCAAAGGCAAAAAAATCATTTGATAAAAGAAAAAAATGTCACAATAAATTAACGATTGAAGCGTACAATTTATTGAAGGCAGGAAGTTGTAAGAGGTTTAAAAGGTTTGGATTGAGTTATTTTGATAAATTTGATGCTCATAAAAGTATAACTTTTAACGAATCTCAAGTTTTGAAATTTCATAAATATATAGATGTTGATTTTGAATTATTGAATTGAGTTCAATAATTTTAGTTTCCAGTTGGAATTTTGTGAATTTGGTCAGGAAAAGCAGTTTTAAATTGCTAGACATTGATTTCGAATTAAATTGTGTTAAAACATTTTGGTTTTAAGATGGAGTTCAGTTTTTTTAAACTCTCACTGCTCTGGAAACTAGATTCAAAGAACACACAAGAGCCATCTCACACCCAAACACACATTCCACTTTTGCTGGACACATCATTTCAACAGGCCACAGTTATACAGACATTGACACTAATTTAGACACACTGCACTTCACTCACAAAAGCCAGAAACTCAATGTTTTAGAACAATATGAGATATACAAACATGCAAAGCAGCAACCTGACAACATTTTAAATGATCAACTTAACTTCTTCTCACATACTCTATTTGACAAAATAATCCCAATTTCAAACCTCCCGCCTACTCATCCCCCCACCCTTCACCATTGCAACATACATAACCCTCAAACTCATGCCTTGAATCAGTGTACTGTGGGTCGTCTGATGATGCTCTAGACAACAGAGCGAAACGGCCGTTACGGCATAACGTGAGTCAATTTCCATTTAAAAGTGTTTTTTAAGTTTATAATATTTAATTCCAGTCACAAATAAATAAGCCAATGGTTCTTCTGACCTTTCAAGCCACTACTGGAACTGTATAGTTCTGAAGATGACTTGATGTGTTACGCAAAATAAATAATAAATTAATAACGTTCATTCCATGTTTTCATAATGAAATTGATCTACCACCATTGAAAATCTAGCAAATAAAACATAACTTTTGAAGATCAACCATTCATTACATGAAAATTATTTATTAGAGAAGATATATTAGCATATGTGAGCACTATTCAGAGCTTTTACACCAACTTGTTTGTGGGAAGAAGATAATTTCTTGAATGAATCTTTTCCTTCTGGAATGGATCTTTACAAGGAATGTAGCCTAGGGATGATTTGAGAATTTTGTCCTTTCAATTTATTGAAAGACTGTATGAAAGGCACACTTGAAAGACACAGCTACCGTATGTTAATATTATTAAAATTTTGTAGTAATATTTCTTTCATTCAGAGTTTGCATCTGTACCAGTGCTACTCACTTTTATTCTTCACAAAAATTTACTATAACGTCCTTACTCCTATTCTATGTGAAATTTACAAGCTTCACCTTATAGAATTGCTAATAGATATCTAACTTTCAAAGTATAGTTTACAATGAATAAGGGAATCTTGATTTGTGCGACGGTAGCTAGATTCAGAATATAATCTATGGAGCAAATAAATACATTCAGGCAAATCCTCCATTCGATATTTATGTTTAGGTAGCTCTGTTTTCAAACTGAACTTTTAAAAGTTGAGCCGACATGTAAACAGACAAATCCAATGAGATACGTGGCTATGTTTTCATATGTTAATGCAGTATTTTATGAGTTGCCAGCATGTGCTGCTATAAATAAGAGAAAATTACTCTAAAATACTCCTGTAAACTACTGGGAGCCCGATTTGCATAAATTATTGCAGCTCGTGTATGCTTGGTGTGCTGTACAATAATAATTTTCAAATGGCGTGGATATTAATACAGTTTACAGTTGGGGGAGTATTAATACGAGTTATCTATTTAGCATTCAATTCGCTCTAAATTAATAACACATCTAACGCCTACTGGTTTTATAAATGATAGTAAGTCTAAGCTCGGTGGCTGGAGATATGTCAGAAGATTGAACTTCGAATGAATAACATTGAAAATGGTTGGGAGAAAATTTCTGTGTTTCTAGGACTGATCTATGCAAAATTGGAACCTTTCGAATATCCTACAAAACAAATACTGCATGTTCAATATTCATGTTACTTACTGCAAAAACAAATTGAAATCTTAAACTTTCTATTATGTTTACTTTGAAGCATATAGCTGTTTGACAGACGTACGATTTCTATGTATAATATAAACATTATATATATTCAACTATATGATAATACAGCTAACAATAATAATAAAGCTTCATTTACATTCATGTGATAACAGAATCATCTCAATATAATGCATAAATCCTTAATGACAACAGTTAGTAAGTAGTAGGTATTTATGTTCCAAAGATTGTGCATTCTAATATCAAAACTGACACTGCGTATTTCTATTTAAATTGTGATTTTTACTCACTTATACTGGAGATACTGGGCTGATAAGCTTCTCTTTTTAGTGAAATGCATCCCTCCAGTTGCTCTAGTATAAGTGAGTAGAAATCATAATTATTTAAATAGGAATACAGTGTCAGTTTTGATATTAGATTGTTCATCAAGTATTTCGTCATGGAAAACATCACAGATTTTGTAAATTGTCGAGTTTTTCACAGTGTTTTCCACAGTGTTTAATCCAATACTCGAGTATAATCACCATCACAAAAGCAAGCACATGTTGTGAAATGATGGTATTTATGCTGCTCCAATCTGTTAAACAGCAAGTGTTTGATTTTGCTATATTTTTCCAGTTAGGAATATTAGAATGAAACAAACACGTTCACCATTTCTGATTCGGTTTACTTTCGTAAGTGGGAGGAGGTCTTCGAGTAGGCGAATATCTTTTTCTTTTCTCAATTACTTTCCATTCTGAGTGTCTATGACTAACTTCTTTCCAGTAAGCCTCTTCATCCTTGATTATCTGAATAGTCTCTTCTAAAGATTGAGGTTTTGAAATTTTCACGCCAGTACACACTCGCTCTGGAGCCGCCCTTAACAAAACTTCTGTTCCTAATTCCTCATAGATCTTATTCCTCCATACACCTTTCTCCTTAGTTACACACGAATCTAAAACTTTCGACTTGAGTTCTTTAACCAATATTGTGCTAAACGTTTAGCAAAATTGCTATTTGTTTCTCCCAAATCACGTTGCAATTCCAACACTCTCATTGCCATTGCAGAGACTGATTTTCTTGCGCCTGCATAACGTTCCCTTAAGCGCTATCTTAACATCTTCCCATGTTGAATTAAAGGATACACCCAATTCAACTATAATATACGTACTTATCCTAGATAAGAAAAATGAATGCATGTTTGCATTGGTTATGTCATCAAAATTGCTGTTAATAATTTGAAATGAATAGCATCCATTCTCTCTGAGAAAAGACTTAGCTCTTTTACCTCTCCTTCGAACTGTTGAATTGATCCGATCAGGTTCATGAGGCATTTCACACCCATGAACGGCGATTGTGACTCGTTTGTAATTCCGTTGGCTGGTTCTTTTTGCCTTCTCGGCACTTTCGAAAAACAAAAATAATTTTAAAGCACGAAAAAATAAAATGATTGATTGGGTTTCGGCACAAGGCCTAGAAACTGGACCAACTTCAACTTATTTTCAAAAGTTGCTTTTTGAAAGGTATATATTTTTGAAAATTAGCCTACCTCAGAGGGCATCACACTCTGCCAAATTATTTCATTATTATTTTTAAATATCAGCTTGGAAATAGAGTGATTCGATTTGATTATCATTGAGAATTGGATGTTTCAATTTATGCAATCTTAAGGAGCTATACTAAGCCTTACTGTGTATTAGAGATTTATCCTGTTGTAAGAAGAGAGATTGCAGACTCCATTTGAAATAAAGATTCCATAACGCTAGTGATACGAAGGTACATCTTGCAAACTACCATAGAACCCCATTTTCTTGATCAACATGGATTCTCTACCATAGAACTAGTCTCCCATTCACCTACCCACATCAGTAAAGGTCAGCATTAACAAATAACGGACCATGATTGCAAATCTCAAATTGCTAGCTTAAGTATGCTTTTCACTGACTAGCCGACTATTTTATGACGCACAAATTACCTTTCCTGATGGACAATGATGCATGTAATAAACCTTGAATTCACGCTCGGGTAAACTGCTTGACGTCACAGCTAATAAATAATAAAAATAATTGAGATAGGCTTTGATCAATGCTAGACTGATCAATTCCACGCTTTTCATTTGAATTATTCAAGCAGATTGAATTATTATCGCTGTCCTGTCAACTATTCCACAATTGCAATTGATATGCACATAATTCTCGCGATTTTGTAAAGAGTTGTTATTGATTGAGTCTTACCAAACGTGTTTTATATGATACAACAATCAATATTTCAATTTTATTGTCTTCAGGAATATTGTAGAGCGATAAAATCTTATGTAATCATCAGATTTTTGTGATAAATAATAACCAATTGATAGAATATAGAACTTTTCTCATCCCAAAAATCATTAGTGATCATACAAAAGCATTAGACTATTCTGTTATGAAACAAAAAAAAAAAAAATGAGAGATATGTAGTTGATCACAAAGTTGACGAAAAAGTACACAAACTATAATGATTCTTATCAAAAGCAAAATTTAATAAATATAATTGGGTACAGATTAAATAGAAAAGGAATGAGATATACAAGTAGGTGAACCACTTACAAGGAGTAGAAAAAAATCCTGATGCAATAGTTAAATCATATCCAGTAAACAAGGATAGTAAGTAGGCCTTAAATATAATTAAATGCACAAGTGCATCCTGATAACTATCATTATTATGATAAATAAAAATAAACTATTCATATGAAGAAACTTGCTATGCAAAACTGAGTTAGGGCGGACGCGTTTCGAACTATGTAGTTCTTCCTCAGCGCTGGATTGCAGACTGGCTGGTTCTCTAGTATGTAAGGTTTATGGTGGTGGTAGGGAGGTAGTGGAGAAGTGGATGTGGTGGGGGAAGTAGGTGTAGTGGTGCTGTTTTCAGGGGGGTTTGTTATGATGTTGAAGATTTGAAATTGAGGTGGTCATTGAGTATAAGTTGAGAATATGAAATGGAATGTTTGTAAATTTCCAATTGTTCTAAGGTATTGAGTTTTTGACTAGGCGATGTGAAGGATTTGGAGGTTATGATCAATGTTGGTGAATGAATGATTTTTAGTGAGTAAATATTCGGCGTAATTTGATTTTGTGTGCTTGGGTGAGAGCTTTTATGTGTTCTTTGAATTTGGTTGTGAAAGATCTGCCAGTTTGTCCAATACAGAAGCTGTCACATTCATTGCAGGTTAGTTTATAAGTGCCAGAGAATGATTATTAATGTTGGAAGTGGTGGTGGTGTTGGTGGTCAATTTTCTTAAGGTGTTGTTGGTTTTGAATGTGTAATTAAGCTTTCTGGAAGTATTTGCTATTGTTTGTGTTGCATGATTAATGCATGCTAATACACCTATGAAATATTTGGAGTCTGGTGGGGGTTATTGTGTAGGGTTTTGTTGTTTGTGAATGATTTTGTGGATTTTTTTGGTCAATGATAGATGGGTTGTATCCATGTTTTGCGGCTATATATTTGATGGTATTAGGTTCATTTTGGTAGTCAGTGGGGTTCATATTGTGAATGTGAATCATGAAGTTGGGGGCTGTATGTTTGTTTTGGGTTGGATGGCTGGAGTGATTGTGAATCATCTCAACGAGTTTTCAAGTGAAATAAAATGGTAGCTTGCAAAGTGATGACAGTTCTACAAAATCAATATTCTAATTCTACAACATATTTTTATTAATAACAGATTATCATTCTTAACAGATGGTAACATGGCATTTTCATTTCAATAAATATTTTTATCAGAAGAAAATTGATATGTAAATCCACTTGAAGCGAAGCACTAAAAACAGTTTAAGAAGACTAGACAATAGCATGTAATTCTGTTTAAAACTTTTAATTAAAAAAATGTACGATTTTCATTGAAATTTGCATTAAATATTTTCAGACTTTAATATTGTTGAAGTATTAAAATTACACAAAAAGTGGACTAAATATCGAATTCCATGAACAACAAATTGTACTAGAATTTTCATTGACTGGAGTTTTAATATTGAAGCATGAATTATTTCATCCAATTGATAGCATAAAACAAAATAATATTTTTATTAATTGGTGAGATAAAATGGTAGGTATTAATAAATCTTAGCAAATATTAAAACACTAACATTATCAACTATATATAAATATGAATATCTTATCTCATGAGCTACAGCAAAGAAGCTCTTCATTCCAAAACCAAAAACAATTTCTCATCCAAATTCCTAACAAAGTACTTCATAGCTTTTTTTTTGTAAATTATGTCTTGGAGTATAAAAGGTTAAAAGGAGTATAAGACAAGTCAGATCAACAATTATATTTCCAGTCTTATACACTAGTTAATTTACCTTATCAATTAGTTCAGGTGAGGATAAACTAGATTTTGATGTGAAAATAACAGTACACCATAAAAAGCTTTATAAACTAAATATGTTTTCCATTTTTTTCAAATATTTCTATATCTTCAAGATTCTTCAAAAACTGCGGTAGCTTGTTGTAGAGAGGGACTCCATTATATTGAGGTTACCTCTGTATGTTAAGTAGGATTGCTTTCATGAAATAATTTTTCTAATCATAAGCCTATTTTTGTCACAATAAATAAATAAAGTTTGAGCATGTACATCTTCCAAGCTGAGGTTATTATTGTTTCTCTGATATTTAGCGGTCTACTCTCGAATCTTCAAATAAGATATATTTACACTAGAAATAAATATTATTAACAAATAATACCTACTCGTAATTCCTAAAATGAGATGAACCAACGTTGCTATAGTTGAAACGTGTAGATTTTTCAATCTAAGATATTTTCATGGAGGAATTCCTCTGATATTTTGTGACCCACACTTAAAACGTGTGAAATCTTCAAAATCATTTAATGATTGCAACTTATAGCATAGAAGAAATAAACCAACATCTTAATTGAATTATCAGTCTTGACAGCAGCGAATTTTAACCAATACTTAAAAAATAATTATTAAATTAAGCTAGTTGTTATGCATAGAATGCTGAAAAGAGAATACCAACTCATCGATGAGCTCTTCATTTTTTAATTGGACTTAAATGTGACCTTGGTTTAGTATCTGGCTATCTATAGCTATAATGTGACTGAAGCCAACTAACTATAGCTGGCGTAGTTCGTCTCCATTAACTTCTCACGTAGGCTAGAACACCAATAACTCATCTTTAAATTAACTCGTCACCTCTAGTTAATGCTATCACGTAGTTCAGCTTCTTGCGGGCTAAAAACAGTACACGGAAAAATTAACCTTTACTCGCTTATGACGTATGACGCCGACTAATTTATGATCGACGAAAAATAAACGGTCGCCTAATAATTAGATTAGCACGATCATTTATAAAACGTACTCTTTACGGTCCAGTAAGATGTTACTATTAATTTAAAATGAAGGCAAGCCTAAAGGACAGCAGAGCCTATTTAGGCTAACTAAACTGTCATCAAGTAAGCTGGAACTTAGGTCACGTGGTCCAGATTAAGTTATTAATGGAGACTGTTGTAATGAGAACTCCACACTGACATAATATCAGACTTAGCTGTAATTAATGTGGGCGCAGTCTTTTTGAAATCAAGTAACATACCTGTCGGCATTTCTGCACAAGATCAACATTCCTGATAAGCTAATATTATGAGAGATGTTTTGATGAATATTTTATGTGCTGAGGCGTAGCTTTAGAATGTTTTAATCCTAGTTTGTAGTATGATGATTTTGAATAATAGTTGTCCAACTCATTACCTAAAGAATTAATTAGAGGTAGAGCCCTCTTATTTTCAGGCGATATATCACTCATTTTCAGCAATTCCGTTCTAGATAATTTAGAAATAAGTGCCCATATAGGTGTGCAGTCCATTGTCCAATTTTTAAATCAGATGAAAATAACAATAAATAGTAAAAAAGACCAATAACCTCCAATTTAAAAACAAATATAATTCAAATGAAGATATGAAGATAAGACGTGTGTTTGTAAACGATAATCAACTAGACCAGGAAGAAAAAATTGCATTTCTAGGAGTTTTGTTGGATAGACGATTGACCTGGGCTCCACACATTGATAAAATATGCTGAAAAATTTCATTTGCGGTTTTTTCCTGCGACAGCTTGCTAAATTAAATGACAAAAAGCGACTTTTTACAGCTTACCATGGGCTCTTACTATGGGCTCTAAATATGTCACATTATTAGGTATGCTATCGTAGTATGGGGTAATTCATCAAAACAAAACCTTGATAGGGTGTTTAAGATCCAAAAGAAAGCTGTTAGGTGTATGGAAAAAGTAAAAAGATTAGGTTCATGTAGGCCGTTGTTCAAGAAACTTGGTCTCCTAACTGTCCCCTGCTTATATATGTGTATGGAGCTTCTTCATATGTGAAAAAGAGTGATATTAACCAAAATCTTGACTTACATGATTATAATACAAGAGGCCGAAGAGATCATCACTTGGTGAGTCACAGTAGTAGCTTATTCAAACTTTTAAAAACCTAGTTATATTGGTAGGAAACTCTACAAAAAACTACCGCAGTTTTTAAATAGTCTTGAAAATATAGAAATATTAAAAAAAAACAATTGAAAAAATATTTAGTTGATAAAGCTTATTATAGTGTATAAGAGTCCCTTCCATTTATCAAAATTAAGCCTCACCTCAACTAATTGATAGAGAAATTATTATGGTAACTTATGTCTAAGATAGTATAATTGTAATCTGACTTGTCTTATACTCCTTAACTGGAGTCTCCAATAGGTAATCTACAAGAAAAAATTTAATTTGAAATGAATGTCATGATTTAATGCAGTCTGCTACTTTACGGTTTTAGAGGCTTGATAAAGAAGTCACAGAAGTGAATTAAGAAGTGTATTCAATGCAACCAGACTGGAAATTTGGCTTTGTGCATCGGTTTGGAGTTGAATACCTATGTTCAACTTACGGAAAACTTAATGAAAAATGTTCAACTTACGGAGAATAAATTCTCTAGAAAAAATTCAATGCTTATCAGCTTCTTTCCCCTAATATTTACGTGTTGAAATGAGCATTCACAAGGCTGTCTCTGCATTCTTTTGCAATTTTGGATGATGGTAATTGATGAGTTGAATCTACAGTTTTATGAGGGTTCCGAATTGGGTTGTGTATCATTGTATCATCGTATTGATGATGTGCTGTTCCGGGACGATGTTATGATCAGCTGTTTTTTTTTCAACAGAGTGATATTTAAAACGTTCCAGAATTCCTGAATACCAAGTATGGTAGAATGAAGAGGGTGAAAAAGTATTGAAGAAAATATCTCCGAGAAAGAGGCAATAAACCAGAGGATCATCAAAATGAGAATAGCCTGCAATCTGACCAAAAACATCTATAATAAAAAGTGTATTTAAAAGAACGCTTAGCTAAGACGCTACTTCTCAGTTGTACGAAGACTGCCTGACACTACAAAGAAAGCGATTAGAAGTAGAAGAAAGGAAAATCCTAAAAAAAGTATTTTAAAGCAGGAAAGAAAACTTCATCCATACCTGTAGGAACAAAGAAATTTATAGTCACGTCGAAAGATCACGGACGTAATAAAAAAAGAAGAAGACTGACTTTCTACGGCCATCTATACAGAATGAATCCAAACAGGCAAACAAACAAAATTTTTAAAATGATTGACAAACGGAAAATGAAATTTGGATGGTTTGTGGAAGCCAAGAGGGATATGGAGAAATTGAATGTTACAAATCAGGATATCAGTCAGAGAATGGAGTTGAGGAATAAATTACTGGTTGGTGTTTTTCCAGAAGAACAGAAGCGAGAAACATGGTCCAGAGAGAGAAGATTGGCTCAAAGCGAGAGAATGAAGGAAAGATGGAGAAGAAGGTGAGAGGCTGATGATGAATGACAAGTTGGGAATGACGAATGCTCTAATTAGTGAATTATTGTGGTCCGTAGTAGGCCTACACAAAAAAAAGAGTGATATTCGCGACGGGGTTTTGTTCGCTGCCTGTACGCACCTTTATTTAGGATGCGTAGAATTATTGGCAAAAGCTTAGGTTTGTTTCAATTCTTGTTGCAAGTCCTCCTTTTGGGCTATTAAAATGCAAAAATACATTAAAATTATCCGTTATCATTAATGTGAAAGCCCTAATTAAATTCTGAAACTAACCGTTATGGATCAACCAACGCAGACGCTTTTTTAAAAGAGGTCTTCACGATAGTAAACTCGATATTTAATCAAGCATAACTTAACAGCATACGCAAATGGCTATCAAGTAACTACTACTAGGAGGCTACTACAAGATACTTAGACCACTTAACATATCCCTTGGTAACTTTCACAATGTGTCCATTCCCATTCTCCCGCGATAAACAAACTTAACGTTATAAAGACTGACATAAGATTTATTGATTAGTACGCGTTATATGATGGATGCTCGTAATAAAGTATTGAACAACATTGGCAATGTCATAGGAGATACAATAACAACACTCTAAGAAGGCCAAGGTCAAAAATGTATGTTTTAAAAGGCTGGCTAAGATCAATTTTATTCGATGGCCTTCAATCAAAGTTTATTGAATTTTTGATTGATAGGTTTCTATTGGAGGATAAATTTTGATGAAGATTTATCTCGTAATGTGATTTGAGTTGTTTGATTATAGTTAGAAATAAATGCAAGTATGGGTTGATGTGGTCGAAACTGTTCTGAATTATAATTTTGCGAATGAAGTATCACTGCGGATTCGATGATAATATTATGATTGATAGACCTTATAGAAGTTGAGAACTTTAACTGTTGTTACGGTTTAACTGTTTACGGGGTTTAAACGGTTATCAAGTGATTTTGATTATAATCTGAGGAATAAAGTATCAAGAAAATTAGATAGTTTGAAGATTGATGGATTCAATCAGTATGGAAGGTGAGAGCTTTAATTATTATGATAGTATATTTACAATTTGAGAACCTTGAGAAATTGTTAACTAAATATTTAAAAAAATCGACTCTGCTGTTCCTATTGTGCATAATTATTTAATTTCAGCATATTACGTTAAACGTTATGTTCAATCAGATAGATAAGCTGCGTTCTCGTAGGTCTCGTTCGTAACGGTGACCGATTAGATTGGCCAGCAAAAAAGACATTGTTCTCTGCTGTAAAATCACTTCCCGGTGGTTCGGAACCCACCTAAAACTGTAGGTCCAACTCATCAATCACCATCATCCAACTCATTACCCACGCACAGGTCTCAGACCTATGTGGGCTTCATCCTCAAAAAAAAAAATTTACAATTTGAGAACCTTGAGAAATTGATAACTAAATATTAAAAAAAATCGACTCTGCTGTTCCTATTGTACATAATTATTTAATTTCAGCATATTACGTTAAACGTTATGTTTGAAAATATTTATGAACTTCGCGTCAAATTATTGTTATTTTCAAATGATTTCATTATAAACTTCCATGTAAACTCCATAAGACTCCATAAACTGTGAATCAAAATTTGAACTTCAAATTGTTCGACCATGAGGTTTTGACTTACCAAAAATTATGGAATTATTGAACTTATATCTCAACTCAATTAAAAGTGAACTATTTTTGAAGAATATCACACACTTATATCAATTTCATTTCAATACGGTATTAGGATTATCGATCCCATCATATTTCAGCTGGATAAAACGAGCACATCAGACTTGAGATTTACTCTCACATTTAATACAGATTTTCTTGTATTTCTGGGATTTTTTCCTTTCAAGATTTAAAAAAAAAATGTAATATTCTACGCTATTTATGTATTGCAATCAAGAAGACGACAGGCTTAACGCTCAAATCAACTTTCACTATAACACAAACGTAACATTTCACATGATTATTTGATACGTGAATTTATACAGAGTGTCACGCATTAATTCAAGGTTCAAATTCAAGGTTCTACATCAAATTTCCAACAAAAATTTCACCTGTTAACATCAACATTTACTTTATCGAGCTCCGTTTTCAAGAAATATAGACTTATCGAAGTTTTCAAAATATGCCCACTTCCTACCAATAAAAACTCTATAACTAAAAAACTAATTTCCTGATTTGTTAAGTTTCTAATCTTCTGATTATGAAACCATCGTTAAAAGGGGAAGAAAATTTTGCAAAACATCAATCTAATGTTATTGCGAAACCACACTTCTTACAATTTTTATTGGTGGTCAAAATTCAAAAAAAAAATTTTCCAATTTAATGCTTGAATTGCAAAAAGATTTTTCTAAAAAACCTTTCAGGGAATTTCAACTGATTAATTACATGATAACCAGCTCCAAATCATGAGCCTTTAGATGAGTCCAAAAACATGTACATTGCTCCATGGTACAACGTCAAAAATTGTGATTAATTGAGGGAAAAATGGCATTTTTTGACCAGTTTCATCGTTTTAGTGAGGAAACTCATGAACGAATAAAGTTATTGCATTGAAATATTGCATTGATTGCTACCCCAATCCAAGTAACTCATATATTTATTCATTATTATCACTTACCCGGTGGTTCGGAGCTCACCTAAAATACCATGTTAAATATACCTCATGTATTACATCTTAAATACCTCAACAATGTTGAAAGAAAGTCAACCGTGTTCCCCATTGCTTGGCCCAAACGCATCGATCTTTAATATACTACTACAACCTATTGTTGTAGTAGTATAGATATCGATGCCCAAACGGCGAGGTGGAACGTAGAATTGTAGTAATGGGGTCTCCCCACCGTTAGAAGCCATACGCTTATTATTATTATTATTATTATTATTATTATTACTATTATTATTATTATTATTATTATTATTATTATTATTATTATTATTATTATTATTATTATTATTATTATTATTATTATTATTATTATTATTATTATTATTATTATTATTATTATTATTATTATTATTATTATTATTATTATTATTATTATTATTATTATTATTATTATTATTATTATTATTATTATTATTATTATTATTATTATTATTATTATTATTATTATTATTATTTAGGACTATGTAGCCGATATCACAACCTAATTGACTGGTAGTAAGTAATTCATACGAGTCATTGACCAAGTATGAATTTACTATATTTCAAATAAATTTTTGTTCTCTAAACCTGACATGCTCCAATATTCAAAATTTTACTATCTTTACTTTTTTTTTTACTACTTTCTTTTTCATTTTTTTTCCCCTTTAAATATTTTATAAGTTACTCCTTCTTGCCATCCTATTCATTTCCTCATTACACTCTCGCTTTTTTTTTCAAATGAATAAATAACATAATAACATGCATATCATCCGATCATCCGTAAATATATATATTTTTTTTTTTTATCACTATGTGCCTAGGAACTTTCGTGTTATTGAGCATGTGTCCAGTACAATTGACTTTTGAAGAGCAATGTAGATGTCAGGTGGCAGACCAAGACCAGAGATAAACTTGTGAAGAGACTTTGAAATTACAGCAGTTGAAGAAATCACTATGGGCACTGTGAAAACTTGATTTTGATTATTATTATTATTATTATTATTATTATTATTATTTATAAATCCATTCACTTATTGATTTATAAGGTGATAGAGCACTGTGAGAATAAAATCAAATACATTATTTCTTTTCATTCAAAAAATGATTTCATAGAAATGCATGAAATGCGAAACAATAGTTATTAACATGTACATCGTTAATTCAAGGTTCTGCATCAAATTTCCAACAAAAATTCTTCTCCTAGTCCCTAGTAATCTTTATTCAATTGATTGCAGAACATCAAATTCATTGATATCAAGATTCTATAGGATGCTTGCTATGTTTATTCAAACCCGTCATGTGCAGCGCTCTGGTAGAGAAGTTAGCAACCAACTTCTTCATGTAACGGGGTTGGATAGCAGCTGATTGAGTGGGGTAGGTCACGATTACTCAATGTCAAGTTCAAGGTCACGCTAACAGGGTCACCGCTATTTATTCGCTACTATTTAACGCAGAACGTTGATACGTTACTCAAAAATTCAAATTTGACTCTCAATTTAATTATAATATTGTTTTAAAGCGGCAAAATGATGAATTTATTGTTAAAATCGATTTAAACAAGGCAACAAAGTTTGCAATCTCAGTTTGGGATGTTTCAGATAATATTAATGAATTTACCTTCAGGCTTCTTCGACTCAAAGAAAACTCAAGAAACAATCATTCAAAAAGATTTTTAAGACTCTATAAAGTTTAGCAATTTTCAAGGTATATTCCATGAATTCGAGCCTCAGACTTTGCTGAAAAAGTTATAATGTTATTCAAGCGTGAGACCAAATTTAGGAAATTAACTAATAATTTTACTTTTGACAGACTTTTGTTAACTTTTCTTTCTTCTTCCTTTTTTTATTTTTCCTTTCATCCTAATTCTTCTTCCATTATCCACCTTCTCCTCTCTTCTCTTATTTATCACTTTCCTCCTGCATTTGTCATTCATTCCCTTCCCAGTCCTGTGGGACACTGAAAAAAAAAAAAAAAACGGATACAAGATGGAAACAAGATGGATCTTCAACATCATAAAATTCAACACTGTTATCGTTATCAATACTGTATATTGTTTGAAATGTTGGGGTTAGTTTATAGTTGATTTGAAAAGTTATCAAATTTTACAGAATTGTTTTAACGAGAACAAATAAATAGAATGAAAAAAAGAAATTGAATTAAAAAAAAAGATTTTATTGATGCCAGAGTAGTTTTGTTGCTTTTCTTTCATCATTTGTCACTTCTTCTTCTTCTCCTCCTCCTTTTTCACCTTCCAATCCTCCTTCACCTTTCAGTCTTCGTCAGCATCATGATATTGAATGAATGAATGAATTTATTTATTTGCCAAAAATTATTACTCTCCAAATAACTCGATTAAAATCCGTAGTAAATTGTTATTTCCATCTTAATAT
>OX418226.1:20686674-20773468 GCA_948455865.1 Conomelus anceps | reverse complement strand
TCTCGTAGTATATGTTTCCGCATGTCAACTTGTGGAGTGGATTTTACAAAATTATGAATCTTTCAGTCTTTGAATATTTCTATTTCATATGTCATTAATAGTATAGCCTAATCTTAATAATTCGAGACTTTTTCTCGATTTTATAAAGTTGATTCTTCAATCCAGCGTGCTTATAAGAAGGCTAGCAATGATGCCAACTCATAAATACAATAAAGATCACGATCCTCACTTGCCAAGTATTCTAGAAGATAGTTGTTGATTGTCTCCTCACACCAACGCATGCCCAATATCGCACCAATGGTAACTTGCAACTACATCAACTGCCACCATTATTACTCCACCCATTAACTTGCTTTATGATTCGAATCCGATTGCAATCGATTATTGACTATCGATCTTCAGCCAAACGATCTTTAGCTATCACCAAGTTCGAACCGGCAGAGGAACCCCATTTTCGTATATTTACACCTTCTACCTTACCTTCTCCGTTTTCTTCTTCTTGTTGTTCTTTATCTTCAACTCGTCCAATCGACTTGATTGGAAATTGGGAGTATTTATAAAGGAATTTCAAGATTTCCTCAAGCTACAAGACACTAAAGGAACATTCATGAATAACATAAGGGCCATATCTCCAGTGTATCTTGACTTAAGGGACTCTCGAAATGCATCTGAAGACAAAGCAAGTTCACAAAGTTAAAAGTCAGTGAGTAGCTGTAACACTAAAATCCAACCCAGCTCCCGCAACAGAAGTCTGACTCCTGATAATAATTTAACACCAATAATTCACATTGAATAACACTAATTTACATTAATATAAGAATTCATACTAAACTAAATTTATATATTGTATATATATATATACATTTTTTTTAAAATTCAATATCGCTGGGACAGCTGGGTCGGCTTGTAGGGTTGCTACTTGCTGACTTGTCAGCTAGTGAACTCACCTGCACTTCAATTGAATTTCGTATTTCTGAAACTCACTTGGAGATCTTTTAAAACCAAAAGTCAAGATTTTCTTGAAATTGTTATCTTAAATTCGCTCTTAGCAAGGGTAGATAAAGGGTTACCTTGAAACAATTCCTAAGATTATTTTCTATTTTTTCGGCTTTATTTTTATAGATAGCATTTCGGTTCATCAAAATCAAATAAAGCATTATATTCAATTTTTAATGTGATTCATTGTATATTTGATCAATTAAGTTTCTTTGTAGTGGCAAAGGTGATATTGTAGAGGGTTTCCATAATGAATAATAAGACGAAATTGTCACAACGACATTTTTTGTAAATATTTAGAAACTAGTTTCAGTTGTTATAGCATTATTAATCTCAATCAAACTAAAACTAAAGTACAGATTAGCTTTATATATACTAAAAATGGAATATGTCTATTGGCTGAGCGAGAAAGAGGCTGACCTTCAAATCAAATCAAAATTTATTTATCAAAAACATTTACAATACAATGAATGGATAATATAATATTAAATACAACGATAATAATTTTATGCCTTTTAAGTCTTTTTAAATATAAAAATGTAATTAATAAATCAATATACCCCACTATAATACTATGTGTTGGGGTTTTTCTACTTCAAATGCTTTCTGTATAACTCAAGATATTAGTGTGTAAGTTTTAAAAGTGAATAATTACAATGCATTAAATAAAAGTGAAAAAGAAAATTAGTTGAAAAGTTTAAAATAAGTCATGAAAAAGACGAAAAAAGTAGTTGCTCAACTATTTACAGTCTTACTAAGTTCTCACTAATGTCTACTCCGATGTCTATTGTAACGATTTTAGGGTTTGTATCCCAAAATCTCTATTACAGAATATAATTATAATTTCCTTTAAAACAAATATACAATTTTATTCATCAAATAAAATATAATTTCCTTTGAAGAAAAGTTATGTTCAGTCATGTCGATGTAGAAGGAACAGATTTATTTTCTCATTATCATTATTCTTACTACAATCTTTGAAATTGTAAGCTCTTTGAGCATGAAAAGACATTGTATTACCACTTTCTTATTACTAAGTAACAATGTAGAGTAACTGTATTATTGTACAAAGAAAACATCGATAACTGATAGACAGAGACTGAATTACGAGCACACATTGTCATACTACTCCGGATTATCAAGTTTATAGCTTATTCTAGTACTATTGTTGTCTGTAGGAGAATATTCTCACGGTAGTGCTCCTAATGAGCAAAAGAAAAAGAATAAAAAAAAAAAAAATACTTAGCCAATCACGAGCTAGCGAGACGACGTCATCCGCTAGTTCGCACCGACGCAGAAACCAATTTTGTCATTTCTGAAAAATCGAATCAACTAGTGACTTCATTCGGAATCAGTTTGTCGTTACGTCAACTTGTAGGAATTCCGATAGTAAAATGTAGAACTAACTTTTGAATATAATGTAACGTTAACTTGGGAAAAGTATGTAAAGTAGTTTTTTGATAATTAATTTTTTTTAATGAAATAGTTGGAATCCCATTCATTTTTGATCAGTTTAAGTGTTATGTAGTTTCGTCATGAAGAGGATATAGTTCCCCAAAATCCGCTAAAAGCGGTGAATGTAACCGGTTAGAGCATCATGTAATCAAGATTTCGTGGTACCCAGACTATCAAATGCAGTACCTGGAGATCACTGGGTCAAGGCTGACTATCCAGGCCTGTCCGACTTCTAGGAGATGAAGTATTATCATCGATTTCAATTCTGAGGATGAACATCCAGGATTAAATACCGAAAGTATACTACGTTCTCAGTGATATTAAGTGAAATTAACAAAAAGGTTTCGACTAGAACTTCACAGTTTTAAGGTAACCAGCGCATAAATTTTTCTACGAAAATCTTCGTATAAAGAGATGGGCCCATACTCTAAAAATTCGGCGTAATAAATTTCAAAATTAAATATTTAACTAAATTAATTTGGACTGTCTTGCAAAATTATAGTATTGAAAATTTAAGTAACTAAAACATCACTTGTCCTCGTAATATAGTATGAATATGTAACATTTTAGCACTATTTTTGATATTTTGTGAAGGGTACAATTTAATTTTTTTTGGATAATATTATAACGGATTCCAACTATCACTTGTATTTTTATGACATCACCTAGTCAAGGTATCGTATGATGAGTGCTTGCTGAACTATAATCGATAATAGGAAAGATCTATTTTCGATTATAAATTTTATATTTTATTTTCTAGCAAATGCCGTCTCTTAAATTTTTCAAAATTAACTTTCTTTATAGACGAGCATTTCAACTGCGCCACTCTGCTGTTAAAATTGAAATTAATAAAACAAAAAGGTGACGTTTTCAATTTCGCACGCGCTACTTTAAAAATTTTGTTTGTCTGAAAATAGGCTTCAAAATTAAAAATTAAAAGGTGTAAAAATTCAACTACGCCGTCTCTGACTTAAAATTTTTTTTTAACTGAAAACTAACCTTAAAGTAGGAAACGCAAAAGTACTCATCTCACGAGACAATGACAGGAGAGGTTATATGGGTCGATAATCTGACAATCAAGATAACATAGTTAAACGTAGAATTTAGTGTGTTTGAAACTTGAATTTGACTTATATGTAACCGTAAAATGACATAAGATTTGAACAAAAAAAAAGTGGTTTGAATAGAGAATGCAAGATTTTCGTAAATAGGCTGAACTCAATATAGGTTAGCTTAACGTATACATGAATCCCGTATCACCAAGTAAACAAGCGTCACCTCACACGATGGAAAGTAAGACGATCAATTATTGGGAAACCAGGAAAGAGGTACATAGTGTATTCAATTTTGATTTAATACCTAGTGCTAAATTCAATCCTAATTATATCAGTAAAGAATGTTTAGTGTTTGAACTTGAAACTCTCGGCATTCCGCCGGAGACGTTATCAGAGTATGACTTAGACACATTGCGTGCTAAATACAGAACAATTGTGAGCGCGCCCGATCCCAAGATATCTCGTATTATCTATAATGATGAAAGTAGTAAGGTTGCCTTATCTAAAATTGAACACCAATTGAAAAAAGAAGCCGAATATTTGTCTGGCGTTCCTTGTCAAGTTAATGTGGATAGAAGTGCTAGTATCAAAAAAGGAATCAGTATATTTTTTTCATATTTTGAACCGTATAACCCAATTACTCACGTATGCTAAGGAGACTAGCGATCAGGAATTGATTAAGGGGTTGGAAAATTCGATAGTGTCGGCTCAAGCCGTGTTCACCCAGCTAATTGACTTAAAACCATTTCTTAGAAGTAGGGCCACCTCGCCAGCGGGTGACAATTTTGAAACACCGATTTTTGTACCCCCTAGTATTCAAGTACACGATACGGAAAAGGCGAGTAGTTCCGGAATTGTCAATCCAATAGGACAACCCAAATTAAGTTTGGACATTGAAAAGGCTCAAAGAAATTTAGGAGTAAGACTACCTATGTCAAACGTGGTTACTGTTGTTGAGGATAACAGTATGTTTCAATATGTCGATAAGCGTAATTCAGATATTAATCGAGAGCCGGTTACTACTAGATTTCTTAACCCTCAAATGAATCTTCAAAACAATAGATTTTCCGTAGCTCCTGGACATACGTCGAGCGTGCACCAAACATCTTATTCCGCACTTAGCAACATTTTCACTAAATTATCTAACCCTATTGAAAATTTAATTAAAGAATTGCCTATTACCGATGGACTTTCTGTCGATAATTTACTTAAATTTATTAGCGTTTCTTTGAAGATCAAAGAACGAGGCAATATTTCAGACCAACAACTTTTCAATTTAATTCACAGTTCGACAATCGGACCTTTGTCCGAACGACTAAATTTAGCAATAAATCTTAGCAGTTCTTTTGATGACTTTCACCATGATATCCTGACCTATTTCATTCCGACGAGACTAATCTCCGTTATCGAACGCGAACAGTATGGGCGTCTACAACAGATAGGGGAACCTCTAGCAGCCTACTTAGTAGCCATTAAAGATGCGGCCAAATTATTAAGATTAAATAAGTCCGAGGAAGAAATAGTTTCAACTATTTGTTCCGGCCTGAATCCCGAAGAAAGGTCGAGGTTAGTCTTTCAATTTCGACCTAGAAATTTTAGGGACCTAAATGATTTGTGTGTCCAGTCTCAAAACATTCAATTTGCAGACATAGAAAGAAATCGAGTTGAAACTATGCTTATTAGAAAAGAAACAAGACCATGGAATGAAACGGGTACAGTGCCTAAGAAATGTTATCACTGTCAAAAGGTAGGCCATATAGCTAAAGAATGTAGATCAAACCCTAATAGTACAAATTTTCGCGGAAATACCTTTAGAAATGATAATCAAAATTCGAAACCTAATAATGTTACTAGAAATTTGAGCACAGTAAAATGCTTCAAATGCCAAAAGCTAGGTCATTACGCTAATGATTGCAATAATAAAAAAGTATGACTATCTTTCGAAAACAAAAGAGTCAATTTTGCAAAAAACAAATCACAAAATTTTATTAGTAAATCGGAGGCTAATAAAAACCATTTCGTAAATTCACTAAAACCTGTTGCCCTTCGTAAAAAAATATGAAGCCCAGTTTTCCAAAAATAAAGAATCAGTAAGTAAACGTAAATTAAATAATATTTCAAAAAGAAAAATTAGGAAACCTTTCAATAGATTAAAAACTAAAGCCTTAACTAATAAAGTAATACCTTTCGTAAGTTGTGAATTAGGAAATAATACAATAAATTCTCTAGCTTTAATTGATTCTGGGGCTTCCCAGAGTATAATTTCTAAAAATACTTTTGATAAATTGTTAATTGAAAATCCTGACCTCCATGTAGTGAAGGAAAATTTTAATTGTGTGACCGCCAATAAACAACGACTTGAATTAAAAGAAATAATATTAATAAAAATAAAAATCGAAAATTTCAGTTGGAAATTTCGTTTTTACGTTTGTGAAAATCTTTCGGTGCCTATCATTCTTGGGTGTGATTTCATTCACCACACACAATTAGTAGTAGACTTATTTAATAAAAGATATTACTTCAATTTTCGGCCTCAATTTAAATTCTCTTTCGAAAACAACTTGAAAACCGAATCACTTAAAATTCAGAATAAAATCAGTGCGGATGACACTAAAGATGAGTTAACTGTTTCTCAAAAAGGTAAACTAGATAAATTATTAAATACTTTCAATGATGTTCTTACAGATCGTCTCGGTAGAACAAATTTAGTAGAATATAAAATTCGTTTAACTTCTCACGAACCGGTAAGAAAAAGCCCATATCAATTAAATCCTATGAAAATGGAAATTTTGGAAGACAAAATAAAAACTATGCTTGAACAAGGAATTATCCAACGGTCAACCTCAAGCTATGCTAGCCCATGTTTCTTAGTCGCGAAGAAGGACGGGGGGCAAAGATTGGTCGTGGATTACAGAGCCCTAAATAAAAGGATAGCCTTAGATTCGACTCCTCTCCCAAATTTGGAAAATATTTTTCATTGGTTTCATGGCGCTACATATTTTTCGGTATTGGACTTGAACCAGGCCTATTATCAAATGCCCTTGGCAGAAGAATGTAAACATCTAACAACTTTCTGTACAAGTAGAAATACTTTCATGTTCAATTCCGTTCCGTTTGGAATAAGCATTGGAGCTCAAGCATTAACATCAGTCTTAGACAACCTTTTCGAGGATATTAAATTCAAATTTGTGTTAAATTATCTCGACGATATTGTGATTTATTCCAAAAACTTTGAGTCTCATCTCGAACACATAGAGGTAGTTTTAACAAGGCTTAAAAATGCAGGCTTCACTGTCAAACCTGAAAAAACTAAATTTGCTAAAAGACAAATTTCTTTTCTTGGCAACCTAGTTGACAAAAATGGTATCACTATCGACCCTAATCGTACGAATTCGATTAAGGAATTCCCTAAACCAAAAAATGCTAAGGCCATAGCCAGATTTATCGGCATGTGCGGATATTTTCATAAATATATTCAAAATTATGCAGAAATTGCTGCACCTTTAAATGATCTAAGAAAGAAAAATACTAAATTTGTTTGGGAAGATAAACATGAAAATGCATTTCAGAAATTAAAGTATGCCATCATGAACCCGCCAGTTTTAAAAACAGCTGATTTTTCAAAAAGGTTTGTTCTACAGACAGACGGGAGTTCTACTGCGGTCGCCGCAATTTTGTCACAAGAAGTAGATGGAATTTTGCAGCCCATAGCATATGCTTCTAAAAAACTGACTCAGCAAGAATGCCGGTATTCTACTTATGAGATTGAATGTTATGCTGCAATTTTCGCCATGGAAAAATTCAAATTGTACCTCCAACATGCTAAATTTCTTTTGTTGACCGATAACAGTGCCTTATCATGGATTTTGAAACAAGATAACAAGGTAGGTCGTTTAAGTCGCTGGATATTAAGACTTTTATCTTTCCAGTTCGATGTAAAACACATTCCAGGCAAGTTAAATGTAACCGCCGATTGTTTATCCAGGATGTTTCAGGATGAAATAAGTCAAGAAGAACAAAAATTGATCGAAACTGAATTTGAAAATGAACATCTTTTAAATTTCGTAAATAACCTAAAAATTACTGATTTCCCACTCGTTTTTACCGACATCAAAATTCATCAAAAAAAGGACCCATTTATTTCGAATATAATGAATAAAATTTCTAACAATGAAAATCAGTTCCCTTATAGCATCTCTAAAGATGTGCTAGTGATAAAAATAAGAAATCAAGAAAAATTAAGAATTGTTTTGCCTAAAATTCTAATTCCACTAGTGTTTAAATATTACCATGATTCCGCTATTGGAGGACACTTAGGTGTCAGCAAAACTACTGCAAAAATTTTTGAAAATTTCTATTGGCCAAAAATGAAAAAAGATATTCATTATCTTGTTCAATCTTGTGCTCCATGTGGACTAAGTAAACCCGCTCAAAAAACTAATTTTGGTTTCCTTTCCTCAAAAGTTCAACAAAAACCCATGGAAATGTTCCATATCGATACAGTAGGTCCATTAGTTCGTTCCACACAAGGAAATATGTATATATTTACTTGTATTGACGTGTTTTCAAAATTTTCATGGTTAATACCACTTCGTAAAACTACGTCGGATTCAGTTATTAAAGCTCTAAAAACTATTTTCGTAAATTTTTCCACCCCTAAGACGGTAATTTCCGATAACCACTCTATTTTTACGTCTTCAAAATTTAAAAATTTCCTTTTTGAAAATTCCATAAAGGCGGCTAACACTAGCCCTTACTACCCTCAAGCTAATCAAGTAGAAAGGCTACACCGAAACTTAAGGAGCGCCCTTACTGCTTTTCATTCTAACAGCCAAACCCGCTGGGACGAGACGTTAAATTGGTTGCCACTGGCGTTTAATCTAGCAAAGCACGAAAGCATAAATGCAACTCCTTTCAGTATTATGTTCAGATACGAAGCGAATCACCCGCTTGGAACATTTCTGAATTGTTACCAAACAAGAGCGGTGACGACACAATGAAGATATGGAAAGAGGCAAGAGATAGTCTCACAAAAGGGCATAATAAACGTAAACTAAACTACGACAAACATCGACGCGAGGTCCCATTCAAAACAGATGATTTTGTTTGGACCCGTACCCATATTTTGAGCGACAAAATAAAAAAGATATGTAAAAAATTAAGTCCGCGTTGGGCAGGACCTTTCAAAATCGGGCGATTTCTCACGGACGTCACCGTAGAATTAATAGATCCCGACAGTGAGGATGTTATTCACAAAACACATGTGTCTCAACTTAAGAAATTCTTTCCGCGAGAAAGCGAAGAAGAAGAAGATGATGGAGAAGAAGAGTAAGAATTGTTGTTTACTAAATACAGCGATCAGCTGTGCATAATAACACAACGACCGAGCAAGGCTTTGAGTTCGCTAAGTAGGTCAACCGAGGGTCGCTACACTCGTAGCAGTAGACCGCTCCGTAAGCTAGGCTAATCTGAGGAAGCTCCCTTTGCAACGTTCCGTTGCCTTGACACACGCAACGCGTTTCATAACAGCAACACACTGTTGTATATGCTATGGTAGCAGAACGTGGTTTGTTTACAATTTAGAACTGGTGAGGCGCGCCACCATCTAAACTTGTCAAACCTACCTTTAATTAATAAAATAATAATCTTTTAAAGATATATTAGTAAGTAATAAAATAATTTTTGACTCTGAAATTTGAAATTTCTGAGAATGTATAGGAAATATTCTAGAATATCCATAAATAATTAACCTTGTATGTGAAACTAAACTTGTAATGTAGTTGATTAATCTATTTAACGATGAAATTAGATAAATATTCCCTTATGTAAATGAAACTTATCAACTTAGTGTAATTATTATAAATTTGAACTTAAGAAGGAACTTAGATTTTTTTTGAAGTGAAAGAATTTTTTTTGATTAGATGATAGACAACTACACTTGATGTTCTCTTATCAAGTAGATGCTCTTATACTGATGCACCTTTAATTCTCGTTTTAGTTTTCATCGTTTGATATCAAAAATTATCTAGATAAACCTTTTTTTTACTGTAAGCTACGATTGTGGACGCATATGACTAGCATACCTATTACCCTTTTTTAGTACTGGATGATTTGCACTTCTGTTGAAGTACACCAGATTGTAGTTGTAGTTGGCCACTCAATGATAGTCGAATGTACAAAAAAAAAAAAAATTTTTTTTATGGAAATTGCTGGAAGAACTTTAAATTTAGTAAATTTTGGATTACTCTTGGACTTGATTTATTAGACAGCACTTAGAATTTATTTTGTTGTGCATCACTTGAAGTTTCGTTAGAATGCCTTGAATCTAAATCGACTTGTGGTTTTTCAAGACATTTTGACTTAATAAGTTGATGATAACACAACTAGACTTTGGTTACTAGTCAACTTAGAAAATTTTATTATTAGTTATGTTTTGGTACCTTATTTCTAAAAATTTTTTGCATCATATAGGATATTTTCAGATGTTGATATACAAATTTGTCATGGTATTGTAATTGTAACTGATTGTATTGTAAACTTTAGGCATGTTTCACATTAGAAGAAGGGGGAGTATGTAACGATTTTAGGGTTTGTATCCCAAAATCTCTATTACAGAATATAATTATAATTTCCTTTAAAACAAATATACAATTTTATTCATCAAATAAAATATAATTTCCTTTGAAGAAAAGTTATGTTCAGTCATGTCGATGTAGAAGGAACAGATTTATTTTCTCATTATCATTATTCTTACTACAATCTTTGAAATTGTAAGCTCTTTGAGCATGAAAAGACATTGTATTACCACTTTCTTATTACTAAGTAACAATGTAGAGTAACTGTATTATTGTACAAAGAAAACATCGATAACTGATAGACAGAGACTGAATTACGAGCACACATTGTCATACTACTCCGGATTATCAAGTTTATAGCTTATTCTAGTACTATTGTTGTCTGTAGGAGAATATTCTCACGGTAGTGCTCCTAATGAGCAAAAGAAAAAGAATAAAAAAAAAAAAAATACTTAGCCAATCACGAGCTAGCGAGACGACGTCATCCGCTAGTTCGCACCGACGCAGAAACCAATTTTGTCATTTCTGAAAAATCGAATCAACTAGTGACTTCATTCGGAATCAGTTTGTCGTTACGTCAACTTGTAGGAATTCCGATAGTAAAATGTAGAACTAACTTTTGAATATAATGTAACGTTAACTTGGGAAAAGTATGTAAAGTAGTTTTTTGATAATTAATTTTTTTTAATGAAATAGTTGGAATCCCATTCATTTTTGATCAGTTTAAGTGTTATGTAGTTTCGTCATGAAGAGGATATAGTTCCCCAAAATCCGCTAAAAGCGGTGAATGTAACCGGTTAGAGCATCATGTAATCAAGATTTCGTGGTACCCAGACTATCAAATGCAGTACCTGGAGATCACTGGGTCAAGGCTGACTATCCAGGCCTGTCCGACTTCTAGGAGATGAAGTATTATCATCGATTTCAATTCTGAGGATGAACATCCAGGATTAAATACCGAAAGTATACTACGTTCTCAGTGATATTAAGTGAAATTAACAAAAAGGTTTCGACTAGAACTTCACAGTTTTAAGGTAACCAGCGCATAAATTTTTCTACGAAAATCTTCGTATAAAGAGATGGGCCCATACTCTAAAAATTCGGCGTAATAAATTTCAAAATTAAATATTTAACTAAATTAATTTGGACTGTCTTGCAAAATTATAGTATTGAAAATTTAAGTAACTAAAACATCACTTGTCCTCGTAATATAGTATGAATATGTAACATTTTAGCACTATTTTTGATATTTTGTGAAGGGTACAATTTAATTTTTTTTGGATAATATTATAACGGATTCCAACTATCACTTGTATTTTTATGACATCACCTAGTCAAGGTATCGTATGATGAGTGCTTGCTGAACTATAATCGATAATAGGAAAGATCTATTTTCGATTATAAATTTTATATTTTATTTTCTAGCAAATGCCGTCTCTTAAATTTTTCAAAATTAACTTTCTTTATAGACGAGCATTTCACTATTAGCCAATGACTAAACTTCTTTTTAAAATGATATGTGTTAATTTCTTTTTCAATGTTTGCAGGTATTATGTTGTAAATTTTCAGTCCTAGGTAAATGTAATTTTGTTGTCCCAAAGTTGTGTGCATCCTTGGTACTATTGAATTTGTGTTTCTCTGCCTTGTTTGGTGGATGTGATTTACCAGTCTTAATTCTTCGGTGTTTTTCTTCATTCTTGTGATTATAGCCTGGATGTAGAGTTGCCTCACACTGAGTACTGTACTGTCCTTGAAAAGAATGTTCGTGGGGAATTGATTCTCCTTGAAACCAATTATTTTTAAAATATGTTTTTGAATTTTATAAAGTGGCTCAATATGGATGAAATGTGTAGCTCCCCAGACAATTATGACGTATTTTAAGATCGATTGGACTAATGAAAAGTAAACGGTTTTTATTGTATCATAGTTTAGGATTTTTCGTCATACTTGTAGGTTATGGACAGTTTACCAGTCAAGGAATCAATGTGGTAAACAGCTGTTTACAGAAATCAAAAACAGCTGATGTCATTTGATGATTATTACCGTACACTGCGTGGTAAAAATCATCAAATGATTATTACCACATGCTTATAGGTGGCTACTGGCTACTATTTCACTGAAAAACCATTTGGTCTAAAGCTAGATCAGCTGATCTAGAACCATTATTGCCCATATTTCACCTTGAGTTGCTGTGATTTGGTGTGTTGAGGTTATGTTTGTATAACAATGATTTATAGTTTCTTATTTCAACTTATCTGCTATTTAAGACCTGTATGACGAAAAATATCGTACGTAACTCATCCGGGAAGATGTTTACCATACTCGTATGATAATACCGCACTCGACTTCGTCTTGTGCGTTAACTTATCATACTCATATGTTAAACACCATTTCCCGCACTTGTAACGTAATATACTATTACGCAGTTGATAAAATTTATATAGAAGTTTCCTAATCCTGGTTACTGATTGATTGATGTGCTTGTCCCACTTGAGTTTGTTGTCCACTATTGTACCTAAATATTTCATCTCGTTGAATTGAGGGGCAATCACATGTGTTGTTGATCCTTCCACAGTGATGCAATTTGATTGAAGAGTCAGGTGGTCGCGTACGCTCTGTCGGAGAAAAGGCCAAAAATTTCGTTTTGGTTGCATTTATTGTAAGCAAATTCCCTCTCAACCATTTGTTAGCTTTCAACAATTCTTCCTCTGCCAAATGAAAAATCTCCTCCCAACCTTCATTACACAACATTCTACAATTAGGCTAGAATTGAATCAATTAAAAATTTAATTCTTGCCTAATTGTGTATTGTTTTTCTTTGTTGCTTTCTCGATGTTCACAGTTTTTAGTTATTGATTTGACTTGTATTTTCCCTTGTTACTCCTCCCACCAGGGGGCGTGACTTTTCAGCCAACCACAACCTTCAATGAAGGTCAGCCTCTTTCTTGCTTAGCCAATAGACTCATTCCATGTTTAGTACTATATTAAGCTACTTTGTACTTTAGTTCTAGTTTGATTGAGGTTGATAATGGTATACCAACCGAAACTAGTTTCTCAATATTTTTAATAAATGTGGTTGTGACAATTTCGTCTTATTATTCAAGATCGATTAAATCTTTCTATTCACATACAGTACATTATATCTGTCTTTAACCTGGTAATTTATGTATGTTGTTTTCTGAAATCATGTTTCGAGGTTGGTTTGACATTGATAAAGACTCGCTGACAAGTCAGCTTGTGAAAACGTTCAATCTAATAAAAGAATTTCAACAGTTCCTCAAGTCAAGAGACACTGAAGAAAAATTCATAAATACGGTCCAACCAAAGAGTCTAGCTAGATTCGTATTCAATTTGACAATTCACCTATAAGCTTTATGCTCCATTATTTCATATCAAGGAAACAGGTTGAAAATTATTTTTTTTTTTTTACATGTTTGTTCATCATAAAATATAGAATTTACTCTACAGTCATAAATCTCGAGTTTAGTACTACAATAACTTACAAAAACAATAATTATCCAGAAATATACTCTTCAAGTTAAGGAGTAATCAACTCCTAGTTATAAATCCCAAGTACAACACCGCAAATCATCAAAATCACAATTTCCTGCAAGTTTTGTTGTAGAATAATTTAAGGTAAGTAACTTGAGAGCCAGATCACTTGAGTGATGTTACTATATCACTCAAGTGAAGAAACTATACTCGTATATCACTTAAGTGATGCTACATAGCATCCAATGCAGGTGTTCAGGCTCGGTGTAGACTGCATGAAATTTTCAGTTGGAATGAAGAGCGAATATGTGGGTAGTTTTATAGATAAGCCTGAGGGCAAAAGAGTAACCTGTCAAGGGTAGATTATTGTTTGCTGTTTGCTCCTCGGTGATCCTTTTTGCTCCTTGTCGCTCTTGGAATCTCCTTTTTGCTTCCATCTTTTCTTCGTTGCTCCTAGAAATGTTCCTTGTTGCTCCCTTGCTCCTGCCTACTCCTTGGAAAAGAGAGGCGATTGATAGTGGATAGGTTGAAGCTTATCATCATTCTTCTCATTCTTCTTCTCCTCCTCCTCCTTCTTCTTCTTCTTCATCTTCATCTTTTTCTTCTTTTTTTTCATCTTCTTCTTCTTCTTCTACTCCTCCTCCTCCTTCTTCTTCTTCATCTTCTTCTTCTTCATCTTCTTCTTCTTCTGCTCTCTCTTCTTCTTCTGCTCTCTCTTCTTCTTCTGCTCTCTCTTCTTCTTCTGCTCTCTCTTCTTCTTCTTCTGCTCTCTCTTCTTCTTCATCTTCTTCTGCTCTCTCTTCTTCTGAATAAGAAGAAGAAGAACAACAACAAGGAGAAGGGGGGAGGAGAAGAAGAAGGAAGAGGAAAGAAGAAAGAAGAAGGAGAAGGGGAGAAAAAAAAAAGAGAAAAAATAGGGGAGAACCAGAAGGAAAGTACGATCAGAAGAAAACGGGGAGGAGATGGAGGAAGATGAGGATGAGGAGGAAAAGAAGAAGTACATGGAAAAGCAGAAGAGAAATAAGAAGAAGGAGGAGAAGGAAATGAAGATGAGAAAAAAGTAAAAGAAAAAGAACAAGAAGGAGAGAAAAAGGAGGAAAGGAATCTGGGGCTTCACTTAGAAGTTCTTCAATTTTTAAAAAAAAGAAGACGGAGAGGGAGGATAAGGAATAGAAGAAGAATATGAGGAAAGAGTAGAAGAAGATGATATAGAAGAAGAAAAAAGATAGCTGGAGGTACAAATATGTTCTTCTGCTTCTTTTTTTTCGTCTTCCACTTCTTCTCTTCTTCTTCGTTTTCTTTTTCATCTTCTACATCTTCTTCTCTTCTTCTTCATCTCCTCATTGTCTCTCTTCTTCTTCTTCTTTTTCTTCTTCTTCTACTGTATTTCTTCTTCTTCTGTAGATACTGGGCTGATTTAGCTTCTCTTTGGTGAAATGCATATCTCCAGTATTATAAGTGAGTGAAAATCATATCAGAAATACAGTGTCAGTTTTGATATTAGATTAAATAAATAAATGATATAAAGCTTATAGATCAGCTGATACATGATACATCACTATGATTCAAAAAAGTCATAAGCCAAAGCAGTACATTTGTTCTGTATCAATATTGCAGCTCCTAATTGCCTTTTTGGAATTGTCAGTTAAATCCATGTATCACATGTTTAATTTAAACATCTATAAACAACCTTATAGTTGAAAAGCATGGGTAAACCACTAGATTAATATTTCAAGAAGTACAGTGCTTTGTTAAGTAGACCTTACACGATAAAAGTATTGAGGATATTAATGTCAATTGTCAACCCAATGCGTTTTTACAAACCCCATACTGTCTCAGTTGGTGTAGTAAGTAGTTCTGTCAGCGAGTCTCTGAAAGCGCTCCCCCCCCCCCCCCTAATCTGAGACAGACCGAGGTTTCTAGAACGCATTGGATTAATATTAATATTGTCAATACTTTCATAGTCCAAGGTCAGTTTTAGAATCATTTTCTGTTGATTGAGTAGTTGAGACACATCTAGAATAATTTTTAAATCAGTTGAAATTAACTATAAATAGTAAAAAATGCCAATACCTTCAATTCAAAAACAAACATAATTTAAATGAAGATAGGGCTATGAACGTGTTTGTAAACGATAATCAATTAGACCAGGAAGAAAAAATTGCATTTCTAGGAGTTATGTTGGATAGACGATTGACCTGGACTCCATACATTGAGAAAATACGTAGTAAAATTTCATCTGGATTATTTGTCCTGCGACAGCTCGCTAGATTGAATGACAAAAAGTTACTTTTTACAGCTTACCATGGGCTCTTACTGTCACATATTAGGTATGCTATCTTAGTATGGGGTAATTCATCAAAACAAAATCTTGATAGGGTGTTTAAGATCCAAAAGAAAGCGGTTAGGTGTATAGAAAGAGTAAATAGATTAGATTCATGTAGGCCGTTGTTCAAGAGACTTGGTCTCCTAACTGTACCCTGCTTATATGTGTATGAAGCTACTCTATATGTAAAAGCGAATGATATTAACCAAAATCTTGATGTACATGATTATAATACAAGACGCATAATATCAAAAATGTTTCTGAAGAACCTACCTGCTTAACCACCTTCAAACACCTGCAATAATCTAAATAAAAACAAATTTGTTTTCAAAATGAAATATTATGCCTGATTAAGCAACAATTTACCTGTAACTAAGAAGTATCCTTATCTGAGTACAATACGGTCGTTTCAACTAATATTTCATTGAGAAAGTTTATAGATGCATTGTGAGTGTCTCCAGTCATGTATGAAACGAGGGTATTCATAATAATTTCTAGTATATAATATACAAATTTATAGTACAGCACATACTATTACTGTAACCATACTCTATAACATGCATAGCTGAACTCCCAACAAGTGAACGGCATTTCTGTAATTTCTTTTGAGCAAAATGTTGACCGTTTTCATTCTGAAAGTAGTTGATGATGGAGAATGGAGACTATATATATATAATATATATACCATATTATATGGAGACTATATAATTATATAGTGTGCTTGTGTCCAGTGTACTTGGTTGAGTCGTAAATTCGACATTAAAAGTAGTGGAATCCGTTCTCTTGCAATCTGAAAATATCACCATGTGCTATGTTTTGATTCTAGCGCGAATCTAATAAAGAAGCTTGGGAGGAATGTTACTACTACAAAAAAAATGGCAAATGTACTTAGTTTTAATGGTTTTAATTTTTTTTAATTATCCAGCTTATTAGTTTGATAGTTAGTAGGTAAGTAGTTTAGAATTTATAGTCTTTATTAGTTTTAATGTAATACAATTCGTATTAATGGTAAATTGATGAATGAAAGGATTTTCGGCATAGTGCTTAAGTTGTGTTCTTTTGCTTATTTCTTTCACAGTAATTATAAAAATATTTTTTTTTGCACTAGTGCATTATATTATTTTATTTGAATGAATAGTCCTCTTTGACAGTAATGTTGTAGTATATATTCTCAATTATTTATAACCATTTATTCATTCAATGGAGAATGGATAATATGACCATACAACTTAATATTGTCGCAAACCCATCTATATCTCTATATATAAAAATGAATGTCTGTCTGTATGTATGTATGTATGTATGTATGTATGTATGTATGTATGTGTGTTCCCTATAGACTCCAAAACTACGTGACAGATCGGCATGAAACTTTGGGAATATGTTGTGTGAATATTGGGGATGGTTTCTGACCATAAATTTCAATAGGGGAGCTAATAATTATTATTAATTAAACCATTTTATAGACCTAACCTACTGAACTTGCCAGCCAAACAGCTTAAAGGAACAGCTGATATAAGTCAACCGTTTTTATCATATGGCAGACCCCTTAGCAGCGTTATTTACACTGTCTTTGAACAGCAAAAGACTTTGCACTTTGCATGTAGGCTACCATACAGTCGGAGCCTTGCAATATGTGGGAAACATATGACTGGGTATGATGAAATGTAATTATGCCAGGTTGATTTCATCTGTTAAGTACACTTCTAGGGCCTCAACCAAACTTTTCAAAAATCGTCGATTTTGGGCCCATTTTGGGGCTATTTTGAAACTTTTTTCCAAGGTACATCTAAGGCCGATACTTAACATGAATACCAAATTTTATCTGATTTGACCTTATGGTTCTCTAGAAATTGTTGTCACCTAAATTTTCAAAAATCTTCAATTTTGGGCCCATTTTGGGGTAAATTTTGAAACCCTTTCTTAGCACGCGTCTAGTCCCCATACTGAATACGTGTACCAAATTTTATCGTTTTTGGTCGAGTGGTTCCTGAGAAACTGTGATGAATGAGTGAGTCAGTCAGTGATTTTCGATTATATAGATATAGATTTTGTATATTATCATCTGGGTTTGAATTTTTCCAATACGTATATAAATATTCTTTTAGTTTTTGAAAGAATACTTTTTTATCGCATTTTTTTTGAGGGGGTTTGCCTAATTTATGCTCAATTAAGGGGAAGGGTGCGTCATGAGGCTTGAGGGGGGTCGGGCACCCCTGGATAACTAACTAAATTCCATTCTAAACAAGAAATTTGAAATATTCTAATTTGAATTTTGAAATGGGCTATTACCCAGAAAAATGCCTGATTCTTAAATCTCTGAGTTTATTGAATAAAGAACACTGGTCTTCTCAGTTTGTAAACTTGTTCTACTTGTGTGGTTTTTGATTCGAAGAAAATACGATTTAATGTTGTGTTGTTTAATGCTTCTGTCAGTTGGATCGTGTATCATTTTTGTTTCAGAGTTAAATTCTCTGCCTCTTCCAGATTTCTCAAAAGCGATTTTACAGCGTTTCAGCAGCATTTTCACAATGTTTTACATCAATTTTACAGTTTACATTTTTCGATATAAACAAATGTGTGAGTCTGGTACATGGACAAAGCTTTCCAACATGCTTGATGCCTGCGGCTGGACTTTAAAGCAAAGTACTTGAAACGATTGCTGGTTAAAGAGCTCTATAACTGTACCTAGACAATTATTGGTGAAATTATGAGTATAAAACTAATCATAGCTCATAAATTAGAGTGCAACTAGTGTAAAGAGTCTAACAAAGGAGTGATTAAGGCAGCAATTATTACGACATTTTATTAGTACTTGTAAAACTCTTGTAAGCTTTTACTAACAAGAACGAGTGTACATTCCCAGTTGCCAATCAAGGGGCTTAATTGTTGGACAAATTTATTCTGTAGACCTTGTATGTAACAGCCTTCATGACAAGGAACTTTGAGGTTAGGTGCACACACTGCTTCGCAAACTAAGCATCTAATCCAAAACAATCAAGTCTAACAATGCCCCGCCCATTTAATTTTGGCACCACCCAAGTTTTTTGATTGCGATAATTTGTCACAACCTTATTTGAAATCTGGTTTCAGCTGTTTACGTGCTCGACCAATTGGATAACAGTATTGTTTGGCGATTAATGTGTTCGAGTACATTGTAGAGATGAATATTCATTTGGATGTTGCTTTATTTATAGATTGTTCCACTAGCTTTCAAATAATAATGTGAGCTACAAGAGTTTTGTTCGGTCTAATTTTGGTGGTAAACTGGTATGCTGGTGCATGAGTTTGGTTTGGTCTAATTTTGGTGAGCTGGTATTTTGGTACAAGCTACTTCTTTGGGTCTTAGTAAAAGTTATTTCAGAGGTAAAAGAGTTTACTGTTGAAAACAGCGTTCAAATTAGGCTTGCCAAGCCTTTCTTTAATATAGGTTTATTAAGTTGGATTTTTATGGTAAATTCAATGACTTGTAGTCAATTTTAATTGAAAATAGATCATATTTTTACTCACTTTAGGCCAAACGTTTTCGAATCATGGAGATCTTAACGCTGTTAAAAAGTTAATATTGAATACTGTTACGGGTTCTGTCACAAAAATAATGCTGGCAACACTTCAAATTAACACTTTCACTTTATTTACACAAATCATCCACAACACGCACTAATCAGTTATATCACAAAAGGAATCAATAAGAAACGAAAAGTCAATAATGTTCAGCTAATAAAGAATTTTCAATATTACTGTACAAAAATCAACCACTAACTGTTAAAAAGGCCAATCAAATATTAAATAATAACTGTTCAATAATTCAGAAAGAAAAGTCTAAAACATAACAGTTGAAACACTATGAGGCACTTACAAGTCACTGAATAAACTGTTAAAGAAGCCTAAATAATAATCTGTCACAATATACTGCGTTTATCACAATAGCACGTTAAACGTTTGTATAACACAGTTTGTATTAGCGCTCACTGGAATACAGTTTTCATGAGCGGAAACGTCACTCTGCCACTTTATCACATTAGCATTTGTATCACAACTGAACGCATGTTTACAAGAGCTTCTGCTTTACATACATTTTTATCATTCTAGTAAACAGTAGACAAATATATTTAATTATATATTTTCCGATGATGTTGAAGATCCATCTTGTTTCCACTAATATGTAATATAAACTTGAAAAAAAAAAACACTTTTAGATGGAAATTAACTCACGTTATGGCGTGACGGCCGTTTCGCTCTGTTGTCTAGAGCATCGTCAGACGACCCACAGTACACTCAGTACACACAGGTCGTCTGACGATGCTCTAGACAACAGAGCGAAACGGCCGTCACGCCATAACGTGAGTTAATTTCCATCTAAAAGTGTTTTTTTTTCAAGTTTATATTATAATATATTTTCCCATAAAATTCTAATTACCAAAATAAGAAACGACCAGAACTCTCCAGATGGATTTCAAGGCGAGGGTTGAACAGGGGAATAGTAAACAAAACATGCTGCTCAACGCTAGCCGGAAGACGTATTGACACAGCAGTAATCCGGTGGTTCGGAACCCACCTAAAACTGTAGGTCCAACTCACCAATCACCATCATCCAACAAGTCTCAGACCCATGTGGGCTTCATCCTCAAAAAAAATAAAATTACTTGGTTCTTCTTCCTAGCATTCCATATCAGTAACGCAGATCTTTATGGAACAAGAAATCCAGGAAGTTTATTAAGTATTAAAATTGTAAGTCCGCCATGTTTGAAACTTGATATTTGTTGATCCAAGACGAACTGCGAGAAGAATATGAAATATTTTCACTTAGACGACTTGCAGATTTATTTTAAATAAATTAGGAATCTTGTCCGCTCTGTCAAAACAATGTTGGCTGACAGAAATTTCAGATGACTTAAAAATTAGCTTGAGTAGGTGGTTGAAGAGGATAAAATGTGATTTGAAAGTGGTCTGCTCATTAAGGATGTTGTGCTTTTGTTCAAATATGTGTTCATAGAATTCAAATTATTCAGGAGTGTTTAGTTTCGGGCATTCACTAAGTTTATGTAGAATTTATTTTCAATTTCTGTCGACTGATGCAACCATAAGTTGGATTTCATTCATTGAAAATAAAACTATTAAAAACGAATATATTAAATTATATTACTCTACTATCTATCTTGAATCACTGTTCAAGACCGAATAAATACTGACTACATACTGTATTTCAATATCAACACACACGTCACATTTCAAAACAAACTTCAAAATGAGTAGAAACGTTAATTATTATGTTCAAGTTCTCAAAGCACATGCCATTATTATTTCCAACCTAACTTTCATTACTATATACGTCTGGAAAGGCAATAAATATCCGCGAAAATTGAGATATTCAGATTGAAACTCTTGATAGAGAATTGAAGTATATGATGGTGATTCACTTAGGCGTTGAAATTAAATAATAATTCATGAATATTCTGTATATTTCAATTGATCTCAGGTAATAAATCATTTACAGTGCATATCTATTCACCCTCTGGTAACATGGGCAAAGAACCGCCTACTATAATAAATTATTACCTTCAACAAGTGGAGTTGACTTTCATGAGTATATAGATATAGTATTCAAATATTCAGTTACACATGTGATTCATATATAGATATACCCTGTAAACACATACCATCGGTTCAGAATATATATTACAAGGCTATGAAGATGTTCCAGGAGAAGTCATGAATCATAAAAGTGGTTTCATTTAGAATTCCGGTAATGTACATGTTCATTCACAAGTCTAATAACTCAAAATTCGCTGTATAATTATTAGATGTAGATTGGTAGAGCCCCATAACAGGTGCCCAAGTTTTTTCTTAGACTATGGCGAAAAATCTATTGAGTTTGAAGAATGAATATTAAAATTTAAAAAGTTAATTTTGTCTAGATAAAAATATTATTGCAATAAATTTAAGGAAATGCTAGCCGCGAGTCTTCAACAACTTTTCAACAATCTGCGAGTAAATTTTATAGTGAATTTTATTTTACTGAAACTATACACTCACATTAATTTCTATGTGTAAAAATTGTTTTACTAAATTGAGGAAAGTTATAGATGTGAGCCATAGCAGGTATCTGTTCCGTACACTAGAAATAAGTTTTGATATAATTTGATGGAAAATTTGTGTTTTTGTTTTGTCTGTAAAAA
Source organism: Conomelus anceps (assembly GCA_948455865.1). NCBI lineage: Eukaryota > Metazoa > Arthropoda > Insecta > Hemiptera > Delphacidae > Conomelus > Conomelus anceps. Next base: position 20,751,390 of record OX418226.1, on the reverse strand, counting down.
ATAAAATGAATGAATGAATGAGTCAGATAAAGATAACCTACAAACTCCGGGACCCTCTTTGTAAGGGTGACCGATTAGATTGGCCAGCAAAAAGACTCTTCTCTACTGTAAACCACTTCCCGGTGGTGCGTTGTCAACCTAAAACTGTAGGTCCAACTCATCAATCATCATCACCCAAGCACAGGTCTCAGACGTATGTGACTTCATCCTCCAACAAGAAAAAACCTCTAATATAGATGAAATACATTTCAAATTATTGATTTTTTTCAAGTCTGATTATACTGGATAAATATTGTAGTGATATAAATGAGTAGGTCATTGAATTAACTTATGTTCAATGTTATTTTTAATTGTTGAATTTTTCATTAAAGATGTTTTCTCTTTAATTAAAAGTGAACATTTAAAAAATAATTTTCATAATTTTCTTTTATTAATCGAATTATAATGCATTTGAAAGCTTGTTTCTTTTCTTTCTTTCATCTTGGTGGTGACACACATGAGTTTGAGGGCCATATTTAAAAACGTTTCTTCAAATCCTTTTTGCGTAAGGGACTCTTGAAATGAAATGTATTTAAATAGTCATCTCAAGAGCCTCTCAAATCAAGAGACACTTGAGGAACGTTCATAAATACGGTCACGAGACTTGTGCATGAGCAATAAGTTGAAAGATGATACAATAAAAAAATAAGCTGAAGAGCTTTTAGCGGGTTTCACAAAAAATCAAAATTAAATTAAATTGAGATAATTATAGACATTCTGCACCAAACGTCAACACTGAACGAATATATTCCTTGAAATTATGTTATTAGTATTGAGCCTAAGTAGATTTTAAGTGGATTCCGAACCACAGAGTAAGTGATAATGAAGCGGATGACAGAAAGTCATAGCTGCCAGTGAATGGAAATTAAAACACATCACATTCATTTCGTTATTTTTCGATTGAAGTTTTTAGCAAATCTAAATTTGGAGTCTCTGTTAAACTCAATGATTTGGACAATGTAACATTATTCAAAATTTGTGAAGACAACAGTTTTGGACTTCAGTCTGTTGCTCTTTTACATTAATTTTAATTTTGTCACAATAAATAAATAGAATTAACAACTTATAATGGGGTTAGAAGATTAAACATAAATAATATAATTATTGAAATAAACTCCCCATGTAAAGACAACACTTATTCGTGTGATGGCCATTTCGCATTGTCGGAATGCTTCATCAGACACGAAAAGCTACCTCAGAATAAGTAGGTGTTTAATTTGCTAGTAAAATTTGTTCTAATAGTTATTTATGTTTAAATATCAAGCAAAAAAGTAATATGGAGCTACAATATCAAATTATTATGATGAATTATTTTCTGTGCTAGAAACAAAAGATCCGCTACTTTTTACTACATCCGCTGACATACAGCTTGAAGATAATGTTGTAGACCCTTTCCCAGTCTTCTTGTTGGAAGGATAGCAATCTTTTCTTATCTTCTTTCACGTGATCATGATCTTGACTATCAACAGCACTTACCAATAAGAATCAGTACACAATTATGTTTCTCAATTTGTAATGCAGGGAAGATCACCGCACCTCTTTATCATCATCTTTTTATTTTGTCTTTCCTTTTTATTCTTTCTGTATTTTTTCTCCTCCTCCTCCTCATCCTCATCCTCCTTCTCCTCCTCATCCACCTCCTCATCCTCGTTCTCCTCCTCCTACTCCTCCTACTACCACTTCTCCTTCTCATCCACCTAATCCTCCTCCTCTTTTTCCTTCTACTCCTCCTACTATTGATTCTCCCCCTCATCCGCCTAATCCTCCTCTTCGTCATCATCGTTCTCCTCCTCCTCATCCTCCTTCTCTTACTTCTCCTCATACTACTCCTTGTCATCCGTCTCAATTTACTCCTATTCCTCTTCCTGCTCAACCACCTAATCCTTCTCCACCATCTTCTCCTCCTCCTTCTCCTACTTCTCCCACTACTACTCCTACCACTCCTTCTCCTTCTCATCCACCTAATCCTCCTCCTCCTCCTCCTCATGCTCATCCTATTCCTCCTTCCAGGCTTCCCTCTACTCCTCCTGCTAATCCTCCGCCTCCTCCTCTTCCTCTTCTCCTACACCACCACCTACTCCTCCTCTTCCATCCAATCATTCTCCACCTACTCCTCCTCTTCCTTTTCTTCAACACCTACTCCTCCTCCTACCTTTCTTCTCTTTCTTCTTCCTCTTGTTTGTTGTGCACCTCTTCAACCCAATTATCTTTTCCTCCTCTTTTTTTATTTCTTCTCCTCCTAACTCCTTCTTCTTGTTCTTCTCCTTTTTCTTCCTCTTCTTCTTCTGCTATATCTTATACTTCTTCTTTTTTCTCCTTTTTTCTTCTTTTTTCTTCTTCTTATTCTTCTCCTTTTTCTTCCTCTTTTCCTTCTGCTATATCTTATACTTCTTTTTCTTTTTCCTCTTTTTTCTTCTTCTTGTTCTTCTCCTTTTTCTTCCTCTTCTTCTTCTGCTATATCTTACACTTCTTTTACTCTTTCCTCTTCTTTTTCTTTTTTTTTCTTCTTCTTTATCGTCTTCTTCGTTTCTCCTGCATTTTTCTCTTTTCCCTTCTTTTTCTAATTCTTCTCCTGTCTTCTTCTTGCTTATCCTCTTTTTTCTTTTTCTGTCTTCCTCTACTTTCCCTTTTTTTCTTTTTTCAATTCTTCTCCTGTCTCCTTAACTCTTTTCTATTCCAACACCTTTTCATCCCCTTCTTCTAATTTTTATCTTTCTCTCTTCCCATTCTCCTTCTTTCTTTACTCTCATTGCAACTTCTCAATCATCATCAACCTGACCCTCGCTCTCAACATTTGAACAGTACCGTTACCGCAGCCTTCGCAACCTGCAGCTTCTAACCTTTAAATGTCAACATAAAAATCGCACCATTTCCATTCAAGACCATAAAAATATTCTAATAGCCTTACCATTTGAAGCAGTTTAATTACTCTAGGTGTAGACTGTTCAGAATCAGTTTTAAATCAACTTTGATTGGGAGTTTGATCGAAAGACATATAAATGGTCGTAATCCTCTCATAATGATATGACTTACTAAAATAAAATTAATTGATTCCACAACGTATATGCATTTTTTATTCCACATCGGAGTTTATGACTTCAACTGAATGTCAATTTTCACTATACCGTACGTCAAACGAACTTCGAAATAACGAAGACCTCTACATAAAGAGTTTTCAAGGTGTCCCCTCACATTTCTTCAATTTTTTTATTACGTCTTGGAGACTCCAGTAAAGGAGTATAAGACAAGTCAGATCAACAATTATGCACTAGATATACCATAATTACTATATCAATTAGTTGTGGTGAGGCTTAATTTTGATGTGAAAGGAACTCTTGTACAATATAAAAAGCTTTATCAACTAAATAGTTTTTAAATATTTCTATATTTTCAAGACTCTTTAAAAACTGCAGTAGCTTGTTGTAGAGTTTCCTACCAATATAACTAGGTTTTTGTTTGAATAAGCTACTATTGTGACTCACCAAGTGACATTGCAATCTTGACAAGACGTCTTCTCATTAACGAATTCCTCTACAGTACGATTTTTTTTTTTTGTCAGTGTAGGCTATCAATTGAGGACGTCTACGCGAGACAGGTGTATAAAGGCATACACCCTTTTTCGGGAAATGGCATTTTCAGATTCCCCGCCATTTTCTACATATAAGTGGAAAATTTCAACCCAATCTCTGTGCAATTGAGTTGAATATGATGAAATGAAGAAGGCTGTGTATTGAGTATAGTAAGGTTGTGGTGTATAAATGTAAAAATAATTCATCAATTAATGGGAAGTGATAGCCGCGAGGCGTAGCAGGTATCTGTTCAATCAGATAGAGATAAGCTGCGTTCTGGTAGGTCCTGTTTGTAACGGTGACCGATTAGATTGGCCAGCAAAAAAGACACTGTTCTCTGCTGTAGAATCACTTCCCGGTGGTTCGGAACCCACCTAAAACTGTAGGTCCAACTCATCAATCACCATCATCTAACTCATTACCCACGCACAGGTCTCAAACCTATGTAGGCTTCATCCTCAGAAAAAAATACTTTTCCTCCAATATGGTATTATTTTGAAGGCTCCATGTGTTACAAGTTACAACATCATGGTTATTTTTGAGATCAAATTACACGTGTTTTCTTTAAATTAATAATAATATTATAGAGTAGCTTTTTCTTAGACTTGGAAAAACATATCCGTCTATGTAAAAAGGGCGTTTAGTAAACATGGCCGACGATCATGACGTAATCACGCCTTAAAGAAGGGCGTATAATTTCAATTTTTTGGAGGCTCTTATCTTTATTGATTTGCAAAGAATATCATATTCAAATATATTCGGAATTCTTGGAATGATATACACAATATATACGAATAATTCATTCTTCAAAGGTTATAGGCTTAAGAAAGGTTCAAATCTCATTTTCTTAAAACACGAATTTTCAATATACGCCCTTCTTACATAGACGTCCTCAATTTTGTTGTACAGATATAAAATACTTACTTTCTAATATTGAAATCACTTTATACTGCCCATGTGGAAGTAGTCTTTCGAAATAATTTTTGCGTGTTTAGTAAATCATATTCATAAGAGATCGTTATAAGAGATCGTTATAAGATCGTATAAGTTCATATTTTAGTTGAATGAATCCTTCAAGTCATTCCTTGAGAATGACAATTCATGAAATATCCTTCCGTGGCTCTTGATTCGAGGGACTCTTGAAATGTAGAGTATTCATGTAGGCATTTCAAGATTCAAGAGACACTAAAGTAACTTTCATAAATACGGAAAAAGAGACTCTTCTTTTACTTGTCTCCACTTCCTCCTATACTTTATCTTTTCCACTTCACTTTTTTTACTCTCTTACTTATCTGTGGCTGGAAATAATGCAATTGGTTATAATCATAAGTGAAAAATATTATTTTATCATTTTTTTTTTAGATTACGTCTTGAAAACTAAAGGAGTATAAGCCAAGTCAGATTAACAAAAATATACAATCTTATACACTAGTTACTATATAAATTAGTTAAGGTGAGGCTTAATTCGATGTGAAAGAAACTCTTGTACACTATAAAAAACTTTACCAACTGAATCATTTTTCAATTGTTTTCCAAATATTCATACATTTTGAAGACTCTTTAAAAACTGCGGTAGTTTGTTGTAGAGTTTCCTACCAATATAACTAGGTTTTTGTTTGAATAAGCTGCTATTGTGACTCACCTAGTGTTTATCTCCTCGGCTTCTTGTATTATAATCATGTAAGTCAAGATTTTGGTGAAATCACTCTTTTCTACATATAAAGTAGCTTCATACTCGTATAAGCAGGGTACAGTTAGGAGACCAAGTCTCTTTAACAACGGCCAACATGAATCTAATCTATTTGCTCTTTCCATACACCTAACAGCTTTCTTTTTCTTTTGGATCTAAAACACCCTATCAAGGTTTTGTTTTAATCAATTGTCCCATACTAAGATATCATACCTAACATGTGACAGTAAGAGCGCATGGTAAGCTGTGCCCATGTGTTATCATTATAACCTATACATCCCGTTATCATCTAGACATTCTTATTAAACTATATGTTATACATTCTTAAAATATTTCCGTGCCTTAAGTAGAATAATCACTCTATTTCTATAAATTATATCGTTACAAATAAATAAAAGTACCTGGTTTTTTTCAAGGTCTTTTGAGTGACATTAGTATGAGTAACGACAGCAGGGATCGAGAGCTTTACGAGTATTCCGAAGCACAGGGGCCTCAAAGCCTTGTGGATTAATGATGACTCAATTCAAATCATCATGAAGCATTAAATTTCAATTAATATTACTTAATATCTTTATCTAGAGGTAATCTTTTATGAAGTTATAAGAACGACTCAAATCATCAAATAGCTGAAAGCTCAGGATATTAGGTACATGGTGGAACTACAATTTTTGTACTCCCTTAGAATTGTAGGTCCATCATGTTCCCCATAGTATGACTCAAACGGCGAGGTGAAGCAACTTGTAAGGTTTTACCCACCGATAAGTGGCATGCGCTTTTTTAATGATATTATATTATCAGGAAAGGATATAACTTGATATTAGTGATGAACTTTAAAATTTTTATAATTCAAATTATCCACGCTTCAATATTAATAGTAATAGTTTTCGACTGTGGGTTCTGGGATTCATTTGCAATAAATACGACTATTACAAAATGAGACTGAAATTTATTGATTAACACTAGTAAATCACAAATGAACTGAATCTGATTTCTACCATGACACAAGCTTACAAATTAAGAGCTCCACTTTAACACAACTAATAAATTTACAGTAATTATAATCAATTGATCAACAAACTCAAATAATCTACAATGAAAAGTTCCCCAATAATCTACTTGAAATTGAAATTTCAGTTCCAATAACAAATTACAGATCGTTTAACACTACTAATATTGTCAGTTGTTAACAGTTGACAGTCCTTTTATGGTTAACAGTTCTATTACTCAATTACTGATCTATTAGCACTACTATTAATCAAATTTCGTCAGTTAAAAGTTCTCTTATCACAGTAGCTTTATAGAATGAATTCAAATTGATTTGCCTTTCACCCTAGTGACAGTCCAACTGCTTCACCACAGACACAGAACGTTACTCAGCGATGATTGAGTCTTCAAATTGAAATCCACTTATAAAATCACAACTCTACTTCACAACTTACACAAAACGAAACAGTAACTCCTTTCTACACCAAATACCACTGTTTCTATATTGACAGAGTTCACACACAGTTCAATGGAACTGGGTTCGGAACCCACCTAAAACTGTAGGTCCAAGTCATAAATCACCATCATCCAACTCATTACCCACGCACAGGTATCATACCTATGTGGGCTTCATCCTAAAAAAAAAAAAAATCTTCAAACCCTGACTAACTGACTCTTATTACACAAAACACACTGTCTCTATACTGACAGAGTTCACACACACAGAGGCTCGACCTGTTCAAGCACTCTCTGAAACTCTTCTCATAAGAACTTGTCCACTACTCTCCTATTCTTCAGCCATTCACTCCTTACATAGTCTTGTTGTTCTAGAACGTTCTTCACCCTTCCATCACAATCCATGAATGGAAGGCGACAACAATATCATTGACTGCAGGAAGTTTCAAGATGTGAACTAATTTGTGTGTTGCCATTTGTAGCCAATAGCCTTTGTTTTCACTGGGCGAGGGAGCAATGACTTGGGGTAGAAGGAGAGAGAGTGAGCTGCCACGCACACCCTCTTCCAAGAATACCCATATTTTCATTTTCCCTAGCGCCTACTAGAAACTTCCTTTGGCTCCTTGTCACAATATTAATTGATCTGAAGAATGCGGATATTCACTAAACAACTATAAAAACCACATTCTACGCAGCTGTAGGTTGGTAATCGACCAAGTCGACCAAATCGACCAGTCAGGCAAACTAAAATACTATAATTTTATTACCATGAAGCCATAACAATTATTTCAAATTCGCTAATGAGTCTAGGCTTACTTCATGGAAGAAGTGCATACCGTACCTAAAGTAATACAGGTAGCAATTGCTTAGTGCAGTTTTATGTTGGTATAAACGTTTTTGAGCGATTTTTTTGAACGCCATGAAAGCTGCAGTTAATTAATAACAAAAAATACAGCAGTAAAAGATAAATAAGAATCTGATCATAAATTAATTTTTAAAGGGCGTTGATGTTCTCATTTTTAATTAGGTTGAACTCTTTTCTTAGATATTTCAAATCATCTAATTGAAGAAAAAAATTAAATAAAATATTAAGCCATGACATATTATAAGATCTGTTGATTAAGAAGAAGAGGAAATAAAATTATTTTCCAAGGACTGCCAATGTTGATTTTTAGTGAATAGGGAAGCATATATTAGAATAATTATGATGTCTATAGAAACCGAAGCAGTTGAAGGTTAGAAATCCAGGAATTTAGTATGCACCTTGATTGAATGGTGCATAATTGATAATAGAAATTGATTGAATTGCATAATTGATAATAATAATTATTTAATTCGTTGGGCTCTTTAATACTCCGTTTTATCGGTTTTGTTTGCAACTTTTCTAATTTTCACCTTCACTATTCTCTAACCAACTCTCCTAATCACATTCTTTACTCTCTCACTTTCTCTCGCACTTTGTCTATCCCTCTCGCACCTTCTTTCTCTCTTCCTCTTCTCAACCCTTTCACTCTCCCCCTCTCCCATCAACCGAAAATGAGAGTAGGTCATTGAGAAATCAGCTTTATAACTTACTGTTGATTTTATTGCTCTTAAAACGATACTTGATAATAATCAATCCAGGGCTAGTTAGCTCGCCATCTGTATAGGCATAAACTTTCCCACACGTAAGGATTCCATAGATAGATTATTCATTGCTAGGACTATCACTATATATATCCACCTGTATACTTGCACTATATAATATATGCGATGATATATTGCACCAGACTATCACTATATCTATATTATTTTTTCATACAGTAACATTTGCAACAATATGTTTCCATATGTATAGTAATAGTTTCTATATAGTTTGGCAGATGTTGTGAAGCACTTGGTGGCGGTGGCTATATATGATACAAACATATAGGTATGATGATACAGAAGAAAGAGTTCGTTAATCAACCCTGCTCTGACACAAGACTATCAATCACCGTCGTTCGGAGCTGTGATCGGTGGAATTAATCTAAATTCCTAATAACGTGTTAAACTCTCTGCAGTCTATTAGAAATGTTTTCATCTATCAAAATTTGTCAATACGGAATCAAGTTGTAGTCATCAATAATTATCATTATCATTATCTTTTTTGGTTTTTTTTTATAGTGGAGGAATGTTGCGATTGATTTTTTTTTAAAGTTGAGTTCAAATTGTTTAATTTAAAAATAAGTGTCTACTCTTGTAAAATCAAGGGCCAGCTGATTTGTCTCTAGTGATATTTTCCTTAGTTCACGAGACATTAAATTTTATTTGAATTGTTTTGTTTTACAGATTGTTCTCTACTTTCTTGCAGAGTCCGATCTTTAGGGGTCATTAGGGGAGTCCGATCCTACTAGGCGTCAAATTTGCAAGAAAGTAGAAACCAATCTGTCAAAACAAAACAAACAATAAAAATCAAACTCTTCTCTACAAGAAATCGAAAAAAAATGTATCCCACTAAAATGCAAAACATGAATGTGTGATGTAGGAAGAACTAGAATGAAACAGAGAAAATTTGAACTTTATAATACAGTTGACATTATTATAAAAAATGATATTCAATTATATAGGTCAGGATATATTTAAATGTATAGGTAAACTGCATAATATCAACATTAATTCACTAGAGAAAAAGTCAGAATAATCGCTTTCTTGAAATATGAAGATTTTAAAATAATGCATCACGAGAATAATGACCTTTTTTTGAATATGAAAATTCCTTTTTGGCAATAATTCAAAGACCAAAAAAATGCTTTGGAAATTTTTCCTGATAGTTTCTCCAACCTACCAGAATTCCATTCCGATTTTGAAAATATTCTCTGTTTAAATCATTAGCCCCTTCTTATACAGAGTGTTTCAGAACTCTCTACCAATACTTCTAGGCAGTGTTTCTGGACCACCAAAAAAAGTAGATATCGTAATAGAATTTTCCCTAAGTCCTCAGTTACACGCCGCCATTTTGTTTTATTCACGCATTATTTTTTTATTCGAAAACCATTGAAGGTATAATTTTGAAATTTTGCATTCAGCTTTATAACAATTGAAACAATCTGAAAAAATTAATCAAAATTTTCCGACATCATAAAACAAAATGGCGGTCATTTTAAATCTTTGAACAGGATCAAATTAATAATGGCTAATGGTATCAAAATTTGACTAGAATAAATTTATTTGAATATTTTTATTGCAAATCTAAGGATACCTAATTTTTCAAGATTGGCCAACAATTAACAGAGATATGCTACTTTTTAGGGTGTGCGGTGGTTGGAAGCGGGTTGCAGTTTTACGAACAAACAAGGAATAACTTACAAACAAAGAATGAAATAAAAGTTTATTTACCATAGATAATTACAAATAATAAATAACCATGAGAATAGCCTTGCAATGACACTTCAAAGAAGGTGCTCGAAATGTCCCAACCACCGCACACCCTAGAAAGTAGCATATCTCTGTTAATTGTTGGCCAATCTTGAAAAATAAGGTATCGTTAGATTTGCAATACCAATATCTAAAAAAAGTTATTTCAGTCAAATTTTGATACTATTTGCCATTATTAATTTAATTCTGTTCAAAGATTTTAAATGGCCGCCATTTTTTTATTGATGTCGAAAAATTTTGATTAATTTTTTTTTAGATTGTTTTGATTGTTATAAAGTTGTATGCAAGATTTCAAAATCATACCTTAAATGGTGTTCGAATAAAAAAATAATGCGTGAATAAAACAAAATGGCGGCTGTGTGAGTAACTGGGGACGTTTGAAAAATTTTATTACAATATTTACTTTTTTTAGTGGTCCAGAAACACTGCCTAGAAGTATTGATAGAGAGTTCCGAAACACCCTGTATACTGCACAATAAAGCATACAGGACATTTCCATTGAGGCTTGACATCATGAGCACATTGGACGTCAGGTACAATAATCGTAGAATGCAAGGTTGCAAAACACGAGAAAAACGTTATCAGCTGTGATGTCAGCGAGCAGTAGATTACTGCGCGTCCCTAAGTAAACAGCTGTCTATTACTAGTTTTTATTAGCTTTCATTAAAAGTTTTATTATTAGTTTCCAGCACGTAAACTAGTTCTTTACGAGCAGTAGCAGGAAATTTTTTTTTCTGAAAATCGTTCATTAAGAATACAATTAGTTCAATTCCATACATTTTTTTTGCAGCAGATTTCTACATCACGCCATTTTGAACCAAAATCAAAATTTGAATAATCCCTCGAACACCACCATCCAACGCCTTTTAATCAAAGTAATGAATACTTCCAGCTTGAAGGTTGTAGGTGTATAAAGTGCTGACAAGAGAGGAGTAACAAAATTGGTCATACTCAGAGAGTATAGAAGAAGAACTACTTCTATTACTTCTATTCTACTATCTTTTACTTCTATTCTCTCTGGTCATACTTTCCATAGCGCTTTGTCATTCTAATCAGATTTCCCATTATTATTTTTGAATAAGCCTGTCTGTCATACGGCCTCCTTTATGGTCCATTTTCGGTTGCAGAGCAGTTTCCTGTTGTATATTCATCAAAACGATTATCATGATCATCATCATCAACATAATAATTATCACCATCATCATCTTCATCATTATCATCATCATCATCAACAACATGATTCTGATGCAGTTTTTGAAATTAATTCGCCTTTGACAAAACAATGCCTCGTGTATTCTTAATGAGACGACCAAAAGTAGTACGAACTTGAGCCTAGCTTTCGAGATTAGAATACAGTGTATGACCCGTTTATGGGCGTACATGTTTTCTATCTTTAACAGCTGTAGAAGAAGAAGGAGAATGAGATGAATCGAGGGAAGTCGAAGAAGTAGATGAATAAGAAGAAGAAGGAGGAGGAGAAAAAGAAGGAGAAGAAGAAGAAGTAGAAGCTCCACTTATATGCTTTTATATTTTCTGGAGGAGAAGAATAAAATATAAAAAGAAAATCTAAAAAAAAGAAGACGGAGAGGAAGGAAAAGGAAAAGGAGAAGAAGATGAGGAAAGAGTAGAAGGGGAAGATAGAAAAGAAAAAAATAATAGGTAGCTGGAGGTGCAAATATAATGTTCTTCTGCTTCTCATTTTTCTTCTTCCACTTCTTCTCTCCTTCGTTTTCTCCTCCATGTTCTTCACCTTCTTGTTCTTCTCCTACTTCATTTCGTCTATTATTATTTTTCCTCTTCTTCTTCTCCTCCTCTTCTGTTCTTCTTGTCCACCTCCTCTCACTCATCGTCTCCTCATCCTTCTTCTGTCCTCCTCCTCTCCCACCTCATCACCTCCTCGTATCCTCCTTCATCTCCTTCTACTACTTCCTCTTGTTCACCTCTCTGTTCTTTCTCTCGTTCTTGTCCTTTTTTTCTCCCTTTTCTCGTTCTTCTTTATCCTCCATCTATTAGCTGCTCTATTATCCTCTCTCTATTAACTGCTATTATTATTATTATTATTTGCGTCTAGCTCCCAGAGTGGAAGTCGCTGAGTATTTATTCATGAATCACTTTACTGGTACTTTTCGTTTTTTCTCTTCCCAGTATGACTTCATTCTCTCTGAGAATGCCTTTTTTCTATCTTCAGTCCATCTAGTTCCGATCCTCATGCAACCCTCCACTGGCCTGGCCTCCCAGTCTTCAACGCATTTGCGGTATTTATTTCTGTCAATAATTATCCTCAGGAATTCTCGCGAGGTTGAGATCCTTTTTAACATTTTTTATCCATTCTCCTCCATTTTTAAGGGAGCAGACATATTTCACTACTTTTCTTGTCATTCTGTTCTCGGGGAGTCTTTTAATACGTCCGAAAAACTTTAGTCTTCTTTTCCTCATGTCAGAGACTATATTGGAGTGCTTTTCGTCTTCAAAATTTTCTGTAACATGTAATTTCTGTTTGTCTCAGTCCAAGTATCTTCCGGATGATCTTTCTCTCCTCCTTCAAAAGAATATCCAAGTCCGTTTTACGATTGAGAGTTAATGTTTCACTGGCATATGTCATTGAGGGTTTAATAACTGTAGAATAATGCCTAATTTTTGTTTTCATGGAAAGGCATTTTTCAATGTACATATTAAGCACTAGTCCAAAACCTTTCCGAGCTTTTCGGATTCTATCGCTATGGGCTTCCTTTTCAGAGACATTTCCACCCAGATGTTTTAAGTTGGAGACTTTCTTTATTTTTCCATATTTGGTGTCAAGCTCTGTGGCTTCTGTAATAAGGCAAGTGAAGACAGTTTTTACGTAGGAAATTTGAAGTTCAATTATTATTAGTAATAATTATTATTATTATTATTTTTCTTCTTCCATCGTTTCTCTTTCGATTCTCTCTTCTTCTCTTCTTTTTCTTTTTCTTCTTCTATCCTTTCTCTCTATCCCCTTTTTCACTCCTTCCTCCTCTTTTCTGTAGGTTAGAGAAGCCGGATGTATCCTATTGTTAGCAACGAGAATGTTGAACAGAGCGCGATTCATCGTTCACCCACGTTCGTTCCCTTGACTTGTACTGACGGAACAATGAACCATTGCGTACTTGAAAAACAGAATAAATTACGGACGCTTTAGATGGCACTTCTTTGATTTGATTGCAATTTGTAAACATTAAACGCCCACAACTAATTCTCAAGTTTGCCGCGTTTGTTTGGAGGTAATCTATCAAGTTTTGCAGTTTTCTTTTGGGTGGATTAATACGGAGAAAGGTAAAGTTCTTGTGGCATTGTCCCATTATTAAGGACTCGACAGGGCCGTGTAGGAACCGTGCCGTTGTTCATCCGTCCGTCCGTCTGTGCCCCAACGTTTGAAAGAAAGATTCCTGACTCTTGAAACTTGGTATATAGCTTCCTCATAGTCCAAGTGAGGTCGCATTTGATTTTAGACTTTGGGAGTCAAATATAGAGATAATAATCAATAATCAATAATCATGCAAAACGGATTTCCACTATAAGGTGTAGGTTGATATTGGCTAGTGGAAATCAAAACATTGTCAGCTGTTAAAGCTGGGCATTCACGTTCCAACTTGTACTACGACTTGCAGTACTGCTAGTTGTACTGCTAGATGGATAGTCGACTCCACTCACGCTCCTACTTGCAATCCAACTTTATTCCTAATCAGCTGTGAGCATCGCTCTGGAGCCGAAAAATGTAACCGAAGTTGCCCGATGTTGCCCGAAGGTCATGCACTGACTGAGATAAGTTGGACGACTTTGATCCGACTCCTCCACACACGCTCCAACACCGTCGACAGTCAGAAGTCGTCCCTCTAGTCGTCCATCTACAAATCCAACTATCCAACAAGCCCATTCACGTTCCGTTTTCGGATCCAACCTTGGAGGTTGGACTGCAAGTGGTACTGCAAATTGGAACGTGAATGCCCAGCTTAATGTTCACATTCAATAATTAAAACATTGAAAATTTAGGAGGCTGATGTTCAGCCCAATAATCAACTTTATTTTATTTTGAGGTTTCATTTTTTATTGTGTAAAAATTTGTTCTTAAATTATTTTGAACCGTCGAATTGAAAAAACGAGAGATTATAAAATCTGTTGAACAAGAAGAAGAAGTAGAAGAAGAAGAAGAAACAGAATTTTCATTCAAGAACTACATTTTCTTGTGAATTGTGAAGCATAGGATGTTTATAAAGACCGAAGCAGTTCAGCGGCAAGGTTAGTAAAGAGTTTAGTATGCACCTTGGTTGAATGGAGCAAAATTAATAACAATTAAATTATTTATATTTGATTTTTTAAGTCCTTGGATACTTCGCAGTATCGGTTCATTTAATTTGACAGAACTTCAAATTTCTTATAGTAGATTTCATATAACTTGGCAGCAGTATGTTGGGGTTAGATGTAGCATGTCTCATCTGCTACACGCTGCCAAGTTATATGAATACTACAGTATATTCCGGATATATTGATAATATTCTATACAATGGACGCTGTTAGTGATGACGTGATCCGTTGCTAGGGAGCCAGTTTTGTTTCCAAACAATGGTTGCTAGGTGTCTGTTTCCATGTTATTTATATGGGCGTAAAACAGTGTCTCAGATTTTTATCAAAAGCAATAAAATTACAAATTTCTAAGAGTTTTGAGTCCTTTTTTCATGTACCAGGATACCAGAGGATTGAGTATCAGGCTTTTTTCAGTTGTGATATTGGATAATAGAACTATTTTCATAGTATTTTGTTCATAGGTTAGGTGTACAAGTTAGGTGTAGGCTACGAAGCATTATACGATTAGACTAAAAAGCCAATTTATGGCCATCAAATTAGGGGAAATAGTGAGATATTTTGGGGGATAAACCAAACACGGTAAAATGTATAAAATATGATGGCAAATTAAAATATTTGGAAGGTGTAGTGCAAACAAGTATGTGCAACAGATCATACAATGTGAAGGTATGTAATAACCTATGACGCTAATGGGCGTATAAAACAGTGTATTAGGTTTTCATCAATATGTATAAAATTAAAATTTTTAAGAGTGTTGGGTGTATACCAACTGGACTATTACCATCTACCAACTCGATTCCTAATCATGTAAACTTGATTCCAACTTCCACCACATCCTCCTTTTATAGGCTTCAACGAATTTTAATATTAAACCAAATCTTTTGTATTTGCAGCTAGGCTAGCTACAATTTAGTCTGGTCTACCAATACTTTATAAGCACTCTGTTCATGCCACTAAGACTAATTGCAGCATTATTCTATAGAAGTTAAACAAGTGCTACCGGTATGATTGCTGGTAGGTACTCGGACTTTTGCACAACTCTATTATTATTATGCACGTAATAGCCCCGATGATTTGTGTGGTACAGGTAGCTGTAAATGCAATGTCTGCATTTACTAGTGGTTTTAGGTTGCTCACACAGTGGAGCATCCAATAATCGATGACAGTCACCAAAACAAAATCATTCACTTGCTGCGGAATGGTGGTATTCACAAAGCTCAATCTGTTATACTCCATTAAACAGCATGAGTTTGATTTTGCGACAGTAATTGCTATCAAGTATTGGATGCTCCACTGTGCAAGCACCTTTAGCCAATGTTGTGATAAGTTAGTGCCCATCAAAATATGTAGGTGAATTGAAATGCGACTGCTAGAGTTTGTAAAGTGCAGAATTCAAAGTTATTTACATCACCCTTGAAGAAATATGCAACATAGTGTTAATTTTTACAAAGTATTATCAGTTTTCACAATACTCTACTCACCCATCTAGTTTCGTGGTCACTACTTTGGTGTCAAGGACCGTTACAATTGCTGGTTGATTTTATTCTAATTATGAACATTTTCAACCAGTTATTTGAAGAACTCAGTTGAGTGTTGTTTTTGATGACATCCAGACTACATTTTCAACAAATCTATGCTATTTATTGATAGTCTCATTATTGAAAACCTCATTAATGTAAATAAAACTATTAACTTTTTATGTGAATTCAACAACTTACAGTCAAATATTCATCAAGAATAAGTAGAATTTACTTACTCTGTAGGCCGAGCGCTTCTGAAAATGGATCTCAAAGATTCGAAAGCGCTCGGCCTACAGAGTAAGTAAATTCTACTTATTCTTGATGAATATCTGACTGTAAGTCGTTGAATTCACATAAAAAGTTAATATTAACAACATAGTTCGTCATGGAACAAGAAATCCAGGAATGTAAATAAAACACTGCTGAATGATGTTGACTTATATAACACTTACAATTTACTGAGAAATAGTAGGTTTCTATTAAAACTGTGTTAGTTATCTATTAATACAAATGGTGAGGTTTGTACAAAACATTCTATTGAGTTACGGTGCTTGCGCAGTGGAGCATCCAATACTCGATGATAGTCACCACTGCGAAATCAAACACATGCTGTGGGTTGATGGTATTCACGCTGCTCGAATACGCCAAACAGTGCAGCAGTGACTATCATCAAGTACTGGGTGCTCCACTGTGCAAGCACCGTAACTCACTAGAATATTTTGTTAATGTTGAAAGTTCAACAATCATTCATTTTTTTCTTAATTTTTCTATAAATATTCTATGAATACATAGACAATTGAAACAGTTCACACAACGAAATTAGGCTGCTCTGAAAAATTACGGTGTTGCCAGCAGATGATAGTAGAGAATCACCAACCTCAATGCTCGAATTGACCACACTAATTATACCACACTTGCCTAGTCTATGAGTCTGATAAGGCTAGCAGTCATATATGGTTTGTCACCACAGTCAGTTGTATTTGCTACACTGTAATTTCCTTGAGCCGCCTAAATTCGTAGCATGAAGTAGACGTTATAATGTATAGTTGAAGCTTTCAAAAATTCAAAGTTCTAACTTAGAATAAATTTATTTCACACTTTATCTTCAGTTTTATTAAACACAATCGTCAAAAACAATAAATAATTATACATCAAAGGAGCTAGGAATGAGAGAACTACTAAGGAGCAAAAAGCACTCATCTGTGTTCAATTCGAATGTTAATCTATTACTTCAATAAGATATATGAACTGTATTTTTGGTAACTGCAGACCAACGAATGTGTAGGCTAGATGGCTCACTATCTGCTCTTCTGGAACAAATATCTTCTGAACAATAACATTTTTTTAGAGAAACCCACATACAATTAAAAATATTTAAGGAAAACTAGGAAGTAGGCACAAGTTACCATAAAGCGCTATATAGGCTAGCGATGTTTTTGTTTGAGTTACAAGTTGGTAAAATTCACTTTTAAATAGGTGATCACTGTTTTGTATTTCATAATGCAAAAGCACAATACAAAATATGCATCAACCCCATACGAAGTACAGGCAGGCTGATTGAGTTAATATTTTTACAAGTAAGGGTAGAAATGAATGAGTATCTTTTTTCTTTTTTTTTTTTTTTTTTGAGGATGAAGCCCACATAGGTCTGAGACCTGTGCGTGGGTAATGAGTTGGATGATGGTGATAGATGAGTTGGACCTACATTTTTAGGTGGGTTCCGAACCACCATCTGAATAATCATTTCATCTATCACTGCCATCCGTGATGAAGTTGGAATGTTATGTTAGTCCAATATAGAATCAAATCATCTAATAATATACTAAAATCTTTATTGATTAGCGCCTTTCAATTTACTGTCACACAGAGCAATAAAACTTGGGTAATGATCAGGTCGAATAACTTAACATGCAATTAATTGGCTTCTATTTTAGGAAATATACAACAAGATGTACAACAAGTCATCAGTAGTTAATTAATACGAAATTGCAACTTTGTACTTGAAAAGGAATCAACCGAAAACGTTTGTGTTTAATTTAACAAGCTTTATGGACTTCATATCACTTGAAACGAAAGAACAATAACATAACCTATGCATGTAGTACCTACCTGATTGCAGCGATTCAGCTTTTATTTTTGTTGGGATCATTTGGAAATCTATAAAAACTGCAAACCGTAAACTCGCTGTAATGTTTTCAATAAGGGAGAAAGCACATAACCATTTTGTTTGATTATAAATCGCAACTAAAAATTGGTCCCATGCATTTTAAATGGACTTATAAAGCTGTATGGAAACATGTAATGGCGGATTGGGGCTTGCGACGTCACACTAACAGCGTCCATATTCCATTCAATCTATATTAAACATTGTTCTACTCTATTATAAAAGAGTTTCTTATGTAGAAATTTTCAAAACATTTAAAACGAATTTCAAGGCTTGTTTCATCGGGTAAATGGCATTTTACACCCGGCATAATTAATACAATGCATCATATGATTTCAAAAATCGGGTAAGTTTGAAGCTCTTTAAAATATGATACAATGTCCCTAAGGCCGGGTAAATGACACCAGTTACTCGACTGCAGGTTATGTATGAAACACATAAGTTGTGTAAACAATACTCGATAATCACCTACATAAAATCGAACATTTGCTGTGGAATGACGAATGGAAGAGCTGCATAAATAAATACCACCATTGCACAACATGTGCTTGACTTTGCGATGGTGATTAAGGCCGGGCGCATACTGCATGGAGCAAAACGCCTTGAAACGAAACAAAGCAAAACGTTTTGTTTTGACTAAACTGGTTAAAAGCAAACTGAATGCAACTGACTGAAGCAAGACATTCTACGGCTTTTTTCGTGCTATGTACAATCCTGTTCAATCCTGTGTTTTTAAGCCACATCTCCACCAACCGAACATGCTCGGCGAACAGTATTTGCTGGAATTATCTGATGTCGCCAAACATTGTTTGGTGTTGATTTGGTGTGGACGCCTTCTCGAACATTATGATTGGTGTGGTGGAAGTAGTGGCAGGAACCTATTGTTGGTGGTCACTGTTCGCTCACAGACCGAACATTTCAATTGAACTCACAAACATTTTCGGTGACCCATATGTTTAATGTCTGTCCATTTTTTGCATCCGCCAACAATGTTTGGCAAACATGTTCGGTTGGTGGAGACGCGGCTTCATAATGTCTACAATACATAGAAACATGTATTGTATATTTGGCCTTATTCCAGCATGATAGTATTGCAGCATGATTTAATACATGATGTGGCAGTTGTAGGCCAGGTCATGCTCAAAACCATGAAACTGTAGAATTCAATGAAATGCAGTAAAGTTCCACTAGATCAATTTAAAAACAACAAATTTTATGTAAAAGCATTTACCAGTACAGAAAAGTGTGGTAGGCGTTTCCTTATTTAAGATCTGATACCTTGGATTTCTTGTTCCATAATGATCTGCATTGCAAATACTGTATTAACTTATTGTAAATTAAACGACTTGCAGTCAATTTTGAATTGTGAATAAATAATATTTGTACTCACTCTCTTCTCCATGTCTAGAAAACGTTTGGCCAAGAGTGCGAACAAATATTATTTATTCACAATTAAAAATTGACTGCAAGTCATTAAATTTACAAAAAAAGTTAATTTAATATCTAATTAATAGAATAGTACCTTATTCAAGATCTGTATAAGATCTCTTATAAGAACCTTAATACCTAACCTTAATGAAGTCTACTTCATTTGATAGTAGACTATACTATGCTATACGATACTGCATTCAATACAATATATAGTATGATGTACAATTCAATAATTTCATTATTAGCTGAACTTTATTGATCTGTTTTCTTCTGATTAGTAATTTGTGTAAATAAAGTGCAATAAAAACTATAAACAAAAATCAACATGAAAGTGAAATAAAAGTATTGACTTTTTAAGTAAATTCAATGTGAAAGAAAGAAATCCATGAATGAAATAAAAGATTGACTTGTGTTTTCAACACAAAACGAATAACTTTACATAATAAATAATAACTTCTCTTGAATACAAAATGTATTCACAGAGTTCAAATAGACAGTAAAGTATTGAAATACATTCCTTTTTTGGTTATGATCGCAAAAACGTTTCAAGCAAACCGATAGTCTTCAAACAACACCAGATGTGTTTCAAACTGAATGCAGCAGACAAAACGTTTTGTCTGTTTAATGTGCGCTAGCCACACCTACAACATTGAAAACCGGTCATCTGGTTTGAAGCAGACAACTCTAGGCAAAACAAAACTGACTAAGGCTGTTTTGTTCCATGAAGTGTGCGCCCGGCCCAACTCGATGCTCCACTGTGCACTTAGAAAATCTGTAACACAACAAGCTACAACAGCCTGTAGAGGGTTCTTAAAATATTGCAACATCCAAAAAACAGAGTAAAAAATAATTAGTTGTAGATACTTTTCATAATGCATAAGAGCTCCTTCCATTTCAGCTATCGTAATAATAGTTATTTTGTTGAAAATTTGTGAAGAAAGAAGTTGTGGGTAACAGCTTTTTGTATCTTATCTTGATTGCGTTTTAGTCATGAATAAATAAATAGTATTTATCAAAAAAATAAGTATGAGAGGTAACTGAAGTATCGCAGTGAGGAAAGGACTTGCAATAGCTACTTTTTGGACTTACTATCTTATATTCATACCATGTATAGATTTGTCTTCAAGATGTGATTATAAAGGAATATTGACCCATTTTATGAACATTTGCCATGCATTGACCCAGTCGGGTCAATATTCTTGGAGACCTTTTGATGATAGGACATTGGTCCTTGTGTACAAATACAGATATCAGGATTAACGAATATGGTTATTGGATATCCTTATTCCGTAGTTTACATTCTCTTTTGAGACTTGTTACAGATCGTTGTTTTCGGAGTTTTACATTTTAAAATTCCTCTGCTTTCCAATGTATGACTATTTGGAATGATAGTATCCACTAACTTATTCACAAAAATACTGGTTTTTGAAAGAAAATGAGCAATGTACTACTTGTCCTACTTTGAACAAAACCAAAGTCGATAGAAACTTCACATTATTATTTATCGACTAGATCTTTTCTTCTCGATTCAATGTAACATTATTCTAGATGAAAGTCAGTTTTCAAATTTTTTGTAAGAGGTACTCATTTTTTGTAGCCTATTTTAGTGTACGAAAATACAGATATCAAAAATACACAGTCCAAAATCAAAATCAAATACTGTACTTATATTTCTGTAACCAGGAATCAAACTGATCCACGACTCTGATTTAGTGATCTAGGCTCCTTCTCACATATCTTTAACTTCCGCAAATTTTGATCTGCTCGCTTTATTATTTCCTCTCTTTTTTTCTACTCCTTCTTTTCCTCTTTCTCCTCCTCCTTCTCACGTCCCTCCTCCTCTTCTTTTTCTTCTTCACCTTCCTCATTACCTCCTCCACAGCAGCATGTAATCACGACAGCCGAGTGCATTACTGTTGGGGAAATTTGCCGGAAGCAATTCACGAACACAGGAAACTATCATTCAAAATTCTCCCAGATTTCATTCACTGTTTATTTATGGTGTTATCCGTTTAGCCTATTAATGGTTGCACTTGTCAATTTTACATGCTATTCGAGAGGATATTCGATAATCGTGGCGTGCTCTAAAGCCATAACCTATGATTGGGTTCTGTCCTATATCCAATCTATTGAATCTCTTCTTATGAGTTGGATTTGATACTGCTTGTACTTACTAAACTATTTTGCTTGATACAAAAATTGGAAATTCAGTCCGTTATATAGCTCAACAAACCAAATTCTGTTTGTAACGGTGACCGATTAGATTGGCCAGCAAAAAAGACACTGTTCTCTGCTGTGAACACTTCCGGTGTTCACTTCACTTCACTTCACTTCACAAATCACTTCCCGGTGGTTCGGAACCCACCTAAAACTGTAGGTCCAACTCATCAATCACCATCATCCACTCATTACCCACGCACAGGTCTAAGACCTATGTGGACTTCATCCTCATAAAAAAGTGGAACTACACAAAATAAACCAACTAACCAATGGATAAAAGTGAGGGCCTATAAGTTCCGAATGCTGAGGTCATTGGTTGATTTGAGGTGTTTGAAGACGGTTTACTATTCTGTGGTGCAGTCCTTGCTGACATATTGGATAATAAGATGGGGTGGAACAAGTTACACACACATAAAATAGTTACTCATAAAATAGGAGGTAATAAAAAAGGAAATATGGTATAAAGATGGTATTTAAATAGCTGAAATATATGTCCTACTCATCAACCATTGTGAATTAGTGGAATCTAGTGAAATTGCAATGAATAAACCATCTAACCAATGGATGAAAGTGAATAAGAAGGGAATGAGGTAGAAGGTGATATGACGTGAAAGATGGTATTTGCTACCTAAATAGCTGAAATACAAGGTCCAACTCATCAACTCATTATCTACGCACATGTCTCAGACCTATGTGGGCTTCATCCTCAGAAGAAACAAATGCATTGTTATTGCTAGAAAAGCATGACTTATAAAATTTAGATGTATCAAATGAGCAGCTTGTTGTCCCATCTGCTAACTGAAGTAATTGAAATTCATTTAATAATAAATTTATTTAATAATGAAGTAATTGGAATTTATTTATAATCAAAATTTTGGAAGAGTTGATTGCACTTTTGCTATGGAAGAATAGTGAAAAAATATACTATATTTTATCATGTTATCATTTTATATATCATCATGAAACTAGCTTTTTGAGGATCATTATTTCTAGATTGGAACAATATTGATACTATAATTAAATATAATTAATAATTGTAAGACAATGAATGATTAACTATTTCTAAAGTCTATTTGTTGGTTTTCATAAAACACCGGCAATTAAAAGGCGTTGAATGGTAGAGTTGGGGGGATTATTCAAATTTTTATTCAGGTTCAAAATAGCGTGCTGTAGAAATCTGCTGCTGCAAAAAAGTTATTGAGGAGCGAACACTAATCTACTGCTCGCTGACATTACAGCTGATGATTTTTTTCGTGTTATTAACCTTGCATTCTACGATTATCGTACCTGTCATCCAAAATTATCATCTTAATCAAATAATCTACAATTGATTATGGATGATTCATGGATGTTTCAATAAAAATAAATATCTCTTAATTATTTTAAGAATTTTTTTCGGAATTATTTTCTATTGAAATTATTGTACAAAAGCACTTGACCAAATCCTGCAACATATTTATTTTATTGCGGATGATTCCCACATGAGTCTGGAGACTTGTGCATGGGTGATGAGGTGAATGAGTGAATGATGAGAAACGTCCATGGTTAAATGGGATTCGAACCCAAGGCTCTAGGAAGTGAAGGCAGCCAGAGCTCCTTATCCTATCACACACAAGCGCTCCAACCCAAGGCGTTACCAGA
The DNA here is from genome assembly GCA_948455865.1 of Conomelus anceps. Classification (NCBI taxonomy): domain Eukaryota; kingdom Metazoa; phylum Arthropoda; class Insecta; order Hemiptera; family Delphacidae; genus Conomelus; species Conomelus anceps. The sequence continues at coordinate 20,727,957 of OX418226.1, read as the reverse complement.
CACAAACTTGTCGTACAAAACTATAATAATAATTATCATACAGCTGGCAACACTGAAGCTTGCCAGCTGATCACTGTACAGATAAACTTTCCATGACCTCAATGATGACTGATTGCTGATTGAACAAAAATGATAAGTTCATAAAATTATTTAATGGGAATCCAAAGCTGCAATAGCTAGAGTGATAAAGTCGCTCTTCACGCTACTGTATTGTTATGGAATGCAAGGAAGAAATGACAGTAATTTTCTGCGTTATCTGCCTGTGTCAATATTGACTTCCAGAAGCGATTAATTGGCGTTTTTGTTTGCTCCCCCTGTTCTCCCCTCGCCTTGCAATCCATCTGGAGAGTTCTGGTTGCTTTTTATCTCAGTAATTAGAATTTGATGGAAAAATATAGAATTCTCGACTGTTTAATGGAATGATAAAAATGTATATAGAGCAAAAGTTCTCATAAACATCACTCAGTAGTGATTCAAACGTTAATTTGATAGTGGCAGAGTGACAGTTCCCGTTTCCGCTCATACAAACCGTACTACCAATGAGCGCTAACACAAACTGTGTTATATGAACGTTTAATATGATAAGTGATAAACGCGGTATATTGTGACAGATTATTATTCAGGATTCTTTAACCATTCATACAGTGACTCGTAAGTGCTTGTAGTGTTTCAACTTTTATGTTTCAGACGTTTCTTTCTTAATTATTGGACAGTTTATTGAACAGTTATTATTTTATATTTGATTGGCCTTTTAACAGTTGGTGATTGATTTTGGAACAGTAGTATAGCAAATTCATTATTAGATGAACATTATTGATTTATCTGTTTCTGATTGATTTATTTTGTGTGACAATTGATTTATTAGTGCGAGTTGTCAGTAATTCGTGTGAATAAAGTGCAAGTGTCAATTTAAAGTGTTGCCAGCATCATTTTAGGGATAGCACCCGTAACAGTAATCATATAGCACATCCAAAACCTGGAAACGATGTAATGATATATTCATAACATCAAATTATCACACTCCATCTATTATAATAAATCATATTGTTTACAAGCAATAGCTAGGGGCAATTTAATAAAGGTCAAACATTGAGAAGCATGTACAATTATTTTATTATCTCCAATCAAAATTATTAGTTGGACAGCTATTGTTTCGAACAACTAAACATTGCCTGAACAATAATGCAATAATCGATCATACAATATTTTGAAGCGTGAATGATCGCCAGTTTATGTAAATTGACTGACAGGTTTTGAATGCTAAATTGAGCTTGATAGCCCAGTATGCAGTCTGGAGGTGGCTTTCTGTATTTTTTATACGTTATCTGTTGTTTCAGTGTGGGTGTTTAATTCTTTTATAGTGTTAGTAGCAAGTTGCCCAATCTATTGAATAGGGATATTCTTCTGGAACCTATTTAGGAGTTTAATATATAATGGTTTCTATTTTCCTATCCCTCTCATTCTTGTTTTTTTCTCCAAGTTCTTATTCTTCTCCTTCTTGCTGTTGATCTTATTTATCTTCTTCTTCTCCCTCGTATTCTTCTTCTTCTTCTTGTTCTTCTTTTTCATCTTCTTTTTTTTCTTTTTCTTCTCCTTCTTTTCCTTCTCGTCATCCACTTCCTCCTTCTCGTCATTCACCTCCTCCTCCTCCTTCTCCTTCTCTCCCTCCTCCTCCTCTTCCTCCTCCTCCTTCTCCTCTTGCTTCTCCTCCTCCTCCTCCTCCTCCTCTTCCTCCTCCTCCTCCTCCTCCTCTTCCTCCTCCTCCTTCTCCTCATCCTCCTCCTCCTCTTCCTTCTCCTTCTCTCGTCATCCTTCTTCTCCTCCTCCTCACTGCTCCTCCTCCTCCTCCTCCTCCTCCTTCTTCATCGTCTTTTACCTGTTTTCCATAGATTTTTCTCCTTCTTTCCTTCTCCTCCATCCTATTCAATCTTCTCTCCTCTTTCTCTCAAATTATATTCTTCTATTCTCCTCCTTCTTCTTCTCTATCTTCACCTTCTCCTTCTCCTTCACTTTCTTCTTCTCCTTCTTCTTCTTCTTCTTCTTCTTCTTCTCCTCCTTCTCCTCCTCCTCCTTCTTTTCTTTCCTCCTCCTTCACTTTCTTCTTTGTTTCTTTGTCTTCTACCTGTTTTCCATAGATTTTTCTCCTTCTTTCCTTATTCTTCATCCTATTCCATCTTCTCTCCTGTTTCTCTGAAATTACATTCTTCTATTCTCCTTCTTCTTCTTCTTCTTCTTCTTCTTCTTCTTCTTCTTCTTCTTCTTCTTCTTCTTCTTCTTTTTCTTCTTCTTCTTCTCCTCCTCCTCTTCCTCGTCATCCTTCTCTTCATTCTCCTTCTCCCCCTCCTCCTCCTCCACTTTCTTCTTTTTCTTCTACCTGTTTTCCATAGATTTTCTCCTTCTTTCCTTCTTCTTCATCCTATTCCATCGTCTTCTCTTCTCTTTTTCTCACATTATATTCTTCTTTTTTCCTTCTTCTTCTTCTTCTTCTTCTTTTCCTTTCTTCTCTTCCTATTTTCCCTCGTTTTTCCTTCTCTCCTTCTTCTTCAGTCCTTCTTCCTTCAGCACTGTACTTTTATCAACAGAAACAGCAGCAATACTTCATTTAAGATTGATATGAATACTAGGATATTTCATTTAAGTTCACCCACACATCTTTCCCAAATGATGGATTAAAACAATAAATAGATAATTTAATTAATTCAAATTTTAAATGAGTATCAAGAGCCAAATCCTTTTGGAATTTTAATTCGAATATTTTGATGTCCGTTAGGCTTCTTTGTTTTGGTGTGTATCTGTGTATTGTGTTGTAGGAGACATCAATGATTGGATTTTACTTTCTTGCAGATTGATGATGAATAATACTTGATGCTGTTAAAGCTACCACAGTTATATTATTAAAAAAACTTCTTAAGTGAATTCAACACATACATAGCTATTTGGCATTAAAGTTCATTTCAATAATCAGTGAAAAAATAATAATGGAACTTCAACATCAAATAAATATATATATGGAAAGTTGGGAATCATGGAATACCATTAATATTTCTAGGATAAAGTTGTTGGTTTTTATATAAAACTCCCTAAACAACAGCTTGTAGAATTGAAATAGCTTGCCATAAACGATTAAAAACAGCATGTGGGAGCTAGGAATTATGAAAAAGCATTATTTAAAAAAATCTGATGAACTATCGGTGTGAGATAGAAGATGAAGAACTCTCCCTATTAAATTATTAGTAAAGAAATCGAGAAATATTTTGCAAATAGTATTAAAATACTAGACATCAATATTATCCCGTACGTTCCTATAATAAGTAATTGATGCATTGAGTAGGAATATAAATCCACAAATAGAATCGTTCGAAATTATGAATCTCATCCTCTTAAAACGATAAACTTGTCCAATAAATTTCTAAATATGTGGAATTGGAATGTTCAATTTACGTTTTACGATCAATAAAAGAAGTTACATCTGGGAAAAGCAATTTATAGTTTTTGTATAGATAAAGGCCACGGATCATCCATTTAAACGCCATCTATTTCACTCAACACCCATGAAATAAAACTTTGAAGAGTTGTTGGAAGCTTTCAGAGAAAATTTAACGATTATTGTTTGTTTTGATTGAATCATTATCAATTTTGTTTTATTTTTAATCGTAGAAATAACATCTGGGTGCTTGGTTTCATCTCTTCCGACATATTCAAATCTTATCAATTCTGTTGATGGGTCCACAAGATTTTTATTTCAATGGTTTTAGAACAAAATATTGGAAATTTCTCAGGTTTATTCTTGTTTTAAAAAGTTTTGGAATTTCAAAATAGATTATTTTATAGATATAATCTTATATCCAACACCAGATGATTATCACCGTCACATTGCGGCCTTGATGTGATACGGAGTGACTTTTATTACGAAAAACATACATGAAATAGATTATGCAAATTGAATTAAGGGTTAGGTCTGATTGTGTTTCATTTTGTAATGGTGATTATCATTGACTACATTGAGTATGTTTCTCTCTGTCAGCACCCTTATTCTTGGGCGTGTGTTCTACTGTTCACCGAACTGCTAGTACAAAATAATGATTATAATAAAATATATTACAATATAATACAATATTATACAGTATAATACAATTTAATATAATATTATACAAAATAATACAATTCAATACAATATAGTACAATGTAGTACAATACAATACAATGTATTACAATTTAATACAATATAATTCAATATGATAAAATATGACACAATATAATACATTATAATTACGATATTATCAGGGGCCTGGTGCAAAAATTCAGTTTCGAACTTTCATTGGATTTTGCATTGATTTCAAACTCAAGTACCAATAGAACTGATTTTTTAATTATTATGCAATAAACCTCAGCTCTGATTAGTAAGTACAAATTCTAATTATCAACTTCAAAATGTATTAAAAAAAAAGTGAATGAGTATGATATGGCTTTTACTGTTGGGGAGACCCGTGCGGATGATTCCCCCTCGTAGCTTGAACCATATTATTGGAAATATGGTGAACCTTCAATTTTAGGTGGGTTTTGAATAACTGGGAAATGATTTCACAGCAGAGAACAGAGTCTATTATGTTGGCCAAGTCAATCGGTCACCATTACGGAGACGGGCCAGGAGAGAGTTGCTTATCTAATATGATTGGACAGATACCTGCTACGGCTCACGGCTATCACCTCCTTCTTCAAAATATATAAATACGCTACTGTATATTAATTGCTGTAGTATATTACAACTCACACTGCCGAAGCTTGAATCATTACATATTAACTCAGACGCTGCATTAAACAGTGGAATATATACGACTTATATTATCTGTGATGCTATTAAAGTTAGTTTCTGAACATGAACAACATTAACATGTAACATCGAAGGACTTTTTAGCCATAAATCGCCTTGCCATGTTAACATTAAAGTGACTTGGCCTTGAACAAAGACAGCCAATTAACAAGGACTACTTGAACTTGGACGAACTTTTAGTTGTTTGATGAATATTCGCTTGATTCGAATTTCGACTTAAATATTGATTTGTCTTTTTTTTTACGTATAGGCCTACTTTTTTTAAAAATAAAACTTTAATAATAATATGCGTATGGCTTGCAATATGAATAAAGAAACTGTCTGTGTTCAACAATGTTATATAACATAAAGTAAATATATGTAGAAAGGAGTCCCTCACGGGTAGTTCCACCTCGCCGTTTAAGCCATGTCCTGGGGAAAATGGTGGACCATGTCAGGTGGGTTCCTAGCCACCGAGTGATGAAGGTGATAATATCAAGTTATTGAAACATGGTGACTCATATAATCTTAAATTCATATCTAAAAACGCGATTGGAAAATACATTTTGAAGAAATTAGGCGAATTTTCTGCACTATTAATGCTTATCTGGTGTCTCGAAACCCACCTGAAAGTGTAGATCCATCTTGCTTCATTGTTTCATTTTATCATTATACAATAATATATACTAGAACCCACCTTGAACTAAAATGATGCACATTCCATGACATCATTATATCATTATACCATTCTATAATGGATACATCATACTAATGTAAAGATAAATTTATTGATAAATTCGACTGATGTTGAATCGGTTGAATCAGGCATTGTTAAAAAACCTACTATCCTACTAAGAAATTTATTTCTCCGAGCCTTGAAACAGATAAATTATTCAGTTTTTGATTGGAAAAAAAATAGAGAGAGATAATATTACGTTATGAGAGGTTGTGCACATTTTTAGGTTAAGAAACTCCTTTCTACCGTATTGAATTCTACAACTACCATTGAATTGAAATCTAGTTCTCTGAGACTTGAAACAATCATATTTAGTCATGCAGAGATAAGTATAGTACCAGTAGCCCAATATTGTAAGGATTCATTTACATAATATCACAAATGAGACTGGAATCAATAATACTTCTAAAGCAAAAAATCTTTGAACTTGCACAGCTTAATTATAATTTCAAGAATATTTATGAATAAAAACTTCATGAGAATAAGCTTATGTTATTTATTCACATAATATCACCAATGAGACTCAAATCAATAATATTCCTCTTCTCCTCAAGCAAAAAAATCCTTGAAGTTTTACAATTTAATTATTATCTCAAGAATATTTATGAATGAAGAATTATAAAATTCATAAAAATATGCATACATAATATTACTGATGACGCTCAAACCAATAATCTTTCTCTTTATTTCAAGGAAAAATAGATTTTTCTTGTAGTTCTATGATGTTAATAATATTAATGATAATGATGTTAATGTTGATGATAATTTTAATAATATTAATAACAATAACAATAATATCAATAATAATAATAATAATCAGACTTTGTTTTGTTTGAACTACTACTATTTTTATTTTATTTATTATTTTACGGCTGTAAATGAAGGTTGTCGCTAAGTTTTGATGTCTTTCAATCGTTCAAAAAGGCAGATTATTATCATCATATATTATCAATATTATTATTATAGTATAATAATGATAATAATAATAATAATTATTATTATTATTATTATTATTATCATTATTATACTATAATAATAATATTAATAATATATGATGATACTAATCAGCCTTTTTGAACGATTGAAAGACATCAAAACATAGCGACAACCTTCATTTACAGCCGTAAAATAATAAATAAAATAAAAATAGTAGTATTTCAAACAAAACAAAGTCTGATAGATCTGCACAATTAAGTATCAACCAACAAACCGAATATGGATAGAAAATAGATAAACAACCTCCCAGAAGAAGTATGTTGTCTTAAACGCTGTTTCGTACCTGGAGGTGCACAATTTTACGACTACTCCAAGTTAGGAGTGAATGAACCAACGTTTCGCCAGATTAGAATGACATGAATATTTTTGAAGCCTTTGGAATCGACACCAAGTGAGAATGCAGCTGATAGTAATGAATTCCTGATACTAACTCGGCTAGATAAAGATTTCGAGGTAGATATATAGATATATAATCAGCATCTCCATTCACAACCGAGCGAGGTTTTGATTAAGCTTGTTTAATAGCAGCAAAGCTTTGGTAGTACTAGACACTCAGGCGGCCATAAATACTGAACGCTTGAGCCGCTATATTGCTTAGAATAGAGGAAATCGTGCCCAGTAATAAATTGGTTGTACCAAGTTGGATAACATACTATTAATCCGAAGAAAAAGCTATGAATATCCTAAATGTAAATAAATTGACTTCCCTGTAGGATTGGAAGTATGTTTTTTTTTTTTTTTTTTTTTTTTGAGGATGAAGCCCACATAGATCTGAGACCTGTGCGTGGGTAATGAGTTGGATGATGGTGATTTATGAGTTGGACCTACAGTTTTAGGTGGGTTCCGAACCACCGGGAAGTGATTTTCAGCAGAGAACAGTGTCTTTTTTGTTGGCCAATCTAATCGGTCACCGTTACAGCAGGACCTACGACAACGCAGCTTATCTATCTGATTGAACAGATACCTGCTACGGCTCGCGGCTATCACTTCCCTAGGAAAGAATTGTGAGGGGACATGCCTTTTTAGAATCAAACTATTGAAGATTCATTCATTCAAATATGAAAATCCTATTGAACCCAACGTCGGAATTGGTTATGGGCTCGTTTTGCAATTAACGATTTAATGATAGCTACTTTCAGATTATCAAGGACCCGACAGGGCCTTATTGAAATCGTGCCATTGTCCGTCCTGTCGTCTGTGTCTTAGCGCTTTAAAGAAAGATTCTAGACTCTTGAAACTTGGTGTGCAGCTTTCTCATAGTCCAACTGAGATCTCTATTGATTTTGGAGTATGTGAGTTGAATATAGAAATAATTATGATCTAAAACACATTTCTACTATAGGCTCTAGAATAGATTAGGCTCGTGGAAATTGAAACATTGGAAGCTGATGAAGTGTACGTATTTTGAAAATCAATACATTGGAATAATGAATCCTATTTAGAGATGGGCGACTTCGACTCAAAAGTCGACTTTGTGTCGACTCAATCGACTTGCCATGCATGATGTCGACACGACTTTCGTTTTTCTCACTACGCACTTTGCGACTTGAGTTGTATCGTGGTTGAGTTGTTCGGTTCAGTGTCATCTAATATAAAGTCGTGTCGTCTAGTTTGAGTCGACTCAAGACATGAGACATTCCTTTAGAATAGTAAGTCGAGATGTGTTAACGACTTCATAAGAGTATGACTTGCAAGTGCAATTTCGGTTGTGATTTTTTGTTTTAGAAAAGCATTTCTCAGTTCGATATTCTCTACTGCCTACATATTTATATATTAATGATTAATAATAATTATTATTTTTCTACATGATGGAAAACACATCCAGAGGACGAGTTTATTGATATAAGCTCAAACATTACAAATATATTATATAGAAAACACAGTCATTTGATTGCTAAATTTAAAAAATATGATACCTCACTATAAAACTATGTGTCATGGTGATCATCAATATAAGACAGACTTGAGATAGATCAAGCTAATACTATTCTTAACTAGCCTTTATAAACTAATACAACAATAACAAAAAACTATTTACGGTACCTAAAACTACCTAAAGTATGCAAAATCGTATTTCTATTCACATCCTATTCACTATGAGCTCCTATCTATGGTACGGTAGACTCCAATATTATAAAACCAATCCCTATTTTTTTTAAATCTGCTAATATTGCCATCTTCTTTCATTTCCAGTGGAATTCTATTGTAAATTGTTGGCCCTATAAATATGCTATTGATCTTTGTCCGAATTAATGAATTGTTAATTTATATCACTCCCGTCTTGGTGAATATACTAAAGAATCCTCATTCTTTATCTATCTTCAACTACAGTAGTTCAAAAGCATGAACGACTCACGACTGATATGTTGACAGTGTCGACAAAAGTAGAGCCAAGAGAAAAAACAAAACTGTTGAAATTGCAACTCAACCCGACTTAAGTCGTGTTTGAGTCGACTTGCACCTCTTCGACTCGACTTTAGCTTCGGTCGACTTGCTCTCTTGAGACCGACTCGCAAGTCGACTTGCAGAAAGGAATGAGTCGCCCATCACTAATCCTACTTTCAGCCCCTAATTATCAATCTTTTCTACAATGCAAGCATTGACGTTTTCATTTTCGATTGTGTTGAAATCTTTTCTTACATTATTTTAAATCGTCAAATTGAAAAAAATAACAGTGGAAATATTGATGCATGATATAATTATTATGAGATTTGTTGAACAAGAAGGAGAGAAACAACATGATGTTGAAGATTCATTTAATAGCATACTTCCTTACATACTTAGGTGCTGTATATAAGAACAACAGTCCTGCGCAGGTCATTCCACGACTTTCTCCCTCGCAAAGATCTCAGATCTTTTGTGATCGGGAAAGTTGTGGGTCCCAAGTATTGTACAAGCATTGGAATGTGCTTTCTAACTTAAAAAAAAACTTGCGATAATATGATTATTATAAGATATTTTTATAATACATATACTTCACCTTGTGAAAAATATCACTCTATAAATAATAGGTAAATTTTGCCTTTATTGAGGGCGGAGTTAGGGTTCAAGGCCCTCTTTTCCACCCATGAATATAGAGAATTTCATAATGATTGTAGGTTATTAGAGATCCTAAGTTCCAATTCATCTAGAGTCAATGTCAAGAAATAAAACTATACTCTGTTAACGCAAACAGGAGACAAACCAAAACAAACGTATGCGTTTGTGTGAGTGAAAAAGTGATGACTCATATCAGCTGTAGACCACAGCTGAATTGCCACAGCTGTCTGACGATGCTCTTAACAACAGAGTGAAACGGCCGTCACGCCAGGTTAGGTTAAGTTGGGTTAGGTTAGGTTAGGTTAGGTGAGTCACAATTTCAACTTGAAGGTTTTTTAAGTTTTTATTAAGAAACAACACTTTTTTTCAAGAACTGCCAATGTGCATTTTTTGTGAATTAGGAAGCATAAATGATTTTTATAGAAACTGAAGCAGTTGAATGGCAAGATTAGTTGAGTTAAGATTATATCGAATTAATTTATTGATTATCAAGTAATATCGAGTATATCAATTTAATTTATCGATTGACCGAGTAATATTGAGTAAACGTCTAGCCAAGCGACTCCGCCCCTGGACCCTGATTGCTAGCTAATATATCAGCTCCATAATTCAAGATAATATTTTGAAGCATCAAATCATAACAACTTCTCATTTCGAGATATTTGAGTTCGATTGATTATTATCCATGTTATTTCATTATTAACTCATTGTGAAATATTGAAAGTATGCGAGATGCTGTCATGAATGAAGCCAATAAATTAAATATCTGCGTTGGTTGCGAGAGATTATCCTTAAAGTCACTGTAGTTGGGTCTTCTTAGAAGCGACAAAGTTGAGTCTACAACATTGAGGTTAAAGTGCGATGAGGTTAAGAAGATTGACCTTAAAAAGAACACGCAAATACGTAAAACCGCATGTGTTGTACATAGCTGTGGCCTCTCTGCAATTTGCGGTCACCAATGATGAGCAACGTTGTGGGTGATGCAGCTGTAGACAGCACGAAGTTAGAAAAGGAAGGAAGATTGTGATAAAGCAGTGTTGAGAAAGAAAGAATGATGATGATGTGATTGTAAAAAATGCAAGAATGATTGGGAGACTGTACCTTCCCAATTATGCAGTTGTATTGTACATCTTCAAATACTATATAGGTTTAAATACGCTATACAGCTATATAATAAGACTAAGCTATGTATGGATATATTGTGATGTAATCTAGCTATAATTTCTTAAAATGTGATAGTTGATTGGGTAACTCTTGTTGAAATTGTCGTGAAGTATTTATGATAAGGGCTTTCAAATCATGAATTGCCACAGCTGGAGAGTAGCTGTACTTTGTTTCTGAATAATTTTTTCGATAATTAAAAATTATAATTATGATAAGCACTTCAACTAATAATGATAAATTATAATTAGAATTAGCTATCAATGCAGTAGTTATCAATTAATTTTCACAAGCTCTCGATTGATTGATCCTTACAGCTGACTATTGATATTATATAGATTGTTCTGGACGGCTGCAAAGTAAAATAAATATTCAAAGAAATAAACATCAAATAAATTCTGTATTAATATGAAAAAAATCCAATATTTGATGAAGTACAACCAATAAAATTTCAAACACATGCTGTCTATTCACTGTTCCTCTGTCATACATAATTTTACTTCATGTGTGTGATTCTACAATAAATTGTTTACTCCAACTTAAAATTGAATCAAAATTCGTTGGCATAAAATACAATTGACACAAAAAAATATAAGTTAACACGAATAATAAATAATAACCAGATCAACATTCATCTACGCAGCAAAGCAAAGCTTGTGCGCTGGCCAAACTTACCAAAATATAATAATTATTTCAAAATGTTATGAAATACCACAGAATAATAATAATAATAATAATAATAATAATAATAATAATGATAATAATAATGATATAGGATAAAAGCGTAGTGTCGAGTATTGGATGCTCCACTTTGCAAGCACCCTTACTGAAACTACAATCAATAAAAAAAGGAATTTTTTCTTATTTGTTTTCAAGCTTTTTAAATAATTATAATTCAATAAATTTTTTTGCGCACTTTGTTTTGTAGTTGAGTCCCATATTTAGTGAGAAATACCAACCATATGGAACAAAAAGTTTTTCAAATATTATGAAGAAATGGACGTCTAATTTCAGTTTAATAATGTCATGTGCCTCTACTTCCTTCTCGCACTTTCATTTCCACTTTGAAATGTCAAAGTGCTCTTAAGGGGTTGCCTATAGAGCCCCTTTTCCAAAAAGAATGGAATTGAATATAGATCTGTCATACAACATAATTATATAATTTCATTCTTCCTTCATTGCTTGACTTAATTAATTGGTTGCCTATGTAGCGCCTTCTGCAAAAGGAATACATTGCAACGAATGCTAAATACTAGTAAAGTATACTTTTTATTACAGAAAAATAGTATATTTTGCCCAGTATACAGAAGCTATTTATCGGAAATAACTAGGAAAAAGCTGAATTGCACAGGATTATTTGACCTTCAAATGAACAGTTTTTTTTCAAGTCATCACCGATCACATACAAAAAATCTTAAATGTTAGTAATCACTCAAAGTTGGATATCTCTGTGACCAAGGATCGGATATAGTTGATTTATTTTCCATCTTGTTAGTCATATTATAAGTTACAATAATATTTCTGTTTCATGACATTGCTGTCCTCAGATATTGTTAGCCCTAAGTGTTGTATTTTCACGGTAAACCTAATAGCTTTTCTCATGAAAACTCAAATATCCTAGTGAGTAAACACGTTTCAACTCTATTTTTTTCCATTTTTCAATGGATTCCTTCGTTTTGTCATTCTACAGAAAAAAGGTTCAAATAAAAGCTTTAGAACACAACAAAATATGATAATTATTTCAAAAGGTTATGAAATACCACAGAATAATAATAATAATAATAATATAGGATAAAAGCTTAGTGTCAAGTATTGGGTGCTTCATTTTGCAAGCACCCTTACTGAAGCTACATTGAGATAGATCAGGTTAGGTTACGCTGTGATGCGGTCCCTCCTCTTCATCACTTGCCATAACAGCTTATTAACATTTAAACGTAAATAGTTATCAGGAAAAGCTTTAGTAGTGAATTCAACAGCCACTTATTCGTGTGATGGTCCATTTGCATTACTCAAATAAGGCATTTTCAAATATTATTGAATAATATTCAATGTATTCTTCCCGTATATTAACAAACAAGCTGATCAATAATGTTAATAAAAACAGTTATTTTCATGAGGCTTTCATGTATTTTAAAGTACTGAATCCAAAATTCGAGTTTCGAGCACAAAGAACCGTAATTTTCCAGTAAAGGAGGGCTCAAGGGGTACAACCCTAAGGGGGCAAACCCTTTGTCACCATTCTAAGATCTCTCACTCAAAAACGGCTTGTAACACTCCATCGAGCTACAGCTCATTCTTTTCATCTCATTGAAGGGTTCAAAATTGATATATAAATTGAGAATTTGGAATCCATTGCCATCCTTATACAATCATAACATGTTACATTTGCCAGAAAAGTCCTGCAGTGACCCGAAAAAGTGCCTATTTTTGCACTAATGTAGCACGCAAATAATAGTCTATTCCTGCACCAGTGCGGGAAAGTAAATTCCAGTGCGTGAAAATAATTTTCCGTACTCCAGATTTGCAACCTAACAACACAAAATAGTGAGCATGTAATACGCAGGTTTTCTATTCTGCATTCAAAAATAGGTTGGCTACTCTGCTTCAGCTACGAAATACAGTCAGCTGTAGTTGTTGTTGAAATCGATTTGATTCGAAGATAGGTTATGTGAGGAATTATCAGGTTATGTACAGGTATGTCCTGTTTCATATATAATAATAATAATATCGTGTGACCTGGCTGGCTCAGGTCTGGTGTCAGCGTTATCAGGTCGCACCGGAATAAGTTCAGAGCCTCTGACGTGACTTAACGACTGTTTTTTAGACAGCCGGGACCGACAGCTTAACGTGTCCTCCGAAACACAGGAGTGGCCCGAGGTAAAAACTTTCGGTCAGAACTGGGATCGAACCCGGGACCTTTGGGCTAGCAATTACTTTATACATTAGGCCTACTGTTGGAAATATTTAATGTGTAATTCGAGCGCAAAGTATTGTTTCTGCACTCGAGAAACTGTTTCTCTCACTTCTCGCTCTAGTTACACAAATAGCTATTTTAGGGAGATAATTACCCCCCCCCCCCCCACCATTCGAAAAACTTCTGAACTCGCCTCTTTGTAGCAGGTTTTGCTTTACAATGTGGACGCGGCTCAAAGGAAAAAGGATATTATCTAGGACAGAATAAAGAACATTATTATGGCTGGAGTACGTTTTTGTGGCTTTACTATACAGCTAATTACAGCAAGAGTATAGCGATAGGATCAGCTGGTACGATATGAGTTCATAAGAAGTACACTGGTTCACACGGTCGATGTTTGGTGGTATAAGCCGGGTCCCAGGTCTCAACCCCAATTAAGACAGAAGCCTGTCGACAAGACGGCAGTGGCGGCATTTGTCTGAGAGAAGAAAAGAAGAAGAAAAAGGCAGGAGTAGAAGAAGTGAATAAGAGGAGAAGAGACAGTCGTCAGCTGTTTGGCGGGCGCACTATGGTTCACTACGTGAGAAACCGTTGGAAAACCACGTGACAACTTATGCTGTACCGCGCCATGCCGTGTGCAAGGTCAAAGGTCATTCTTCACGCTCAATTAGCGCGCTGCGCTGCGGTTGAGGCTTGCAAGCAGATACGTCAAGAGGAAGTTGAAGATAAAGGTGAAGAATAATGTACTATCAAGTGTGGGAGGAGAAGGCAAAGGAAAAGAAGAAGAGGGAGTAGGTAGTGCTGGTGGATTAGGGGAAGGGATGCGAAAAAAGAGCTGGGGAAGAAGAAGAAGAAGAAGAAGAAGAAGAAGAAGAAAAAAAGAAGAGGAGGAGGAGGTTAAGGAAGAGCATGAGGAGGAGGAGGAGGAGGAGGAAGAGGAGAAGGAGGAGGAGGAGGAGGAGGAGGACGAAGAGTGTGAAAAGGATGAAGAGGAGGAGGAGGAGGAGGAGGACGAAGAGTGTTAAAAGGATGAAGAGGAGGAGGAGAAGGAAGAGAAGGAAGAGGAAGAAGAAGGAGAGAAGAAGAAGAAGAAGAAGAAGAAGAAGAAGAAGAAGAAGAAGAAGATGATGTCGATGAAGAAGAATTCAGGTTGAGAAGGAGCAAGAGCTAAAGGTGTAGAAGAAGACTGGAGGAGTGGAAGAGGACAGAAGAAGGAGGAGGAGGAGAAGAAGTGAAAGAAGAAGGAGAAGACGAGGAAGAGGAAGGAGAACATGAAGGAAGGAGCAAAAGAGGGAGAAGATGAAGGAGAAGAGGAAGGAAAAGAAGATGGGTAGGGGAAAGGAGAAGAAGAAGAAAGTGAAGATAGCGAAGAAAGTGAAGAACGAAGAAGAAGAAGTAAGGAGCAGAAGAGGAAGAAGAAGAAGGGGAGGGGAAATGAGAAGAAGAAAAAGAAGTAAGTATAGATAGAAAAAGAGGGAATGAGCAGAAGAAGGAGAGGTGAAGAAGAAGGGGAGGGGAAAGGAGAAGAAGATGAAAAAGAAGAAGTAGAATAAGAGAGAGCAGAAGAAAAAGGAGGAGTAGCAGCAGGTGATGGAGGAGTATGAGGAGGATAGGAGGAGTAGCAGGAGGATATGGAGGAGGAGGAGATGAAGGAGAAGAAAAAAGGAATAAGATGATGTAGAAGATAAAGAAGTGGAGTTGCTTTTTGGTAAGATGAGGTGCACTATAATAATATTCACATAATTTTGTTGGAGCACCTGTGTTTTCAGTATATATTGTATGTACATTGAAGCAAACTGTCTTTCCCATTATTCAGAGTATTCCTACTTCATTCATTCAACGAGTATAACGGGCGCAAACTCGTTTTGTGACAAAATTCAAATAATCATAATGAATAAAAAGACTTGAAGTTGTCACAACCACATTTATAGAAAACCGTATGATACTAGTTTCGGTTGTTACACCATTATCAATCACAAACAAACTAAAACTAAAGTACGGAGTTGCTTAATATATACTAAACACAGAATGATACTATTGGCTGAGGGTGAAAGTGCTCCTTTTAGGCTGACCTTCATTAAAGGTCTGTGATTGGCCAAATGCCCTAACAAGTCACGCCCACTTATGGGAGGAGCAACCAGGAATAATCAGTGTCAAAGTCAGGAACCAAAAAGTAACAAACAAGAACAATATACAAGTAGGCTAGAATTGAAATGAAATTAAAAGTGACGCCAAATGGAATGCAGTCAAGATCAACCGAGAAAAACGAGAAAGTACTGTTATTAACAAACCATAATTAATTATGATGAAACCAATTTTGTTCTGAATTGCGAGAAATTAATTTGATCATTCAATTTAAACGAGTATTGGGATCGTTTTTTCCAACCTAGTTATCTCCAAAGCTTCTAAAATTTTCAGTTGTCTGCCTTTGCCAATCAAATGCCGAAATTCAATTCAGCCTTGAACTTGCGTCCATTAGTAATGAGATGCTCTTCAAAATGTGAGTCTCATTTTTGGGGTTTCCAATCTCTAATATGTTAATTATTCTACATTGAAATTTCTACCAGTCTGACCCACATAATAGGCATTACAATCACCGCAATTATTTTTATGAACTCCACTTTCATCCCAGATATCAACTTATATCATGGAATAATGATGTTATATAGCCTTATATCATTCCATTCGTTTTACGGCAGTTGACTGATCCGATGTATCAAATAATTGGATAAATATTAAGATCATTCATGAGTCATTAGTCATCAGACTTTATATGACTAATCTATGATTAAAATGTATTCGATTTATTAATAAAAAATACCCCAATTGAAGTACAACAACCAAAGATGAAATTTCATCAAAAATAATATTTGTTTAATTATTTCGCATGCCCACTCATAACAGTATTGAAAAAAACACTCCATCATTCTAGGGTTTCAATTTTATTCCATATTCTGTTTTTCGCAGTTAGTCAGGTTAGTCAGATATTTTTTGTCCTGTCAAAAAGCCATATTTGTCTCATCCATATGGGTCATATCTTGCAGCTCTGGAGTCTGTCCATAATGTGTGGTGTGAATGAAGTTGAGTCTGTTTAAAAATAAATAATAGGCTTTTATTGGTGGGGAGGACCTTACCATTCCACCTCGCCATTTAAGCTATGGGGAACATGGTAATAACCAAAATCTTGACGTACACGATTTTAATTCAAGAAGTCAAGGAGATTATCACTTGGTGAGTCACAATAGTAGCTTATTCAAACAAAACCCTAGTTATATTGGTAGGAATCTCTACAACAAGCTACCGCAGTTTTTGAAGAGTCTTCTAAATATAGATATATTTAAAAAGCAATTGAAAAAATATTCAGTTGTTAAAGCGTTTTATAGTGTACAAGAGTTCCTTTCACATCAAAATTAAGCCCCACCCCAACTAAATGATATAGTAATTATGTTAACTAGTTTATAAGAGTATAATTGTTGATCTGACTTGTCTTACACTCCTTAACTGGAGTATAATCTCCAAGACGCAATCTACAAAAAAAAAAAAAAAAATGGTGGACCTACTATTAGTATGCTGAATAACTCATTTTTTGACTCGACGCTTGGGATTCTTGTTATTTGATGTGAATAAAAATTGACTCAATCACAGCATTTTATCATGCCTTCCGATCGGACTCACGTCGACTCAACTAATCAACAGTCACTCAACAGAGTCTTACTCATTTTAATACACTTCACCCATAGGTCTGTGGTGTTGCGAGCTCATATTTTTAAAAAAATCCCCATTGATGAAAATGTTCCTTCGTTCTCCAACTACAGTATTCACGGAGTACTAACACAGATCAAATTCCTTTTCTGATGCAATGAACAAGCTTTTAATCATCTGCCAATGCCTCCTAAAGTCGGCTTAACTTGACATTTAGCCGCTCAATTAGTATGCATGGCGAGTCAACTGATTCTTGACGCGTTCTTCACAAACATTTCTGCACGCCGGATGTACAATGTGCTTAGTATTCTCTTAGTATACTCTTTTAGTAGTATTCTGATTAAAACTAGTTTGAAATACACTGTAATGCGGGTTGAAACCTCTTTTCTTAGAGCCACCAATCATTCAATCAACGTTTATTGCATCTTTGCATGCAGCTTGCAGCTGTTTAAATTGTCTCATATTGAATTTATTTTTCCCTCAAAAAAAAAAAATTATAAAAAAGTGGAGAGCAATAATAACAAAATATGAAATAAAATAACAGTAATTTTTTTCTTTGTTTTTGAAAGTTACATTGAAAAAAGTGCAATGCCTACCTGTGAGCCAGTAGTAGGCTGTTAATTAACAAAAGACAATAACAATAATAAAAGTTATCGAATATTCGATATTTGATATCAAGGATATGGAGCATAGATATAGTTATAGCATAATGAAAAGTAAAGTATTTGAAGACAAATAGGTGAATGATGCACACTACCATGTCAACTTCTAGTCAAAACTTTGACTTGTTTAAACATTTTGCTATATCCTAAATTGATGTTTCTCATAGTCTAAAATTTTACTTGGACTTATAAAAAGTTCTACAAAGTATTTAGACTCACGTTTGAACATCTTATTGGATTAGAGTCCAGTGCCCAGTTCGGAATACACTTAAAATGTGGATACGCCATATTACTCTGATCATGTTATAAATAGCGGATGAGACTACCTCATTAGGGTTGCCTCCTAATGATTTTCAATTTGAAGTTTTAGCCTAAACTAACCTGGATGTTATATTGTCAATATATTCCTTTTTTCATGTTCTTTGTAACCTTTTACAACATTTGCAACATTTTATTGGTATAAGGTGAAAAATGCTTCTTTGACTAATAAATATTTCATTCATTCAAAACTATTTTTTAACATTCGGCTTCCAAAGAGCAACTTCTCCAATCAGTAACTTCCTAAAACTGAATGGAATATACCAATTTCCAATTTTGTTCCATATTGGAAACGCATTTTTTCAACCTCGATTATAACACTTATTTCCACAGAGCTTCAATTGATATAAACCATCAGGAACTGTGAAACGATTGTGTATGCTATTGCACTAGGAATTATTTTAAAGCTTTTGAAAAACTCATCTGTTCAAAATATAATTATCCCCTAGAGGCCTAGACGGACGAATGGACAGACATTAGCCCGATTCTAATAAGGCACTGTCGGGTCTTGAAAATGAATTCAGTTAGTGCAGTTAACAAGTTCATACACAAAATTACATTATCATTATTTTGTGCATATTCATTATGTTTACTCTGATCTTTTACAGTTATTCAAGTTCCAAGTATTTTCATGCGTACACACTGTACATAAATTTGTACCACAACAAACTAAATTTATCCATAATCTATAACTAAACTAATAATCCATCATATCAGATCCAGTAGCTATTAGCCTCAGTTTCTATGATTCTCATTTCACATAGATTAGCTCAATTAATTGGAATTGGAATTGAACACAGTGGAACCTTGATAAATCGAATTCTCAAGGGGAACGGCAAAAATTCGATTTATTGGGGTTCGATTTATCAAGGTCCATCTTAAAATACAGGGTGAGCATAAAGTCTTGCCCTGATTTTAAAAATTTATTACAGAATAACCGTTTGACATATCAATTTATATCTGGCGCTGTTACATAGTACGCTGTACTTCGATTTAAAGAGGTTCAAAACACTTACCTTTTCAGATTCATAAATACTGTACTGTACAGTAAAACCTATAGAGACTGTATAATCAGTCTGTATAATGATTATACATTCTAAATGTATTATTAATCAATAATGTATATACAGTATTATAATGTATTATTATTACTATTAATCACTGATTATACAGTCTCTAGAGTAAAACCCATCTTTCACAGCTATCAAACAATAAACAATGATGTGAACGAAAGACAGTGACCGACTGCATTTTGGGTGCAATGTAGATGCATTTTGAGAGCGCTGTAGATTAGAAGTGGTGGCGGGTGGGGAGGAAGGATGTTTACTTTTGGCAGTGTTGACATAAAGATAAAATCAGTTACTGTATTCGTGCCACAGAATCTTATCCAATAAGCATGCAACTTTGATTTACTAAAGTTCTCTTATTACAACTTCGATTTATAAAGGTCCGAAAACTGCAAAACTTCGAATAATAAAGGGTTTTCTGCCGAACCTTCGAATTATAGAGGTTAGTATTAAAGCTCAACAGATCCAAAAACTTCGATTTATCAAGGTAATATCCATGAAATCTTCGATTTATAAAAGTAAAATAACATGGTGGTAGGATAGCAAGTTCTAGGGGAATTGGAAAAATTCGATTTATCAAGGATTTCGATTTATTGAGGTTCGATTTATCAAGGTTCCACTGTATTAAAATCAAGCTCATCCTATCATCCTATACATCTATAGATAACCCATCACTAAACTCTATTTAATAGATTGGAGTTGAAATCGAATTGATTATTGAAATTAACTTTACCTTACTTACTTTACCTTATCTTTATTCATCCTTACTTTATTCATCCTTATCTTTATTCATCCTTACTTTACCTTATCTTTATTCATCCTCTCATGCTGCATTACTGTACCTTGTACTATTATTATTGTATATTGATAGCTGATTGATTGATAATTAAACTGATAATAAAGCTTCAATTGAAATTGATTGGAATGATATAAATAAAATGTATTAAAATCAATCTTTCATCAACCCTGATTCCGACTAATTATCTGGTTCATAAAATATAGTATTAATATTCATCATAATAATTATTGGTCATCATGATGTAAATCCATTAACTCCAGACGCCACTTCTCCATTTCCAACTTGCAGAATAAACCACTTACCTTGTGAATGTTCAATAATTTAGATTAATTTGCCCCAGCTTAACTCAGCGGCTATATTTCGTGACCAGAAAATTGTCACAGGATTCGATCAACTCTCAATACACACAAATAGTACTATCTTTCCCACCCATATGACACAACTTAAGCATTACTATGAGTGAAAGGGGATCCAAGGTCGCTTGAAATCAACAAGAACGAGTGTTTTCCTTTGGACTGTAATGTTATAATGATAAATAATATTTGAGACTTTGTACATAGGTAATCAACATGATAAAATGTAAGCCTGCAACCAAGCGTCGAAGAGGTACGACATAGTTAGGAACACGTCCGCCGCGACTAAAAAAAAGGTCAGTTCTGCACAGCAAGTTAATACATATGAATAAAAAAATGTAATATAGATTAGAGGGGTTTCTTCAAAGAGCTCTTGAATCTCATAATAACTTGTTAATAATTAAGTAACGCTGTCGAATTGAATGATCATATGAGTCATCATAGCATGAAAGGCTGACGTAGAATTACATAGATGCACACTATAAAAATATAAATAACATGAGAAATAGAAACTGGCGTGATTTTAGCGTCGCACTAAAGGTCGAATAAGACGATGGACGTCAGGTTACCGCTTCAGTCTGCTCCCTGCATACTGCCGTCCTCCGATAGACCTCCTCCGCAGCCGGCGCCAGCAATTCACGCCGCGCAATTCATTTTTCTGAATTAATTAGGTAACAGTAATTCAATTTATATTATTTAATTTGACTTTGGGATTGCCTGTAACACCCGACCGGACCGCGAGCGTAACCGAGGGGTTACATAGTATCTAGTCACTGATGCTCATCATTGTAGATCTAATTGACGACTGTTCCGGGTCCACTTTGCCACCTTAGAAGAAAACTTAGAAGAAAACTTTGGATTCAAAGGGTTAGTAACTTTCTTTTCCCACTACACCCCCGACTAGTGATGCATCCTCTCCAGATAGTGGACGTTGATGACTCTAGTGAGTGTAATTGTCTATTACTTATTGTGGTGTTTGAACCTACAGATATACCATTACTAAACCATATTGAATAGATTAAAATTGAAATCAAGATAGTAGTTATACCATACTGCTTGACCTCTCAACTTAAGCCTTACTTAAATTACAACTGTTTGTAGGATCAAAGGATTTTCAGCAGTAAATAGTAGGCCTACAGAGTTACTAGTAACCGACACCTGTGTGGTCTGCCTGCACATGCGGGTGCGGGAGTTACAACCCGTATATTTCATATATATTCTATATTTATGTATGCTCAGTGTTGTATGTATGTTGGGCGTACATATGTAGGCTTTTCTGTACCTATGTCTGGTATATATACCCATGTCAGATACCTATATAAGTTATGTGGTATGTATGTGTATTGCTAGAAGCGGTGTGCGAATTCCCTCCATACACAATAATAATTCAAAGATGGCGCCTCCCCTTTATTTATGAATCACCTTGCCTTTCTCAACTGTACATAAACAACTCTGACGGCTGTTTATCGTCAAGTAGCTTTGCAACTCTTATTAATCGTTATCTTATCGGCTAAATGCCAGCTCAAATTTGGCTATCTGTGATGTTATTTAGCTGTGCACTTAGTTTGGAATTTGGTCCATATTTGATGAGAGTTGGGTAGGGGAAGTAGGAGTGGTGGGGAGGGTGCTCTGGAAGGGATTTTGGGAGGAAGATTATTGAAAATTTTTGTAAAAGTATTAGATTTAAAAATATTTTTTGTTCAATATGTTTTTTTTCTTGTGAAGATTACGTTTCGGAGTCTCCGGTTAAGGAGTATAAGAGATGTCAGATCAACAATTTTAAACATACAATATTAATAATCTTATACACTTTACTGTTAAAATACTGGTTGAATATCTTATTAAGGGAAGTGATAGTCGTGAGCCGTTGCAGGTAGCCTATCTGTTCAGACAGATTAAGATAAGCTACGGGATAATGGACCCTCTTTGTAAGGGTGACCGATTGGGTTGACCAGCAGAAAGACTCTATTCTCTACCGTAAAACCACTTCCCGGTGGTTCGTAACGTATAACTGTAGGCCTATCTCATCAATCACTATCATCCAACTAATTACCCAAAATTGCACAGGTTTCAGATTTATGTGGGTTTCATCCTCCAAAAATACAGTGTTTGAACAATGGAGCATCAAAAACTCAAATAATCACCTTCGCAAAATCAACCACATGCTGTTGAATGGTGGTATTCACGCTGGATGTTCCACTATGCAAGCACCCCAATATATTGCAGACTCAGCAATAATTAATAATCTATTGCTTTCTACCTTGGCATTCACGAAAAAAATATTGGTTGCAGCCCCGTATCTTTTCTACGAAACAATCGAGTGGAAATTTCGATATCAAAATAATCGATATTTGGACCAAACACAAAAAAAACAAACCCTGAACCTTCCTAACGTTCCTTTCGTATCGACCTATCGACTATCAATTTTCTTAGTCAATTATACATAGAACTGCCGCCATATTATTTTCTAAAAAGATCAATTTTTCTTTAAATTTTTAGCATCGCGTATCAGTTTAAATTGATCAAAACCAGTTCACCGAGTCAACACTTTTCTTGTTACGTGTACAGAGCTCTGCTATTAAGATCTGGTTCACAGAGATGTTAGGAAAAACGAGTGATAATTTATTCATCATCTGCCATATTTGGAAAAAATTCAGCAACGAAAGGAAAAGTTTTCGTTTTTGAGCAGCATATATATCTATAATACTTAAACCTATATATATTATGGTTATTAGTTGTAGTCGTTTTTCATATATATGCAACGGATGTTTGAAACATAAAATGGATTTCTGGAGTGTTCGACAGGAAATGAGATTGTTATGTAACAGGATATGTTCGCTAACCGTAAAACAACAAAAATGTGAGACCCGGAGACTCGCTATCTGCTCAAGGTCGTTGAAAATTGTCACCAACGTGACTTACTTAAATCCATGAAAAATGACTATGTTGTTCAATTTGAATATTTTTTTCTACGAAACTTTTCTGATGCCGGCGAAGGTACAGGATACATCAATTAAGGAATTATCAAGAGACCGAGCTTGGCTAATGTTTGATATGCTTCTAAAATTTAAATTTTTCCCAATACAATCTTTATTACCGATTTATTGGTTCTTCAATATCCATCCAACCAACCTGCATGATCCCCAGTGCATAGAAAACAGATGCAGCCGATGTTTGTTGAAATTCACTAAAATAAACACATAATATTTGAACTATGTCCCCCAATGTCTATTTTTTTCAGCAGATAGCACATATTGGACTGAGGCTGTAACACATCCGTAGCTTCTGTGCAAGCGCAGAAAAATCACTTTATGAGTCACAATAGTAGCTTATTCAAACAAAAACCTAGTTATATTGGTAGGAAACTCTATAACAAGCAACCGAATTTTGAAAAATGCATCGAGTCTTGAAAATATAGAAATATTTTTAAAAAAATTGAAAAAATATTCAGCCTTGTTGGTAAAACTTTTTATAGTGTACAAGAGTTTCTTTCATATCAAAATTAAGCCTCACCTTAACTGATTGATATAGTAATTATGGTATCCAGTGTATAAGATTGTATGCTTGTTGATCTGACTTGTCTTATGGCTTAATGGGAGTCTCCAAGACGTAATCTACAAGAAGAGACCTAGCTCCAATTCTTCATGATCAATTCCGTACATCATTCTCACACATCCTATTGAATAATTCAGATTATATTCAAAATGAATGGAGTCATATTCATGCTTCTACGTAAACTGTGAGCCCAAAAAATTTATCTCTCACATTTTTACACATTCAATATTGATTCAATCCATTCACTTTTTACTTTCCAGATTTCTCAACGTAATTGTAACAGTTACAACAAGCAAACGTTTTTGTAAGTTTGAAACCTTTATTTGAAATTTATATCTGATTTTTACATCGATGAAAACATTTATCATCATTCTAATTTCATGAAGTAATCGCGTTACCCACGAATGATGACCCACATATCAAGCTCGCAGTACTTAATTTTTTAGCATTACATTAATTTACCTTTTACATTTTCACATTTCACATTTTTACAAAATATAGTATAGTAGACCACAAAAACTATTATATTACTTCTGATAAATTTTAACTAACACATTATAAACTTTCAAGAATTGATTTTCACACGTTAAATTCAATTTTCATTTCATTCAAATTCATTTTCATTCAATTTTTACCATTCACATCATGTCTTGTGGATACCCTAGCCTGAAACAGTCTAGGAAAGATTCCCCTGCTCTTACAGTGAATACTAAAGATATTTAACAATGTTGTATTGCATTAATACAAACTCGATTGCAGTCATAAACAATTGCATTATTACATCTTTCTGTAATATAATATTAGTGAATTTTCAAATAATTTTGCAATTGCAGTACCTATGCCATATCTATGGCTATGCCATATCCATTATCTATGGTTTTTCAAATATATTAGCATTGTTTACACTATCCTAAAACTTTTACAAGCAGTATAGATCACATCCTAACGGCTAATGGTTGCTTAAAAATCGGGCCAACCTCAGGCTAAAAAAAATATATAGGAACTATAATATATTTTATAACGTGTGAATAACATGAATAAAATCTCCTTTTTCCTCATAAAATCAGAACCCAACACATGTAAGCTTTCAACACTGACTCAACAAGACATTTTGTCATTGTCATTGGCTTTTTTTTATCACTGGAAAACAAGTTCCAAGCCACCCACTCAGTACAACAGTGTCTGTGTGGTGACGAATAAAAATTCCATTACAATCAAACAGGATTGAACCTATTTTCGCAACGCCTTGTCAGAGTTCACAAAAGTTTCTAAAGTTCTAACTTTAGTATTGGGCAAGTGATTAAAGAGAATTGGATTGATACTACGTGGGGAGTTTCTTAATAACTAGTCATATATCTTCGGTACCATTGATCTCAAGGGCTGGCTGAAAGGTTTCGGCCCAAAATACAGATATATTAGTTGTGTATTTTAAGAATATATAGCAGCACCGGTTGTGAAACTAAGCATTAAGCGCGAGACTTGAACTGGTTTCGAAGTTACTGCCTCACTTGGCTTAGTTCGCGATAACGTGTAGCATATTGTTCACCACAACGGCGGGGTCATCCTATTTGGAAGTGGCCTATCACTAGATGCTGGCTACAGCTGAACTTGTAAAGAGTTACAAGTGACTAGATTTGAACTTTGAGGAGTCTGTGACTGGAATGTTTCAGACATGAATTAATATATTTTCTTTGTGTATTGTCGTTTCTTCTTAATATTTCAGGATTTATTCTTTAATATCCTCATACTTGTTTTATATTCCTCAACTGGAGTCTCCAAAACGTAATCTACAAAATAATAATAATAATACACCCACACAAAACAATATTATTTATCTATTGTTGTGTATTGTAAATGACAAAGATAATGGAAAAATTGAACAGGCTGTCGCCCACAACTGCTTTCTTCACAAATTTTCAACACTGAAAATTCCAAATTTCAACACTGAAAATTCTCATTTTCAACACTGAAAATTCCCATTTTTAACACTGGAGATTCCAATTTTCAACACTGAAGATTCTAATTTTCAACACTGAAAATTCCCATTTTCAACACTGGAAACTCCTATTTTCAACACTGGAAACTCCCATTTTCAACACTGAAAATTCCTATTTTCAACACTGAAAATTCCCATTTTCAACCCTCAAAATTCCCATTTTCAGCACTGAAAATTCCAATGTTCAACACTGAAGATTTAATTTTCAAATTTTGTTAATCTTTCACAAGGAATCTCAATATGAAGTACAATTACCGACTCTTTCCAATTCAAAAATTAGTAATTTAGTTGTGCACTTCTTGATAGAAGCAGTGGCGTAACGTTTTCCAGTTGGGCCCCCCGCAACCGATTTTCCGGGCCCCTCAAATCATATAAATATCCCCCCTCACCCTTGCCACCCCCACCCCTCCCTGAAAAACTTGCATAATTATTTTGTGGGCAGTTATAATTATGTAAGAACTAAACACCTTTTTATAAATTAAATTTTAAAGTTCAATCATGTTTCAAGGGGGGCAAGTCTAATGATTTCGGCTGTAGCGTGCGGGCTTCTGAAAGATGGAAATAGTTGAGAGTTGATTATATTATAAATAATTAATCTTGAAACCTAGAAACCTTGAAATTGATGTCTTCCATAGGATCCACATTCACATCCTCCTTGTTAGCACCTTCGCTCCTTTTCCCAGAAAATGTGTTCTCTCAGAATTCGCCTCATTTGCAGACACGGACACAGGTTCAATTTTTAATAAAAAGGCATTTTATCTAAATTACCGCGAAATTACTAAGTCAGGAAAAGAGAAAAAAATTAAGAAATTTATTCTTAAGAGACAGAAGATAGTAAACTACTTATACAGTACTTGATCCTATTATAAGAAAAAAATTCAACTGCGTTGGGAGAACTGACAATTGTTCCAAAACTATTATTTACATACTTATACAATAATCACGTAATTTATCCGATATATCAAGGGTATAAATATTCCTTCTGAGCATATTGTTTAAAAATGTACTAGTCGATAAAAAATAGAAATAACTAAAGCATGACCGTACAACATCACAATATCATAAACGCAGTATGTTCAAAAATAGAATAGAAATGAAAAAAAATGGCACTCCAAATAATAAAATTCACGATCACGAACTCAATAATGAATAAACATATGGTTTACTCTAGGCCAATTTACCGGACACGTGTATCCAACAGGACGATTCAAAATACAATACTGTATGAAGAAAAATATTGACTTTAATTTCTACACAACCCCCCACTTTCCATTACTTCGTATATGCTAATATACATTGAGAAATTCGATGGGAAAATAATATTAATTTCCTCTAATATTTGCACTGTGGAGACATAGCCGTCATGATTTATAACAGTCTAGATAAGTTTGTTTGATGAGTGTTTTGTCCTCGGTATGTCTCCATTCCCGAAGTCACAACATCCTGCTTCTGAATTCCTTCACTATCTGCGAATTATCTGCTATCTGGGAATTAATTGATAAAGTAAACAATAAACACTGGCCTGACCACGGTAAGTAGAATACCTAAATTCTAAAATTCTATCTACCGTGGGCCTGACAATATTTAGCCAATTCATTCTTTCTATCTTCCTTCAGTGTTTCAGTTTTATTTCTTTTGGAAAAACATTTTTATTTCAGTCTGGGCACCGGCCATTTCTTGAAAAAATATATTTTCATTCCGGGCCCCCTTATAGCCCGGGCCCCCCCGCGCCGCGGGGTCTGCGGGGGTGTACGTTACGCCACTGGATAGAAGCATTCATAATTTTATTATTATACTCCAATAGTCCAAAGAAAGTAGATATGATTTTTAATTTTAATTAAACTGTATCTTGTGTATACTGATGTGACTGGATTCTAATATCGAAACTGAAAACTGTATTTCTATTTAAATTATTATTTCTAATCATTACTGGAGGGATGCGTTTCACATCTAAAGAGAAGCTTCATCTTTGTTTATTGTCATTGCATCTTATTCCGTGGTTTATTCTTGAATATACGCATAACCAATAATATCGTACATTATACTGTTCCAAATGTATACTGAACTTCTTGTAGAAATTGGAATTAGTCACTGACTAAAACTAAATTCAGGTATTTTTCATAAGATTTCTATGTAATTATCT
Organism: Conomelus anceps; assembly: GCA_948455865.1. Taxonomy (NCBI): domain Eukaryota; kingdom Metazoa; phylum Arthropoda; class Insecta; order Hemiptera; family Delphacidae; genus Conomelus; species Conomelus anceps. The sequence goes on along the minus strand of OX418226.1, from coordinate 20,699,706 downwards.
GGAGCTATATCCAAAGAACATTCTTGAATGTACTCATAACCAATAATATCGTACATTGTACTGTTTTAAATGTATACGTAGCTTCTGGTATAAATGGAAATTTGTTACTGAGTAAATCTAAATCCAGGTATTTTTAATAAAATTTCTATGTAATTATCTGGATCTATATTCAAAGAACATTCTTGAATATACTCATACTTAATAATACCGTACATTATACTGTTTCAAATGTATACTGAACTTCTTGTAGAAGTTGGAATTGTTCACTGACTAAAACTAAATCAGGGTATTTTCATAGGATTTCTATGGAGCTACATTCAAAAGAGTGCTCCAATAGAAAGATATTGGAGAAATTTCAATATTTGTTTTACTAGCAAGTGCATGTGTGTTGCTGTATATACAGCAACATGCAATATTCTACCTATTGGTAAGTACAATGTAAATATTATGGATTATGCTAACAGAGTACAGAACATTCTATGAAGAGTCTTATTGGCATTAATTTGTTATTCATATTGGAAGTGAGTCATTACAATTAATATTGATTATTCCATTATTCTATATAAATTATTTTATATAAATTCATAATGAGTATTTTATTTTTAATCAACGTCTTCAAGATTTGTAGCTTGATTCAAACTCCCTTTGTAAATACTATATGTGATACTATAAAAATAATTCAAAATTAATATTATACTCCGGAAATTCAGCAATTTTATAGGTTGTGACATATTTCCTACAAAATAGCTCCAACTCGAAGAATGCTATATTATTATTAATAATTAATTATCATTTTAAATAAATCCAATTTATTACATAATAATTTATCTAACATTTCTGATGTTATTCATGATTATTAGAGCTGTTTTTACAAGGTAGAACATTGATGACCTGAATTTTGAGTGATCTATGAGTTGAGTTGAGCTAGATTTTGTTCACATTTGAAAATTGAGTAATCTATGAGTTGAGTTGAGCTAGATTTTGTTCACATTTGAAAATTGAGTGATCTATGAGTTGAGTTGAACTAGATTTTTTTCACCCTTAAAAATTGAGTGATCTATGAGTTGAGTTCAGCTAGATTCTGTTCACATTTGAAAATTAAGTGATCTATGAGTTGAGTTGAGCTATATTTTGTTCACACTTGAAAATTCATAAAAATCCTAACTATTATAATGAACTTCAGCATAAAACAACACTCCCAAAATGCGATCGCTACAGTGATGCAGTCGCTCTAGTAACGTTTCTAGCTAGAATCTACACTGGTCTACGCTCTCGACTCATGCAATCACTGTCGCTCTCTATCTAGACGTGTGAACAGATCTTTGCTAGACGTTTGATCTATTCTTATGCTACTGTTTGATGTGTTAAAATCAAAAAGACCTGAATACCTGGCAGGTAAGTTTATATTTTCTGGAGATCAGAGTGGAAGAGATACTAGACATGGATCCCGGTTGTTGGTCGTTCCTAACCATCGCACAACAATGTACAATAAATCATTCCATGTAACAGCTGTCCGATATTGGAATCTTTTACCATCAGAAATAAAAAATATAGAAAGTCGCACCCTGTTTGGCGTGGCCGTTCTAAACTGGCTGGGGGCGGGTGTTGTAGGGCTGGCTTGAGCTGTAGTGAAGGTAACTTCAAATAATTGCATTAACACAAATCAGGTTGATTTTACTATCACAGTAAACTGAGTTTGTGAGTGTGGGTGTGTGTGTTTGTGTATGCAAAATGCTAAATGTTTTAGTGAATAAAACGATGGATTGAACTATTATTTTTAAATTTGTATTTAATTTAAGGGTTAAGCAGGGGTGCCCACAGGGGGGGCTATGACGCAGACTGCGTCATTGAAATTCTTGGGGGGGGGGTCCAAAAAAAGGTTTTGGGGGGGTTGGTAAAGTTAATTGAAACAGTGTTTAACGTGATGACATTCAAAAATATATTACAAAGTCACCAGATAGAATGTCAATTAATGACAATAGATTTATAATTATTGTTATAATACTATTGAATATGAATTAGCTAGAACCATGGGCGTACCCAGCGAGAGGCAGGGAGGGGCAGCTGCCCCCCCCCCCTGGAAGCAGAAAAAAATCTTTATTAAATCTAGTTGCTGGAATTTATGACAATTCTTGAAATAAAAATAATAATTTATCGTTACTCTGTTGTTAATCCAAATTATCATTCAATCGTACTCAATTATTCTATAGAAAGACAGAAAAAGAATACCACAAACAAATGAGTTGTTTACTAGTGTTTTTTCTAACAATCAATATATTATTAAAGAAGAATGGTTCATTTAAAGAAATGAATATTGTAATGATATTATTGTAGAAATATAAAAACCAATTTTCTTCATAGACTCATCTTTAGTCATGATTGTAAATTACTCTGCAATTTTGAAACCCGTTGTCAACGTTCTACTAAGTAAAAATATGGATTTCATTATGGTGAGGAAACATATTGGTATAATCCTTGATGTCATCAAGAAGCATTAACATGAAATTGAACATTTTTCTGATGAATTACATGAAAAAGCACATGATATCGTGGAGAAAGTCAACGTTAAGTAGAGCTAAATTGCCTTAAACAGTTCCTCGGATTGTTCAAAAGCAAATACATAAGAAGTAATCCGCCATCTGAGACTGTAATTGAATTCTGAAAACGGTCGTTGATCATCCCTTGGCTTGAATTTTCAACTCAATCATTGAATGTTAGATTCTCAAACGAAAATGCAGCTGCTTTTGTCTTATCCCATCTTCATCCTTCATACATGCTAAAATGTAATTCAAAAGATTTATAAAAAATGTCACATCCTTCATGGAGTTTTATCTCTGCAGAATTAGATTTGGGGTATAATCTGTTGAGAAAAAAGGATTTAACTGGAGACAAATTAAAGGATACTGAAGTGACTGCACTTTTGGAGGAGGCTAATACTTTTTCCCGCAACAAGGCATGCACTCTTCATTTTAAGTGGCTTCCCATCTACTACGGCTACTGTTGAACGATCTTTCAGTACCCTTCGAAGGGTAAAGACCTGGCTTAGAAGTACAATGGGAGAGGGCAGATGGACTGGGTTGTGTTTGATGAGCGTTCATAGGAAATTCTTTGAGGAAAATCCGGTCTGGATTCAAACGAGAGTTTTGGACAAGATAGTTTTCTACGAATCTAAGAAAAATGATAATAGTATAAGTAAATACAAGACATGTTACAAGAATAAATTTTTTTTTCAAGCAAATAATTGTAACATCTTAGTTGATAAAGCACTACTGTAATAACACATAATTTCTTAAAATGTTGGTTTCATCCATCTTTTCTGTAGTAAAATGTCACAACCTGAACGACCATTCCCCCCCACCCACCGTTATGATCCTGGGTACGCCCTCGGCTAGAGTAGTTATGTTTAGGATTTGTGCAGGAAGTTATTAATCAAGCTTAGCGAGATATAGACGTGAGAGCTAAGAGTGAGGGGCATGGTATTAGTTTTAGAAAAAATACGGGGGAGGCTTATTTTATCGCATTTTTTTTGGGGGGGGGGGGTGGGGGAGGCGGTTTACTTTATCGCATTTTTGGGGGGGGCTGGTGCTCAATTTTTAGGGGGGGGGGGTCTGGTGATCAATTTTTAGGGGGGGTGCGTCATGAGGCTTTGGGGGGATGGGCACCCCTGGGTTAAGTGTAAGAGAGGACCTGCGAGTCCTAACTTCGCCCAAATAAAGACATTTTATCTATCTATTTTCAGAGTGACTTTGGTAGGGTATCAAAAAGGTTATTATTCCCCTACACGGCTTCTACCTACTTAGTAATTGATTAATCTACTGGATTTGTGAAATCAACATTGGTACAATTCTTGAAGGCATTCGAGATCGAATTCTCGATCAGAATGAAACTTATTAGGAGTTAAACGAGTAATTTGAATTGGAAACACCTTTCAAAGTAGGAGGTTCCAAATCACTGAACCCCTCTATAAACCAGCTGTTAACTAATTTTGCAATGGATAACCAGCTCGTAAACATGTCATTCAGTTTCAAGATGGTTCATGATAGATTAGGCTTCTGTTGTATCCTACATTTATATATATATATATATTTACATGAAACACAACTAAAATTACATACCTATAGATAGAATAATACACCTCAATACGATTCAAAAATGAGGACCACTCTCAATATAATATACCCTATATACATAACACATAATAATATACTCTATATGTATATATCTAAAATATACAGATACATATCTATATAAATATGAATCCTGAAGGAATATTATATACTGTAGCCTACTTTGTAAATGGCACGTTTTCCCAATACAGAATGCGTGAGTTATAAATTCGAATACTTGTTGAGTTAATACTTGTAATTAATTTTATCTTCAAATCATTAACAACGTTTCTGTTCAATTATTGTTGCAATGTGTGTAGAAGACGTGATGATTATAAATGAGAACATACGTGAGAATCCACACTCTTTCAATGACTGGTCATCAAATGCATGCTACATGTTGCTGGGGTTAAGAGGCAAGCGGCAAGGCATGCCCCAGAAAATTCTTCAGACGTGCATCGAATGTTGCAAGAGGGAAGGACAATGCAAGAGGCAAATTACAAGAGAAGTTGCAAGAGACAAGTTGAAAGATACAAATTGCAAAAGAAGTAGAAAGATGCAAGTCGTATAAGGCTAGTTGAAAGGAAACTTGAACAAGAATGGAACAAGTTGAAAGAATCTTCTAGGTACATTAGTGTTGTGGAGAATTGAATGCTTTAACAATCCAGAAATCAATTATTTTGTGATTTTTGGGGCATCAACAGTTTGAATCCAAATTTTTTATGTAAATTGGATAATAGATGATTCCCGTAAGCTACAGCTAGAGCGAAACTAGTTGCTTAGATCGGTGTCAACCGAGATTACACTAGCCTAGATCGATCTGTACTGAACCCAGTAGTGTCTGATAAGTCCAAATATTATACTCGAACTTACATTAGTGTGCCAAATAAGTGTTTAAATTCAAGCATAATTTTATAATATCCATATTCAATTCAGGAGGAGTGGAAATGGAACTAACTACACGTATTATTTTGTTTGTCTCCTTCTTTTGGACCATTATCTAGTTTTTGTAATATTCTTTATAATTTAGCTTTTCTGTGAAAGTTCTTCTTCCTTCTTGTGTAAAATAAATGTCATTTGTCATTGGAATATAAAACATCGCAAAGAATGCTTGTAAATATGAATAAAATCAATAACTGCAGTTTTCGACAAGATGTGGAACGGAATGCGATGTGGAATGCAATAAAACTGAACTAAATTAGGCAATTATAAAGCTTTGATTCCATATAATTCGATATAATTCTTATTAAATCGCAAACTGAACTGAAATCAGTTTGGGAGATTTCACAATTCAATAAATTAATAAATAACATTTTTATAAATATTACAAATTGGAAAATCTTATAACAATGTCAAACATAATCAATGATTTTGAGTTTTCTGTTAATCCTATAAAAATTATGGTGAAGACCTACGCTACTGTGGATATTGGCCTCTGCTTCATGAAAATCAACAGATCCTACTACACAAAAATTTCCAGTCAGCGCCAGGACTCTCCACGAATCTCCTAATTGCCGGTCAGGCGTCCATAAAATTTTGAAATTCACACATCACCGCTTTTGGAAAGCAGTTATAAATATCAACCCATATAAGGCTAGAGACAACCAAAACAGACAAAATCATCCTCATAAATTCTCAAGGTCCTCCAAAGTCGTCATAACATCACAAATGAGGCTACTATAAAAATTCCACTTTGCTCGAAAAATGGTTTTGTAATTTTTTGTCCATGTAAGAAAAATTCACGTAATAAATTCTGTCAAAAATACCATCAAAATTACATTTTCAAGAAATGATTTCTAACTTTTTAATCTAAGTAAGAACAATTCACGTGATTATACTATGTTAACGAAACATTTTCTGTCGTCTAATTACTGAAAACCTCCGTCTGGAACAGCTGTAATGAGATCTTTAAATTTGGTTAACTGATTACAAAGCAACGTGAGGAATCCCAATGACAACATTTCAACATTCCATCTGTGTCAAGATGGTGATGAACAATTCAACGAAAGATAAAATGTATAAAAACAGTGTTAGAGCTCGTCTGTATTCACACTCAGGCAATGTGGCCGGTGTGCTTCTAGGCTCACAGCCTAATCCGTCGGCTGATTCCACCAATTAACTTCCAGGTTGCGGTTAAACATGTCTATAGAATATCACGCGTTTCAACTTCCAACACGCATCGTTAATTGTCATTCAAACTGTTTATGGACTTGGAATTTGAAACGGAAAATAGACTGACACAATATCAAGATTTTTCTTAAATAATATTTCATCAAGCACCTGTGTTTAAAATTATCACTCTTATTAATATAAATAAAGATCTTCTCACATTAAATACTAACTTACACAATATACGTCCATCTGCATTCGATGTTTATAATAGGTCATTTACCAGATTAACCTTAAACAAACACCAATTCACATATATCGCATGGAGTACCTTGCCAATAAAGTCCTCAATCACTTCATAAATAGTAGATTTACTAAGAAGCTCAGCAATGAAATATATGAATGAATAAAAACTAACATTACCTACAAAATAGTTTAATGTATTCTTAATAACATGTCTCCCTTTCTTTTCCTGAATTTTCTTTCTTATTTGTTCACTATCTTGCTTTTCTAAACTTACCTAAATATTGTACTCACTGCTGGCGATCAAGTCCTACTTCTGCCAGTAGTGCCGTATTTAATGTATAAATAGTTTTGATTGGATTTGTTATTAACTTTAAGTATGTTTGTTCTACATTCTGTTTCATTGTTAATTTTGTTTGTAAATATGGCAAATAAATGAATTTGTTTTTTTCTCCCTTGAAATCTTCGAGAATCAATTAATTGAACTAAAATGCATCAATCACCATTATCCAACTCACTACCCACGCACAGGTCTCTTAACTATGCGATCTTAATCCTTCGAAAAAATATACAGTTCAAGACGAATTGTATTAGTTTAGAGGCTGGAAGCCTCTCATTGGTCAAACTCTGCTTTGGACGCCTGGCATTGGCTGGTACTACACCCGCGCATAAGATTAGTAAGCCACCTGCAGAGCAAGAACTTAGCAAAATGAACTCTTGATAAATAATAACTTGGATAAACATATAGGAAACAGGTTATCGAGCACAAATCAAAAATATAATGAACGCGAAGAGTATTTTACATTTTCAATTAAAGTGAAACTAGAACTGAGTAGCTTGATATATAGCTCTTAAATCACAGTAGCAAGCAAGGGATCCTATTTATGAAAGGAGGAAGATGAAACTCAGTTTCATCATACATTATTCAATGTATTTTAATAATGTACATTATTCAAAACATTATTCAATGGTTTTGAATTTAATTTTACTTTGGTTTTCAATATAATTCATTTTTATTCAAATTTCTTAGTCACTAATATATTTCTGGTTTAATTTATTCAATTTTTGGGGTGTGTGAATTAATGGGTATCGAAAATTTGTGATAGAAAAAATAGAAACCTGGCATGACCTAATTCATGATATAACAAGTTTACTAGTTTCGAATTGATAGAAATTGGATTTTATTATTTTAAACTATCAATAAAATCGTTCTTCATCACTCAAGCTATTTCCAAAACTTCTAAAATGTTTGATTGTCTGCCTTTCTTATTAAAATGAAGAATTAAATATCAGTTTTTTTTTACCTTGGATTTCTAATTATTGATATTGTATTGATAATGTTTTAATATTGTATTGATATTGTATTAATATTATATTGATATTGTATTAATATTGCATTAATATTGTATTGATATTCTATTAATATTTTTATGCCACGATTGTATTATGACTGCCTTAAAGCAATGGGTGACATCCGCGAGTGTTCTAAACATCTCACGAGCTGCTTTAAAGGACAAAATACAATCGTTGCAAATAATATTAAATTTCATCTCCGATTACCAATAAATAACATTCAATTCAACTTACCAATGAGTCAAATAACTTGCCCAAATAATCTACAATGGCTGACTGTTGTTGACAGTTCCGATTTTAAATCCAGTTTGATTTCAGAATTTTTGAATCAGCTGATTTGACTATTGTATGATATATATTTTGACACTGTTCTGAAGAATCCTGAGTTCTGATTGATCTAGGCTCCTGTATTGAAAGGTGACAGTAGTGTAGAAATAGTTTCATTATGAAACTACTCTCATAAGACGTGAATAAAATGAGCTTTATTGTAATTACTTCCTAGCCTCTTTCATCTACTTGTGAACGTCGCCGTGAATAAAAGTATATGTCTATTTCTATATTATTAAAGGAAGATTACTTATAATTAATTTTAAATTTGGAAAGACATTCTCAGACTCAAAACAGAAACAATGGTAAAGTAAATCAATCTAATATCAAAACTGGCACTGTAATTCTATTTGATACAAGACTTTCACTAACTTTTTTGGAGATACTGAAGGGATGTACTTCTAATGAGAAGCTTCAGCCTGATTCTCCATGAGGCTGATGAAGCTACTCTTTAGAAGTGAAATGCATCCCTCCAGTATCTCCAGTATAAGTGTGTGTGTTAAATAGAAATACAGTGTCAGTTTTGATATTTGATTGTTCATCAATAATTTGGTCATGAAAAACATCACAGATAAAAAATCAACTTTTAACTTTGCTTCAATTATCAGTAGTTATTTATAAGCCACCTTTAGCTGATGTCTTTTTTCAACAAGCCACACGCGTAGATTTTTCTTGCAAAGGTAATTTTGATCTATTAAATCTCCTTGCAGATGGTTTACTCAAACTGAACAATATATCACTGTCTCCAGCAGCGATCTGTAAAGTTGCAGTCATTATCAATCTTGAGGAAATATTTTAATTGATCTTCACTTCTCCAGAGAAATATTTTTTCCGCCAGACGTCTTTTAATAACTCCAGTGCTATTCAGAAATATCAAGCATTCCCAGGCTTGATTAAAACATACTAACCTTCTAACAGCTTGCAATTAATCAGTTGATTGTCATTGAAAATAACTAAGATGATAATATGATTAAAAAAGCATTTCGTCTGATCAATTATTGTCATTGGAAATTGACATGATAATAATATGATTAAAGACATTTCCTTTGATTAATTGTTTGAATGTAACAAGTTATGGTAGTATATTGGCATTTGGTATGATTAATAGTTTGATTAACTGTGACAACATGATCTGGTAGCCTTATTGTAAAGGGCAGCAGCATATTGTTTTAGAATGTCTCATATCAGGGTTGAACGATAGAGGACAAATTGTCCTAACTCCGCCCTTAATAGAGGCAATTAATCAATCAAGCTCTGTTAGAGCTTGAAAAGATTGAAACTATATCCGGATGCAATTATTGAAGTTTGATCTGATCAGATTGCAATTATTTTCAATTAGTTATGTGATGAGACAGTAATAAACGTTGATTTATTTGAAATAAGTTTTGAATTATTAATGTGAATTGCTTACTTACTGAATTGTCTACTCACTTATAAAAAATCTAACCTTTGTCAAAGTGAATCCAGTTTCACAAGATGTCAATAATTGACAAGTTATTTTTGGGGGCTGAAGCCGACATATTTCTGAAACCTGTGCGTGAGTAATGAGGTGAATTGGATCTACAATTTTAGGTGGGTTTCGAATCACCGAGAAGTGACACACAGCTGGCCAATCTAATCGGTCACCCTTTCAAAGATGGCTCAGTTGTTTGTTGCTTATCTTTATATGATTGAACAGATACCTGCTACGGTTCACGGCTATCACTTCCCCCACGGTTATGTTGTCATTAATTATAAAGTATTCCATATTTATTAGTTATTTCCATGCCCACCTGTTACTAATTGCCTATAATTGTTGTGACAAGTATTTGAATTATTTTTTGAGAAAAAAATTCGAAACTGCTTTCATAGCTATCAAGAGCTAGGAGACTATTTCAGAGTTACAGAGTTTAGTTGTAAAGAACCAATAAAGTTTTTTTCATATTGAAACTCAAACACTCTGTTCTGTTTGTAATGTAAAGGTAGGTACTTAAATAGTTACCTGCAATAAAAGTACAGTGCATGTTCCAGTGTAGAAGACGACTGTATTGCGTATTTAGAATCTGCAATTTTACTTGCAGATGTAGCTGCATTACACCCGTCGAATAGTAATGAGATTATTTAACGTGAGCCAAGGCTATATTTCAAGATGGCGACCGATACCGATTAGACCCCAGATAACCCTTGCAGGTCAGCCAGAGATCTCCTTCCCTATTGCCAAGATAATTTCGCACTTGTCTTAATTTCTTCGCTTTTGAAAACAGTGGCTCAGCTACTCCTTCTTACTTATTACCTCGGTGAATATGCTGAAAAAAGTGATATTTCAAGTATCTTATCATATTATTTATTTAGGTAGATAAAATAACAATAATTAATGCAAAGGTACGACAGGCAAAGTCAAAAATTGCTCTCTTTAGCTCTTTATAAGCTACAGTGAAAGAAATATTCGAAACTTTCCTAATCAAAGATCATGGAGTGAGGAATACTCTCTTAGAATACTCTCTTAAAACCTGTTACATCCTGATTTTGAAATGAAAATATGCTTTATTAGGCGGAGTTGGGACTTAAGAGTCCCCTCTACCTCTTCCATATCAGGACATATCGCAGAACAAATTTTAAATTTTTGCCGAAGAAAAGCCACATGAAATACTGTTTGAGATCTCCATAATGTTCGCATTTACATTTTTTTTCGGGAGGATGAAGCCCACATAGGTCTGAGACCTGTACGTGGGTAATGAATTGGATGATGGTAATTGATGAGTTGGACCTACAGTTTTAGGTGGGTTCCGAACCACCGGGACGTGATTTTACAGCAGAGAACAGTCTTTTTTGCTGGCCATTTTACCTATCCTAGTATCTCCATTTTATCTTCTTAAGGGAAGTGATAGCCGCGAGCCGTAGCAGGTATCTGTTCAATCAGATAGATATAAGCTGCATTCTCGTTGGTCCTGTTTGTAACGGTGACCGATTAGATTGACCAGCAAAAAAGACACTGTTCTCTGCTGTAAAATCACTTCCCGGTGGTTCGGAACCCACCTAAAACTGTAGGTCCAACTCATCAATCACCATCATCCAACTCATTACCCACGCACAGGTCTCAGACCTATGTGGGCTTCATCCTCAAAAAAAATATCTCATCGATGTACAGTTCTGTATTTTAGTTATATTATAAATATATGCCAAAAGCGATATGAACAGTTTACTTTTTCATATTTCACTTATTCAGACAAAATTACAAAGGCGTAACATACTTCCAAAGTCCAAACCGCCTTTCACAAATTTCAGGTTAGCTATAACAAACGTTAGCTATTGCAGACAATTTTACAGATTACAGATATTTTCAATAATAATGGCTGACTGACTTCCGGATTTTTCCATATCCGTTCGCCATATTGATCATGATGTGACAGACTTTACTGTAATTTTTACAGGTTTCATTCTATTTGACAAACTATAGTCAAAAGTTATTCAGCATTCTTCTTATCTAGGATCATAGTGTACATTTTGAGAAGGAAAGGAAAACACCTTTCCTAAAGGATGTGAAGGATATTTCCTGTAAATTTCCGTTGCAAAAATAAAATTAACGATTTTTTATTATTATCAAAACAAAGTTGAATTTCAGTAGAAGCAGAATATTTTCAATAAAAAAATATTCCTTATTTTACATTATTGGGTTAAAAGTACTTGAAAATCTTTAGTTTTCATTTGAAAAGTGAGAATTTTTTTGAGAACTATTATAAAAAGAGAAAAGGGTTAATTTTCACTTCTTTTGAATTTTAATAGTGGTAATCGCTAAAATATTGTAAAAAGAGTGTTAATTTTTACTCCTTTTAAATTTCAATAGTGATAATCGCTTTCTATAATTATAACTCAATATTGAACTTTCTAGTAGATTTGGTCCCAATAAACATTATCTCTCAACTTTTTTAATTTTTCAATGAATACACACTACAATATGAGACGAAAGCTTGAATAAATTTGCGTGAATTCAAATAAGGCTTAGGTAAATTGTAAAATAATTTGAAATAACATCATTCTTTGCAATGATTATAAGATTGCATCTGATATTGCAAAGATTGCATAAATATCTCATATCAGACCTACTTTGAACGTAATCTTAAGCCTCAAATAATTCATACTGAAAATTCAGATGCTTTTAGATTCTAGCATAGATAACATATTCTATTTTATGGACTCAACAAGCAATAATTACGTCAATATTCTTTTGAGATGTCCTTTCTCTTTTATGAAGCTACTGATGCTAGACTTCTGCTATATTTAAATGTGAAGCTGTGGATTGAATAATAATTATGCTCATAGGTTAGCGTTCTCGATATTACAGAATGGTGATGAAACTATGGATAGTTATATGAGTTAGTTATATAGTTATAGTTATATATGTATATTAAGATAGTTATATTGTAGCAAAGTGAATGTATAACTTCAATGAATTCAATTATTAATCGAACGTACCGTGCAGTAATGTAGGCTACATAATTACTGGATAGTACAACAGGTATATGTTTCCCAAGATATGACGTTCTCCGTAGCAAACCAAAGTTGCCTACGGTGTTTTTAAATAATTATTATTGTATGATTATATTATGGCTAGCAGGTTGCCCGAGTCAATTCAATCTGCAAAAAAGACTCTGTTCTCTGCTGTAAGATCACTTCCCGGTGGTTCGGAACCCACCTAAAACTGTAGGTTCAACTCATCAATCACCATCATCCAATTCATTACCCACGCACAGGTCTCAGACCTATGTGGGCTTCATCCTTGAGAAAAAAAGATCAAAAAAAGCAATATGGATTTCTAAAGTGTGTAACAACCTTCTTTTATTCTTCTTCTTCTTCTTTCTCCTCCTACTCCTCCTCCTCCTCCTCATCATCCTCCTCCTCCTCCTCCTCCTCCTCC
>OX418226.1:20591526-20686474 GCA_948455865.1 Conomelus anceps | reverse complement strand
GTTCATTTACTCATCAGTTTTCGTTCATTACTCATCAGTTTTCACCATGTTTTCCTCCCTCACATGTAGAAAATAATTTGTTTCTGATAAAATTCACTAGTATTATGATTTCGTCATTTTTTCTTAACAAATTGACCAAAGGCGCGTAGTGCAATCTAATAAATAATAACAGTTACCAACCATACCAGTTCTTAATCTCTACATGTAACACAGTAACTCCAATCAAACGTATTGTAAATCAATCTACTTAGTAATTTATATGTGGGTTGGAATCCTACATTGGAATAAAACTAGTCAAACTCACCTTGTAATCACATCGGGAATTATTTTTCCAATTTAAATTATATCAGAAATAAATTCGATCACATATTATATTTCTGCCCCCTTTTCAAAATCAAATCAACTTGTTCTACTTTATTACTTACTTTTAAATCGGGCAAAGTATAATTTTTTAGCGGAACCTTATCATTTGATTAGATTGATGTACTTTTAAATTGAGCCACAGAATCGAATAAATTTAATTCGTTATTACATGTTGAAAACAATTTGTTTCTGATAAAATTCACTAGCATTATGATTCCTCCTATAATACTTATAGGTTAGCGATGGGTTGATTTTTTTAAATAATTTCCCACTTTAATTCATTGGCTGCGTTATTGGACGGATGAGAAAATTGAGGAAATATGATATGTAATGTTGAAAAAAAATGTAAAAATGGTTGATTATTTCGCAGAGCACTTTTCCTCAATTGATATCGCATACTACGACGCTGTAGGTCGATCAAATCAATCGTGTATCAATATAATGATTGAATTGGATTCACTAGGAGTGTCCAGTCTGGTACTGGATAACAGTGTACGATGAAGAGGGAATTCATACCTACAGAAACCTGTTAACTTAATAAGATATTCGAGTTGAGAGATCCCTTCAATTCACACAATTATATTTTCTACACGTGTGGTAGGTAGGCAGCGGTAACAGATATACGCTAATATTATGAGATGTGCTTCCAGTTGTTTTACAAGCGTGATTTAAGCCCTGGGAGGAAGCGGGGAGTGGTTAGGGGGGCAAGTTGGAGAAACAAATTTATGACCCCCGGTTTTCACAGTAAACCGGCAGGCCACTCTCAGCAACCGATTAACAACTGAAGCAACACGTAATTTTCTTTTCGGGAATCGAATCATTATTGTTGTCCAGTTGTCTGTGAATTTTAGGGGGCCGATCAGGAAAAGAGGGCATAATCATCTTCATATTATGGGCGAGTTAATGAACTGCTAAACAACGCTACTAGGAAAAATGTTGATGTGGTGAAGGGAATAATTCGTCAACACGTGTGGATGATGATTTTTTACCGGTGCACCTTGTTTGCATTGAAGAAGCAGGAAGAAAATGAAGAAGAAGAACACAGGATGAGAAGGAGCCAGAACGGTAGGGTGTAGTAGAAGAAGACTGGGGGAGTGGGAGAGGACAGGATAAGGAGGAGAACACGAGGAAGAGGAAGGAGCAGAAGAAGGAATGAGTAGGAAACGGTGAGGAAGTAGAGAGGAGAAAGGAGAAGAAAAGAAAGTGAAGGAAGAAGAAGTGAGGAGCAGAAGGGGGAGAGTAAGAAGAAGAAGGGGAGGAAGAAGGAGAAGGAATTTAAGAAAGAAGAAAGAGGAAGGAGCAGAAGAGGGAGAAGAAGAACAAGGAGAGGGGAAAGGAGAAGAAGAAAAAAGTAGAGAAAGAAGAGAAAGAAGAAGGAAGGAGCAGAAGAGGGTGAAGAAGAAGGGGAGGGGTAATGAGAAAAAGAAGATGAATAGAAGAGGAAACAGAAGAGAGAAGACGAAAGAAGGAGAGTAAGAAGGGGAGGGGAAAAAGTAGAAGAGAAGACATAGAAGAAGAAGACATAGAAGAAGAAGAAGAAGAAAGTGAAGGAAGAAGAAGAAAAATAATTTAAAAAAAAATAGGCTAATGAAGGAGAGGGTGAAGAAGAAATGATAAAAAGAAGTAAAAGACGAAATAGGAAGAAGGAGAATAAAAGAAAAGAAGAATAAGCTGAAGATGAAGATGAAGAAGATGAAGAAGAAAAAGCAAAATACATGATAAGTAGGAAAAGCATAAAGTAGAAAAAGGAAAAGAAAGACGAAGAAGAAGAAGAAGAAAAAAGAAGAAGAAGAAGAAGAAGGAGGAAGAAAGAGAAGGCGAAGGGGGGGAAATAAGTAGGAAGTAAAACAGAGCAGAAGCAGGAAGAATGAAGAAAAATAAGCTTGAAGAAGAAGAGTGAAAAAAGGAGACGAAAAAGAAGAAAAAGTAAAAGAAAAAATAAGAGATTGATTTAAATTATGCGTTATGATGGTTTGCAAATTAGAGCCTGTCTGGCTGACTATCAGATTTGGAAGATTGTTTATGAGTGACTGGTGATTCTGAATTTTTAAAGAGCCAGAGAGAAAGAGGAAGAGTGAGAATAAATATGAGAGGGAGTGAGAAAAACAGTGTAATTGCAAGGAAGAAAGAGTGCCCAAAATGGTTAGCAGTAGCAACCACTAGTGTGGTCATTTTTAGGCCTGAGTTGAATGTGTCAACAGAGAATAACAAGCTACGCGACGAACGCCTAGACCAATTATTGCTATGATTTCTCATATGTATGTTCCTTATTCCTAGGCACAGCGATGTATATATTTAAAATTTTTCAAATTCAATATGGCGGCTAAATCTTTTCAAATAGAGAAAAATTATATCAATATGAGCTTCCTTCTTATATATAGTACTCTGCTGTATTCAAGCGATATAACAACTGAACATAAATTGGAATTTGCCATTTTGAATTAGTTCAATGAAAGCTGGAAACTCTCATCTTAGCTGACTTTTTCAAAAGAAATGATCAGTAGTCTAATACTCTTGTGGTAGTATATTTCAAAGAAAAAATTTGTTATCTTTCCACCGATAGGTTTTTATAGCTTTGGCTCTGAGAGTGAATTCAACAAAAACATAGTCGACACTGATTGCTTTTAGGAACTGGAAGTGTGATTGGAATATGGGCAATTCATTTACTTTTTGTCATTTTTTGCAAGTGAGATCTACTGTTCACAGAACTACTTACAACAGTGAACGAGTCTTTTTTACTGGCCAATCCAATCGGTCACCTCCTCAAATAGAAATAAAAGAGGGCTCATGAATCGTAGCTCATATTTATCTGACTGAGCAGATACCTACTGCGGTTTGCGACTATCACTTCTCATGAAAAAGCACACTCTCTGATTTCTTCGTGTGCAATACATTCCCCATGAATATTGTATTAAAATAAGATGTGTACATCTATTAACTCAAATCTCACTAGGATGAACCAAGATCATCTGATGATCATGATGTATGTATAAAATTAGATGAACACTAGACTTGTAATAGTATATCACATTAAAAGTGCGGGAAATGGTGTTTACCGTACGAGTATGATAAGTTAACACACAAGACAAAGTCGAGTGCAGTATTATCATAAGAGTACGTTAAACATCTTCCCCGACGAGTTACGTACGATATTTTTCGTCATACTAGTCTAAAATATAAAAAAAGATAAACTTTGAGCTAGTACAACAAGCATCAATCAAACAAAATCCATCACAGCAGTAAAATACTAGGAATACCTCTGAGATCAGCTGTTTTTTTTTCAAATTCTTGATCAGCTGGAATGCTGTAAATCCATTACCGCACTGAAAAAGGATGCGGTAATGAAAATCAGCTGTTCTTTCTGTAAACAGACATTTACCGGCTCGATTCAATGCTCGGTAAAGTGGTGAATATGTACGAGTATGATGAAATAGTTATTTATGTATTAAGAGCGTGAAGCGCGACTTTATCGCTCGAGCCAAAACATTTACTGCGCGACGCGTAGCGGAGCGCAGTAATTTTGCGAGAGCGATAAAGAAGCTTCACGCGCGAATTGCATACAATATTTTTCCTAAAACTGCAGTTCTGGATTCCAACACAATAAAAGCTTGTAGTTTGTAAAATCACAGACCATGCGCGGATTTGGTTAGCGTTCGCCTTTTTTGAGGTTATGTGAATTTCACGGATTCCATGATCCACCAATGAGAAGACATCAAAATCAAAACAGAAGCGTAAAGAAAACAGCTGGCGAGCGTAAAGTACTTTACCGCTTGCTGAGCAGTAAAGAGGTATTTTACAATTAGTTTTCAGTACGTAAAGAACTACTTTACGAGCAGTTGCAGGAAATAGTTATTTATGTATTAAGAGCGTGAAGCGCGACTTTATCGCTCGAGCCAAAACATTTACTGCGCGACGCGTAGCGGAGCGCAGTAATTTTGCGAGAGCAATAAAGAAGCTTCACGCTCTTGTTTTGGATTTCAACACAATAAAAACTTTTAGTTTGTAACATCACAGACCATGCGCGGAATTGGTTAGCGTTCGCCATTGTTAAGGTTATGTGAAATTCACAGATTCCGTGATCCACCAATGAGAAGACATCAAAATCAAAGCAGAAGCGTAAAGAAACAGCTGGCGAGCGTAAAGTACTTTATCGCTTGCAGAGCAGTAAAGAGGTATTTTACGATTAGTTTTTAGTACGTAAAGAACTACTTTGTGAGCAGTTGTAGGAAAAATAACATAATGTATTATTTATCAACTGATAATGAGTTAGATGAGTTAGTTATAAATATATTTATCAACTCAGTCCTTACAGTTTTATGTACTTAAGTTGAAAATATTCTGTCTTTAATCATTCCTCATTTTTTCCTATTTTCCAACTCAAGTCAGTACTCTATTCATTTATTCCTTATTTATTTGAAATTAATTTCAAATAAATTAACTTCTCGACATATTTCTCCAAGTGGCCATTTCTCATGCTAATTTTTTTCCATTCCATTAAACTGAAGCCTTATTTCTATGATATACGTAGCCATATAACATAATGATGTGTTTAATGCTACATTCTTAATGGAACTTGCTTTGTTATGAATGATACACTCAACTTCACTTGCGAACATAATTTCAACCTCTACACACACACATATATATATTATATATAGTCTATTTCTATATCTATAAAAGTCTACCTCTTTATCAGTTCTACGTCTTATATAAATTCTTAGATCCACAGTCTAGCGTACAGCATTTGTAATCCACTCACCTTGGGTTGGCTGATTGATTTTCATTCATCAAGATGATCAATTCTCTGCTATCATGATTGGTGACCTTGTTCGTTCTTGAGCAATATTGCTGCAAGTTCCCGCCGGTAATTCAAAATGGCAGCTACCATTTGTCATTATTATAGTGTTGTTTTGATACTGTGTATCATGCCGACACTGGACTATAATGATTTATTTATTTCGGCTCAAAGCGAAAGTGAACAGATTGGCATTGACATTAGTCAAGTTCAGAATTACTTTTAGTGTAGTAAATTATATACTATACTTTTAGTTTAGCTTATAGGATACTAGCCGGCAGGCTCGCTTCGCTCGTCTTAACCGTCTAGGTAGGGGCTCCTTCTTCTGGACCCGCAAGTGAATAAATCTATACAAAACCAGCTAGAGAAAACCAAAAACAAGGGGAATTTTTCACTAAAATTTCAGCTTTTTGGCAAATTTTTCACTAAAGTTTCAGCTTTTTGGCAACATGTTCTTGAGAACACTAAAAACCGCTAGGAAAACGTGAGTGTATTTTGAAGAAAATTATAATAACCTTTTTAAGTAGCCTATGCTTCTTAAACCAAATCTTGACATTTAAACTGAATTTCAATTTTATGGTCGAGTAGTTTTCGAAAAATAAAAAAAATAGAACGCTGGGAACACTCAGATTAATTTAATTTGATAATAATTTAAATTTGGGTAACTAGTGAATAAGATTAGTGATATTGTATTTAACTTTTGATCTGACTTGACTAGTCTACCCCATCATCGGAGTCTGCAAGACGTAATCTTCAAAGAAAAAAAAAATAATAAAAATAAACTTATTACGGTACCCACGCTTACTCACGATCTGGACTTCATACTCCAAAAATGAATATTTTCCAATCAATCAGTAGCTAGCTTCGTAAAGTGCGTCACTTATAAACTAACTCTGGATTCATTCAAACATGGTGAAACAACACTCCAAGATGCCAGGAGCCAAAAATTATTGGCTGACGTTTACGCCATCTTTAGAGTAAATTTCACATGTCGAAGCAATTTTTGAGTAAATTCATGTACTTTTTGTTACAATCATAACTAAAGTGTCTTATTATTTAGGGTTTGAAAGATAGAAGATATGAAATATGCATATGAGGCGAGTAGATTCATTGAATTTTCACATTTTTTGTGCCGGAGCATAATTTCTTCAATTTATTTTCATTGATCTTCTAGATAAGACCGGTATAATTTCTCAGAAGGTTTTCTTCATTCATCCAATAAATTATTAGTTGAAGACTGAAATCAAGTTCTCAATGTTTTGACACATTCATACTTGTTCGCTTTAGGTCCTCTACAATTGGCTTATAAAATCAGAAGCGAAAACTGAGGTATCGCGGGCGCAAATACTGAAATATCATAAATTAAACTTGCTTTTACAGGCTGTAGAATATGTAGTATTCCTATTAGAGCCCGAAACTCTGTAACTGATGCAGAAATCTACTGCATCAAGTGCAAGGCCTTAATTTTTATTAAATTCAAGGCCTCATTTAATTTCTTTAATTTCCTTTAATTTTTATAGAGTAGACTTTCTTTGTAGTGGCAAAGGTGATAAAGCGGAATATATCTGTAATTTATAAATAAATACTCCTTTCGCAGGACCTGCAAAACTTAGCGAATTTCTGTATTTTTTCAAATATTTATTAATATCTATAGGCTATATATTTTTTTTAATTTCTGGAAAAAAACACGAAGCGTTCTGTACTCTAGGGACCCCAAAACAAGTTTATATCGAGGTTCAGGGTGAAAGTAGCACATCACAACCAACTGCAATATTTACATTTCAAGAAATTCGCTCAAACCCTCCCCCCACGAAATTAAAATAATTTGAAATTAAAAAAAACTAGCTCCATACTCGCTTTTATCACCAAAAAATACTGATAACTAATCACTTTTTTCATATTGCACAGAAATTGACAAATTAAAAAATTTTCGACGCCATTTTGAAAATGGCTGCTTTTCTCAAAACGCACTGGTTTTTCGAGGTGGATGAGTTGAAATTCGGATTCAGCGCCTCAAAAACCATAAGGAACAGTCAAGAAAAAAAAATATTAAAGTTTTTTCCTGAAACACTTTTTTAGCACCAAATAACTAACTCCATAGGGCAAGATACAGCTTTTGACAACAATGGTTTTTTCTTGATATCTTGAAAATTTGTTGAGCTAGAAGGCAGTGCAATACCTTAAAATTTTTGACTCCATGAGCTCTATCTTAAAGTCTAACAATAGAACTAAAATTTTCAAATACAACCCTTTTTTTCTTGAAAACCCCTAATTTTGGCGGGAAAATACCCCCGAAAAGGGGGTTAACCTTTTTGGATTTTCCTGGCTAACGAACTTGTCCAAGCTATTCACAAGAGGAAAGTGTATACCAAATTTGGTGGAAATCGGACATCTCCTTCAAAAGTTATCATGCTATCAGACACATAGATATATATATATATATATCTACATATATAACATTTTGTGCCACTATGATTTTTGTACTCTGGGGGCTCCAAAACAAATTTCCATCATGGTCCCGGGTGAAAGTCGCACATCACGACCTGCTGTAATAGCTGAATTTGAAGAAATTCGCTAAAAGACCTGAAGTTGTCACAACCACATTTATTGAAAGTAGTGAAACACTATAGTTTAAGTTGTTATACCATTATCAAACTCAAACGAACTCAACTCAAACACAAACTCAAACTCAAGATGAGTTTGTTTGAGATTGATAATGGAGTGACAACCAAAACTAGTATCTCACGGTTTTCAATAAATGTGGTTGCGGCAACTTCAAGACTTATTATTCATTACAGACAAAATACATTGAATTTCTCACTAGTTTTGGTTTTTATGCCATTATGAAACTCAAACAAACTGAACTGAAACACAAACTCACAATTAGAATCAAACTCAAGATGAGTTTGTATGAGATTGATAATGGTGTGACAACCGAAACTAGTATCTCACGGTTTTCAATAAATGTGGTTGTGACAAATTCAAGTCTTATTATTCATTACAGACAAAATACTTAGATTTTCTCACTAGTTTCGGTTGTTATACCATTATCAATCTCAAACAAACTCAGCTAGAACACACACTCACAATTAAATTCAAACTCAAGATGAGTTTGTTTGAGATTGATAATGGTGTGACAATCGAAACTAGTATCTCACGGTTTTCAATAAATGTGGTTGTGACAACTTCGAGTCTTATTATCCATTACAGACAAAATTCCCACTAGTTCCGGTTTTCATACCATTATCAATCTCAAACAAACTCAGCTAGAACACACACTCACAATTAAATTCAAACTCAAGATGAGTTTGTTTGAGATTGATAATGGTGTGACAATCGAAACTAGTATCTCACGGTTTTCAATAAATGTGGTTGTGACAAATTCAAGTCTTATTATTCATTACAGACAAAATACTTAGATTTTCTCACTAGTTTCGGTTGTTATACCATTATCAATCTCAAACAAACTCAACTCAAACACAAACTCACAAATATACTCAAACTCAAGATGAGTTTGTTTGAGTTTGATAATAGTGTGATAATCGAAACTAGTATCTCACGGTTTTCAATAAATGTGGTTTTGACAACTTCAAGTCGTATTATTCATTACAGACAAAACACTTTGATTCTCCCAGATTGCATGGTTTTTTGCATGGAAGCTAGAACATGTGACTGCTGCTACCCTGCTGGTTTCGGGCTCGCTTCCCGATCTAGGTTTGGAATTTTCTACTTGATTATTATCACCTTATAGGTCTTGTCTATTTCTTCCACTCTATTATCGATCTATAACTGGAGCCTGCCTGGAACTCACTTTGATAAGCCTCGAGTTCATGTGTGAGAAACGTACAAAAAAAGAACATAAAATGCGTTTAGCAAAAAATAAATACAAAACTGTAATAGGCATAAAGCAAAATACGATATTAAAACTGTCATGATTTTACTTAAACTGGAGGAATGCATTTCACTTCTAAGGACAAGTTTCATCAGTCTCCTTCAAAGTGAAATTCATTCCTCCAGTTCAAGTGAGTAAAAACATAATTTTTTAGAAATAAAGTAGACAGCTTTATATTAGATTGTTCATCAAGTATTTCGCCATGGGAAACATCACAGATTTAGAGCTGAGGTAAGTGATAGCCAAGAGCCGTAGCGGGTATCTGTTCAATCAAGATAAGCTACGAAACTCCTAGACGCTCTTTGTAACGGTGAACGATTGGAATAGCCAGCACAAAAGACTCTGTTCTCTGCTGTAAAATCACTCCCCTGTGGTTCGGAACCCACCTAAAACTGTATGTCCAACTCATCAATCACCATCATCCAATTCATTACCCACGCAAAGGTCTCAGACCTATGTGCGCTTCATCCTTGAAAAAAAGAGCAAATTTATTAATGAAATTTTGGTAAAAAATTAACGCTAATACGCGGTTTGCACCGTTACGCCAGATCGGATTGCCCCACCTTGACCTTGTAAGCGAAAAGAACTGAAAACGATTTTTATAATTCGAGATTGGATACGCCTAGGTCGAATAAAACCTTAGATCAGATTCAATGTCACTGAAATGGTCGTCAGTTGAATACTCAGTAGCCTGACGTTAAGAATGTTTTATTATTTTTCCTAGCCCAATAAAAACTAAATGAAAGCAAACCTATTTGTATTCATATTGAGCCGGTATGCCTTACTGGAAAAGGCAAAGCTCTAGGCTAACCTTGACATTGGATAAAAAATTTGAAGACACGGTAGATTGGGCCTAAACAGGATATATGATGCCATTAATTTATTAAGTTCAACTTTTATTATGGCTCCAATTTGGACGCCGATTTAAAAAAGTTCGCTCTCGAGTCCATGTTCAATCTAGATTGGTCTCTAAATTTTCGTTTACGTGATTAAAATTAATTGATTGGACCGGTAAATGAACAGCTTGGAGAATTTCGGCTGTATTTTCTTTGTGGCTTAACCAAAATGTTTGTTTACGAAAATGTGATCAAGAATTAATAAGAATTGGATAGTAGTAAAAACTGTCGGGATTGATTTTGATCATTAAATTTTGAATGTCTCATTTAAATGCAGATAAACACAAACTTGATAATGTTTCACGTTTTATTCAATCAAATACTGGACTGTTACAATATTGTAGTAGCAGGTGGCCCGATTCAATTGAATCTGAATTTCTAGAATGTGTAATAATTTATCTACGAATTTAATTTAATAGTGTATTTTATCTTATCCCTTTTTTCTTCTCCTTCATCTTCTTCTTCCCTCCTTCATATTCTTCTACTTCTTCTACTTCTTCTTGTTTTTCTCTATTTTCTTCTTCAACCATCTCTTCCTTCTCCTCCTTCTTCCTTCTTCTTCTCCGTCTTCTTTTTTCTACTGCTACTTTTGCTACTTTTGTGACTTCTACTGCTATTTCTTTTTCCTTTTCTTCTTCTTTTTTTTCTTCTTCTTCTTCTTCTTCTTCATCTTCTCCTCGTTCATTTCTATCATCACCTCCTCTTTTTTCTTCTTTTCCCTCTTCTTTTTTTCTCATCCTCCTCCTCGTCCTCCACCTCCTCCTTCCTTCTTCACTCCTTCTTCTTCCCTTCCAGCTTCTCTTTTTCTTCTTCTTCTGACTGATCTTCTCGTGACTCTTCCTTGTTCTTTTCCTGGCTCGTTCTTGATCTTCTGACTCTTATTAATGTCCTGTCTTCTTCTTCTTCCATCTTCTTTTTTTTCCTACTACTACTACCACTACTACTTCTTCTTCTATTGCTATTTCTTGTTCTATTGCTATGTCTTCTTCTTCTATTGCCATTTATTCTTCCTTTTCCACTATCTTCTCAATTTTCTTCTTCTCCGTCGTCTTCTTTAGCTTCTTTTTTCTTGCTGTTCTCCGTCTTCTTATTTTTTTACTACTACTATTACTACTTCTATGACTTCTGCTGCTATACTGGGGAGAGAAATGAAGAAGGAGAAGAAGAACAAGAACAAAAAGAAGAAGAAAGTAAAGAAGAAAAGTAAAAAGGAATAGTTTTACTTTTCTTCTTTACTTTCTTCTTCTTTTTGTTCTTGTTCCTCTACACCTTCTTCATTTCTCACCCCATTTTTTTTTCTTCTCCTCTTAGATTTTCTCTTGTTTTACTCTCCAGCATTAGAGTATTATAGACAGATAACATCAAGTAGTTGTTTATTATATAGGATACGATTATATAATGTTTTAACAAACGACATTGTTCGTTCATGTGGTCCGTGATATAAAAACATTTTTCAATAAATTTAATTAAATAATTTAAAGAGGTTATTATAGAGGTATAAATTTATCCTTACCTCAATAAAATATGACCCCTGTCGGCAGGCTGACGAAGCTTCTTTTCAGAAGTGAAATGTATCCCTTCAGAATTTCCAATATAAGTGAGTAAAGACAATAAAAATATATTAAATTGAAATACAGTGTATTGATAATTAGTGTACTGACTGGTTTTGATATTGGATAAATTATCAATTACGAGGAGTGAAATGAGTGTAAATAAATGGTCAATAATTGAAAACGATATATTTATGGTCGATAAACCTCTTCAAATACAAATAACTGAACTTGTAACAATAATCAATAAACATAACATTTTTACAATCAATAACTAATAATTGCTATAAAGTTAAGTACACCTGAAGCTCTTGTATAACTAAATACTGACTTGTTTGTGAAAAGTTCTATGATAAATTACGGAATCCTGAAAGGCAGGACTGAGACTCTTGATTAAGCTGCTTAGATTTATTTTATTTATTAATTTTTCATTGCTGATGATGCCTATTTGAGTCCGAAACTTGTGCGTGGGTAGATGCCAGACGGAGGAGCGGGATTCGAACCCACGACCGCTGAAACGACAGCAAGCTGAAGTTGTGACGCCCCAACCAACTGCGCTAAGCGGCCCGCCAATATAGCAGTTTGGTGTTATAATTTATTTGGAGAAGACTAATTAATTCTTGAATATTTTCCTAGTTTTTTCACTACAATTCATTTAATGAGGTGATATCTTAGACAAATCTAATAAATTTTATAGATCATCAAAGCTATGCACATAGATATGTGTATGATGTGACGGAATTGTTACAACAAGTAATGTCCATATTGATGAATTATTATGAACTTCTAAATACATTGAAGCTAATAAAATTTAAAATAATATTCACAGTAAAAAAATTAACTAATACAATCTACAAGAGTGTACAATAGATTATTTACAAGATCTACAATTATTTTTTAATGTAATCTTACTAATAATAACAAGAAAAAACACAACAAGTAACAATACTGAACATTTAAAAGCATACTTGAAATAAAAATTATCACTGTACATCGTATTTTTGTGAGCATGAAATATTCTAGAATAATCAGCTCTAAATATTGTTTTTCATATATGGCTAAGTTTGTAATGGATTGCTCTCTAAAAATAAGCTTAAAACTATATAACAATGCAATATTTGATTCACAAAGCATTATACTTCCTAAAAATTATAGCTTTATAAATAAAAATAGCAAAATGTGACTATGAGCACCATTGTTACATTGTTTGAGTGTAAGCTCCCATTCTTATCAAACTACCCAAATCCTGGGAAGCTTTCATGATTTATTTTATTCAGTTTAAAAAACCATTTTGATTCATGTTTTGTACTCTTTGTTTCTCAAAATTGATGTCTTAAACAATAAAAGAAATTATTAATATTAATTAATCAATCCTTTGCAAGGCACAGTGCTAAATTTATTAGTATACTCGTTTTAAATATGGCAAGAATGTATTTTGAACGCTAATAATTTTAAATTTAATAAAATAACAAATCTACTAAGCAGTAGAAGCAGTTCCAAAGTTGGACTTATCACAGACGGAAAGTAAACACTTTCGAAAGTTCAATAACAAATGTTTTTTTTTACAGTTTAATAATAATATAGTTATTCTATTTGTATACTAAAGCGATCTATTTTATACCTAAATAATACTTGTGTTTATAATTATAATCTTAGAATAAAATGTTTCTTTAATATTATTTTGATTCATCAAATAATACCGAAGACTATTTAATATTTTCAAATAATAGAAATAATACTAATTTGTCAATAATTATCAACACGTAATATTATAAAACTAAGTAACAACATATTGGAAAACATATTGGCAATTTGAATGTCATTGATGATAGACTACTATTATGTTGATATGATATTAGCATATTAACAATCAGACTCTTTAAATTCCATTTATCGGTAAACGGTAAGGCTCAAAATATTATCAACAAAATTGGATGAACTGAAACGGTTGAAATAATATGATAAGCTGCTATATTTCTTCCAAAAATTTAGATTTTTCACTAAATTTTTAAGAGTGTTTTCAGGAAACGTTCACATCTGTATTCGATACGTTTGAAGTCTCATATTTACTAGACTCTTTTCAATTTTCACACCACATTGGCTGACTTCATGGTAGCCTTAGCGTTTACCGGTAAATAGAATTTTACCGGAAACTAAGACGTCTGATTGTTCAGAATTCAAATTTTTAAACGTCTATGAATATTTTGAATAGTCCAATCAGACGCCTTAAGTTCCATTCACCGGTAAACGGTAAGGCTCACAATGTAATCTACAAAATTGGATGAACTGAAATGGTTTCCAGAAAATATGTAAGAAGTGCATAATATGTAAGACTCTCATAGTTGACTGAATTAAATGAATTTTCCACCAGGTTTTCTCCTGTAGTTAGTTGTTGTAGTGGAAACGATATTGCTCTAAACATTATACAGTATCTGAATCAAGGAAAACATGTACCCTATTTTAACCTAATATTTTCCCACCAAATTCACAAGAAGTGCATTCTTGGTGATATGCACAGCATACTAAATTAAAACAGATTTCTACTATAATGGGTTGTTAGATCTGAATTTTGAATTTGAACTTGAACTAGATTGATTAGAACCAAAGTTGTTCAAACTTTAAACCAAAATGAGTATTTTTAAAAGGTTTGTACGACAATTTATTCTTAATATAGATGATAGATAGATAGATAAAATGTCTTTATTTCGCACTTTACAATACAAAAAGTGCTGTGGGCGAAGTTGAGGCATACAAGCCCCCTCTTCCACTTAACCCACAAGAATGACAGTGAAAATTGGATAAAATCATGCGGTTGAAGGCACTTTGGAGATTTTCTGTTCTGTTTTATATGAAAAGTATGAAAATTATTTTATTTATTCATTTTTTTAGGAATGAAGCCCAAGAAGTCTGAGACCTTTGTATGGTTAATGAGTTGGGTGATGGTGATTGATGAGCTGGACCTACAGTTTTAGGTGGGTTCCGAACCACCGGAATAGATTAATAGCTAATTTAGAGTATCGGGCTAAACCTGATCATTTTCATTGTCTAGGTAACACCAATACAGTTTATACCACAGGAGTGTCTGATATTTCTTTTTATTACAGTAATTAAATTAATCAATTATTTATGCTAAATTTTTCCAATCTATGAGTGAAGTAGCCTAAAATAAACATGTTATGATCATGTATTTCTTTTGTTCAATAAAGGCATTAATTAATATTTTATTTTTGTTCAATTATATGGTAGAAATTGTAACAGTACAGAAAGTATGCTGTATTGCAGATGTAAATTTGTATTCTATTCTAATTGTCACTGTAATTCGCAAAAAATACATTATTGGTGATACCCACCACATAAATCAGATAATCTTTCACTACATTTATTTCTAATAATAATTTTTATTGTACAATTAATATTCCCCAAACTATTTCGAATTCAAATCAAGAATAACACTCGTCGTAATATTTACTGCTTCACTTTTCACCAAACTTGGAGGAGGTGCACTATTAGGGACTACGACAGGCGGCAACTGTGTTACTGCAGTTGCATTCACTGGTGCACTTGTACTTTCAACTGCATCTTGCACTGCTGCAGTTGATGTGCACTTTTTAAAATGAGTTCTCATATTGCTCGACTGACTAAATCTTAGGCCACACTTGGAACACGCGTACGGCTTCACACCTGTATGGTAGTTCATATGCGTTTTTAGGTGGTGTTTCTTGGTGAACGATTTAGAACAGACATTACACGTGTACGGTTTCACACCAGAGTGTAAACGCATGTGTAGAGTCATGTTGGAACGGTCCGCGAACGCTTTTTGGCACACCACACACGTAAAAGGTTTTTCGCCGGTGTGAATGCGTAGATGCTGTTTTAGCAACATTTTTCGGGAGAACGATTTGGAACAGTGCGGACAAACGTGCGGTTTGACGCCTGTGTGAATACGTACATGCATATTGTAGGCAACGCGTTGGTTGAAACTTTTACCGCAATATTCGCATCCGTATTCTTTTCGGTTGCGGTGGATTTTCATGTGCGAACTCAGGTAGCCGCGATCGTTGAAATATTTTCCGCACTCCGGGCAAGTGGCCGCAAACTCCTTGGTGCCCTCGTGCACTGAGCGATGGTACTTGTAGTTGCGTAACTGACTGAATTGTTTGCCGCACTCGTTGCAGTGGAATGGCTTTTCACCCGTGTGGGTGCGTAGGTGAACCTGAACACAGAACAAAAAAAATCAATTATAATATTATTTTCCTTATTGTGGTTTGAGGTGAATAAAGTTTTATTCATCACAGATACAAAAAACTAAAGCTACATCAATATTGTGTTGCTTTCCAAACGTCTTTGTCGGATAATGGCTTGGACGCAGGAAGAAGCTCAAAGGTTGCTAGTTGGTATACACACTCACCTATGCAGCCAGACCCTGCGTAAAGGTGAGATTGGACTGTTAAGCATAGAACTTCAATTTTTTTCGATGGGCTTGGCATAGTGACAACTCTGTTTGCTCACTGAGGAAAGTAATCACAACCTACCTCTCTCCTCGTTTGCGTAGTACGCTCTTTGAACCAAAACATAATGTTGAGGTCTTAAGAGTCACCTACAATCGAAATCGTCTGTGGTACTATACGTACAATATTATTTAATGATAGTTTCTAATGCTCTAAAGCACAGAGCTAAAAAGGGAGAGATTTCAAACGTTTATTTCTTTCAAACTACTATTATAATTCTAACGTTCATAGGAAGAGTAAATTCAAGTATTACAAACAGCTGAATTATAAATTCCAATCCTTCAATGTCCCAATCATTCTTATGGAGCAAGTTCTGAGAACTCTGACGCCAGACCTGAGTTAGCCAGGTCACATATTATTATTATTATTATTATTATGTACTTTTTCAATAATGGAGTAGATGAGAATAATAATTGTATAGATTCGAAGGTTTTCAATTTATTTATTGATACTATCAAAATACAGCTTTATATATTATAAAGAAACATCAGTATTTCAACCCAAAACTGTCTTATTGCTGAATTTTTACAAGAGGCCAAATATTGGTAAGCAAAGGTTATGCTTACGATTTGATTAAATTATAACTTGAATCGTCTGGAAAACACAATTATTATCAAGTTCAAACGAAATGATGAAGTATTTTGATTGATTCTATCCGATTCTTTTCAAGATATTTCTCAATTTATGAATATTTTTAAAATCAAATTATACATGAATATATTCAATGTTTTGTGAAGCTCAAAGTAATAATTCCCATAGACTTACAATTTTTATTTGCCAGACAAAAATCAACATGACAATTCACAAATAAACTGTTGCAAATTTCTATAAAAAATAATCCGTTCATCACAAACTATGTATCACACGTTTTCGAGAGTGATCATCATTATTACGAAATATCACACCTATTTTTTAAAATAATTATAATTTTTCCCATAATAGCCTATAGTTTAATCAGTCTCTAGAACGCGATTAAAACTGAAAAATCCTTTAGAATCATTAAGGCTCTAATTGAAATATTAATTTATTGTGACAAAGATACAATGAATGTGAAGATGCGACTAACTCAATCCCAAAATAGCTCTTATCACAAAATAATTGAATATGTTATAATTGTCCAAAACAGAGAGGTTAATTCACACTAAATATGATCAATTATCAATAATAATTATTGATTTATTAATTTTATCAATCAGCTAGATGATGGATAAGTTAATCGGGAGCTTGATGAGTTGGGTTATGAAGCCTGCAAACAGTAGCGGAGCGGGCGAGTTCAATGTGACAGTGATTGGTGTAGGTCATGGCTTGCGGCGCCCCACTGAACGGTCAAGTTCAATGTCACGGTGCAGTGACTGGGTCAATCTCTGCTCTCTCTCACTCACTCTCTCTCTTTCTATCTCACTCACTCACTCTCTCACTCACTCTCTCTCTCTCTCTCTCTCTCTCTCTCTCTCTCTCTTATTCACTCACACCCCCTCTCACCTCTCTTCACACTCTCTTTCTTTCATCTTACGCTCCTTCAACTATTTCGGAAACTATCGAATAAAATTTCAGTTTTCTCTGTGCATTAAATTGATTTCCAATTTGCAACAGATGAAGCAACAAATTTATTTACTACTCTCAGCTGTTGGAGAAAAATTGTATTAATCTATAATAAATGCAGTAAAACTTATGGGCTTTGTCAAATAAAGTTTTATAAGCTATAATAAATAAACGATTGTGAACTTGAAATTACATTGTAAAGGAAGGCTTCTGTTCTTGAATTACCTGAATTACCTTCCTCTTCACCAATACCTGCAGGGCCGGATGGGTTGCGTCAAGAGATAAATTACACACAAAATAACTACAGAATAACTATATCACCAACTAAATGATCAAGATGGCACTGCAGGTCAAACAAGGTCTGTCATATTGTCTTCAAAAATTCACGTATCTCATAAAAGGGCTTTTTCTTAAGCCAGCACTTCAATTTTGAAAAATGTGGGTGTATTCATATTAGTCAACTCCTCAGGTAGTTTATTAAATGGCTGTGAATAAAGCTTTAACTAGTAACCAACTAGTTAAATAAATACTGGAGTTTAACCAGCAGTGCTCGTCAAGGATCAATGGATCAAGTATTGAATAAAGAGCATTATCAGCTCTACTTCATTTAGCTACTTTATCACCACCAGCCTTAGAAATCTATTTGTATTGGAAATATGTGTTGTTCTGGCTATCAGTTCTGAACTGATTCACTTAAAACTTCGATATAGAATAATGTTAATAAATAATTCAGTGGTTGATTTAATCTTTTAAAAGATTTCCCAATTATTTCTAGAGTGTAGTCCCATTCTCCCCGGGTAAATTACAAGCTAAATATCAAGTTAGCACTTGGATAATTTGAAATAATTTGTTAACTGTTATGGCAGGAATAACTCCAGATAATGGGAGCCTATGAATCGATGTTGCCATAACCATATTCGTTTAAAGTGAAATTTCAAATTCTACATTGAAAAACCTGTCGGTTATTGTAATTCAGAGCAAAATTTTTCAATGAAACCCAGATCTAAGCTGGATTTGGATTCTGCAATCTAATTGATGGAGTTTCCGCCTTTATGAACAAATAAATGTGTATTATAAGAACCGAGATAATAGATTCACTTATGATTACTCATACCCCACAATAAGTAATAGAATTGGCTAACAAAATGGATGTCTTCTTAAAGGTGAAGTACATCAGACGTGCTGTGATTGGTTGCCTACTGATACCTGACACACCCACTTGCAACAACATCGTTTAGCTCCTCCCATTGTTGACAGTGGGTGTGACACGCCTTACTAACCAGCCAATCACAGCACAGTCTATCGGGAGGCATTCATTTTGTCAGCCAATAGTATCACTCCTTCAATTTTAAGGTAAAAACTGATGTCACTCAAAAAATCTAGTTGTATTAAGATTGAGGATGTCGTTACTACCAAAACTCCTAGTTTCTTTACAAAAATAATAACTTCCAACTGTGGCTTTAATTAACAAAAATTTAAACTGATTCTACTTTATTGTATTTTCCTTTTCTTCTCTTTTTTTATGATGAAACCCACATAGATTTGAAACCTGTGCGTAGGGAATGAGCTGGATGATGATGATTGATGATTTGAACCTAAAGTTTTAGGTGGGTTCCGAACAATCGGCAAGTGATTTTACAGCAGAGAACAGTCTTTTTTGCTGGTTTATCCAATCGGTTACCCTTACAAAGGGAATCCAGAAATTCGTAGCTTATTTTTATATGACTGAACAGCTGTGGTTCGCAGCTATCACTTTCCAAAATAACTAGTTTGAAATGATATCGTGTAAAAATTCATAAAAATTTCTACCACAACATCAGAGCCATCAATAAAAAAAGGTTTCAAATAAGATTATGGATGAGAACAGTTATTCAA
Organism: Conomelus anceps; assembly: GCA_948455865.1. Taxonomy (NCBI): domain Eukaryota; kingdom Metazoa; phylum Arthropoda; class Insecta; order Hemiptera; family Delphacidae; genus Conomelus; species Conomelus anceps. Next base: position 20,667,053 of record OX418226.1, on the reverse strand, counting down.
ATAGCCTTTCCCACAAATAGTCCACGTTAATTTGTTGGCAAGAAGTGTTACGATCGTAGGTTGCTTGATAGATAAGAGATAAGTGATTGAGACATTTTAGTGCCAAAATTTATGGCTTTTCGTCAATGTAGTTCACGTTTTGCAGCTATGTATTTGGACCGGAAGTGACAACACAGCATTGATAGGTTCTAACTGAATCACGTTTTTATTAGAACGTCTGGTAGATGGCATTCATGATAGTCTACCAGTGATCGTTATGATGATTATGATGATGGGGAAGGAGCGAAAGGTGAAGGAGAAAGAAGGAAAAATAGGAGAAGATAAAAGTAGATGATCGAAAGATGAAGCAGAAATTAGTGGTGAAGGGTATGGGGGAGGAGAAGATGATGATGAAGAAGAAGGAATAGAATAAGATGATGGAACTATAAAGGAGGGAATAGATGAAAATAAGAGAGGTAGGAGGAGGAGGAGGAGGAGGAAGAGGAGGAGGAGAATAAGAAGGAGAAGGACGAGGAGAAGGAGAAGGAGAAGGAGAAGAAGGAAAATGATCGAATTGAATAGCTGCCTTCATTTCATTGTGAGAAGATAAAATGCAGCCGGCTCTCTCTCCCTCTTAATTCATAGAGAAGAAGAAGGGGAATAAGAAGAAAAAAAATGAGAAGAAGAGAAAAAGAAGAAGAAGAAAAAGAAAATGATCGAATTGAATGGCTGCCTTTATTTCCTTGTGAGAAGTTGAGATGCAGCCGGCCCTCTCTCCCTATTAATTCATACAGTTTCCTTTATTCTAGTAGAGAAATGTAGAAGAAAAGAAAGGAGAAGAACATAAGTTGGGAGAAGCAATATTGTAGAATAAACGAAAAAAGATAAGAATTATTGAACACAGCAGGAGGAGGAGGAGAAAATGGAGGAGAAGAAGAAGTAGAAAGAAGAGAAATAAATAAAGGATGAGGAGGAGCAGGAGGAGGAGGAGCAGCAGAAGGAGGAGCAGGAAGAGGAGGAGGAGCAGGAGGAGGAGAAGGAGGAGGAGGAAGAGGAGGAGCAGGAAGAGGAGGAGGAGCAGGAGGAGGAGAAGGAGGAGGAGAAGGAGGAGGAGCAGGAGGAAGAGGAGGAGCAGGAGGAGGAGGAGGAGCAGGAGGAAGAGGAGGAGCAGGAGGAAGAGGAAGAGCAGGAGGAGGAGAAAGTGGAGGAGAAGGAGAAGTAGAAAGAAGAGGAGAGGAGGACAACATGGAGGAGGAAAAAAAAGAAGAAGTAGAAGAAAAAATATGAGGAGATGATGGTAGAGGAGAGGAAGAGAAAAAGAGTGGCGAAGAAGATGAAGAAAAAAAGGAGAAAAATAAGAAAAAGGAAGAAAAAAGAGGAGAAGGAGAAAAAAGGTGAAAAATAGGAGGAGGAGGAAGAGAAGGAGGTGGCGGCGAAAAAGGTGTGACTAAGAAGGAGGAGAAGAAGAGAAATCGGGAGGAACAACTGTCGAACAAACATAAAATGATTGAAATACACACAGATGAAAAACAAAAATGATTGAACAGAGAAGGACGATAAGGTCGTGGTGGAGAGGAAATGGGCTTAGAAGAGTAAACGAAATAGAAGAAGAAGGAGAATATGCAGGAGGAGCAGGAGGAGAAGAAGAATTAAGAGAAGAAAAATGAGAAGTGATAGAAGGAAAAGGGTCGATGACGATGATGATGATGATGATGATGATGATGATAATGATGATGACAATGATGATGTTGTTGTTGTTATTATAATTGAGATGGCACCTCAGACCAGACCGACATTTCCTGATTGATAAAGAATGCATCACGTCTTGGCGCAGTTCCATTTTTCGCCCATAGCCTCCACTCCGATTGGTTGCTCGATGATATCGGTCATAATTTATTGTTGACAGACCAGTCACTATTCTGTTTCTCAAGAATTGTTGTTGTGACAGAACTCTATTGGAAAACGATTTAGAGAAGTGATGAAACAAGGAAAATAAATGGAATGAGAAAGCAGTCGAGTGTTGGCGTTATTATTTTTTTTATCTGGTCATTCTGGTTGGTCATGCTGATTGCGGAATTGACGTACTTCAAAACTTACAAGGAAATCAAGGGAATTTGGAGGAATTGTGATTTTTTTTTTGAAGGATGAATCCCACATAGGTCTGAGACCTGTGCGTGGATAATGAATTGGATGATGGTGATTGATGAGTTGGACCTACAGTTTTAGGTGGGTTCCGAACCACCGGGAAGTGATTTTACAGCAGAGAACAGAGTCTTTTTGCTGGCCAATCCAATCGGTCACCGTTACAAAGATGACCAGGAGTTTCGTAGCTTATCTCTGATTGAACAGATACCTGCTACGGCACTCGGCTATCACTCTGAATTTATATTATTCGTAAGAGTTTTCATCTAAATTGGACAGTTTCCGGTCTTTTTATTCTAAAAATATTTTTTTTTTCTTAGAATTATTCATTCCTTATTTTTCAACCTTGAGCTTTAAACAAGAAATATGACGATCAATTTTCAAAACTTTTAAAAATAATCAGAAAATAAGGACACAATAAGACTATAGTAATCTGTATTGTTCATCCACGTATTTAGCTTAAATTAGTACAAATTAATTAAATTAATTTAGTAATTTTCTTCTTTTTTTGAGGATGAAGTCCACAGTTGTGAGACCTGTGCGAGGGTAATGAGTTGGATGTTGTTGATTGATGTCAGTTGGACCTTCAGTTTTAGGTGGGCTCCCAACCACCGGAAAGTGGTTTTACAGCAGAAAACGAGTCTTTTCGCTCGCCAATCCCATCAGTGACCTTTACAAAGGAGTCCAGTAGAGCCTTGCTTATCTAATTTACTATTTTGCTAATTTGCTAATTTGCAAAGGGGTCCAGTAGAGCCTTGCTTATCTAATTTACTATTTTGCTAATTTATCTAATTTGCTATTACTTCCCAAGAATGATGTATTATTATTATTAATATTATTATTATTGTTATTATTATTATTATTATTATTATTATTATTATTATTATTATTATTATTATTATTATTATTATTATTATTATTATTATTATTATTATTATTACTTCAGAACGGCCTCTCATTCCTTTAGCTTATTCAAGCTACCCTGCTGCATCAAGATCTCTCTCTAAATACAGTTCCAGGCGGTCTCTAGGTTTGAAGGTGGTTTTAGCCAATAGTTCATGCTCATGTACATGTCAAAATGGCAAAACGCCTTAATAAAAGAAATTAAAAAATTATTATTATTATTATTATTAAGTATTATCAAGAATCGAGTATTTGGCATACATAGACTAATATAGGCTAATATTGCCTTCTAGATTACAATTTCTTATCTAAGGTTCTGGTCTTTTCACTGTTGATTATGGTATTTCCAGTAGCTGACACTGGCACTACTGAACTGAATGCATTCACTACTACTGTAAAAGGTCAATCTGATATGCAAATGAAGACAATGACAACTAGGACTATGTCAAAAATAATGAGCCATCAGACCACCTGGATAGTCTATCACTGGTTATCACTCACTGGCTATCACTCACTGTTTATCACTAACTGGCTATCACTGGTTAGCCACATGTCGCTCTAGTAACTGCACGCTGAACCATTGTAAATCAGGGTTCTATTTTATCCAACACTTTCAACTCTCACTTTTAAAGCGTGTGGATTCTGTCAGACATATACAACCATAGTGGAATATCATTATATATTGTATTATTATATATATTTAGTCAACTATATATTGGAGTATCTTAAGGATGTTAGGACACGGCTGACCCAAGTGTGTATAGTAAACGAAGCTTGCTGTAGTTTGATTGAATGCAACGATAATTGGACATTGATGATTGAGGATTGATGGAGGAAATGTGGAGGATTGGAACAGAAATGGAGGACGATTCTTCTTCTTCTTCTACTTCTTCTTGTTCATCACCTTCCTCTACTTCACCATCACCTTATTCTTTTTCATCTTATTCTTATTCTTACTTTTTCTTCTTCTTCTTACTTTTTCTTCTTCTTCTTCTTCTTCTTCTTCTTCTTCTTCTTTTCCCTCCTCCTCCTCCTCCTCCTCCTCCTCCTCCTCCTCCTCCTCCTCCTCCTCCTCCTCCTCCTCCTCCTCCTCCTCCTCCTCCTCCTCCTCCTCCTCCCTCCTCCTCCTCCTACTCCTCTTTCTTCTTCTCCTTCTTCTTCTTCTTCTTCTTCTTCTTCTTCTTCTTTCTCTTCTCCTCTCTTTTCCCCGACACCTCTTTGTTATATTTCTTGTTCGCCATTATTGCTAACTCCTACTTCTTTTTGGAGGTTGAAGCCCACATAGGTCTGAGTTTCAGGTGGTTTCCGAACCACTGGAAAGTGATTTCCTTCATCCCTTCTCCTCTTTCTCATCATGCTGCCTCTCCTCATCCTTCATCCCTCCCTTCATTTCTCTTTCCCTTCTTCTTCTACTTCTTCTTTTCTTCTCCATTATCTCCTCTTTCTCTTCCTTTTTCTTAACCTTCTTCTTTTTCTTAATCGTCTCCTTTTTCTTAATCGTCTCCTCTTTCAATTCCATCATCTCTTGCTCTTTTTGTTCTTGTTCTTTTCCCCTCTTCTTTTTTCTCATCCCCCTCCCCCTCCTTCCTTGTTCTCTCCTTCTTCTTCCCTTCCACCCTCTCTTTTTCTACTTCTTATTCTTCTTCTCCTCCTCTCTACTTCTACATAATCTTCTCCTGACTCTTTCTTGTTCTTTTCCTGGCTCATTCTTGTTTTTTTCTCGATATTTTTCTGTCTTGTTCCACGTCTCTCACTCTTCTTTTATTTCTTTCGACACTTTTCTTCCTTTCATTTCTCTACATTCTGTCCTTTTTCTTCCTCTCCCTCATATCTTTATTATTATACCCCTTTTCTCCTCTTTTTCTTCTTTTTATCCACCTTCCCCCTTCTTCTCACTCGCTCTCTGCTCTTCCTCTCTCCCATCTTGCTCCTTCTTTTTCTTCTTCTTTTTCTCCTCCTTATCCTCCTTCATTTTATTATTTTTCTCTTTTTTTTCTTCTTTTTATCTAATCCATAATCTCTTCCTCAATCTCTTTGTTATACTTCTTTCCTCCTTTTTCTCCTCCTTCTCCTTTACCTCTTCTATTTTCTCCTTCTTCTCTTCCATCCTCTCCTCCTCTTTTTTATTTTTCTTCTTCTTTTAGAGAATGTGGAGGATTGTAAGAGCAATCGGATTCACCGACAATGATAGAAGGATCCCTTTCCAAGGTCAACTAGCTAGCCGTTGCTTGTACCTTTCTTGCTTAGATTGATTGATGTAATTCGAACTAGAAGTCAGAATAGGAGATCCCTATTCATGGTCAGAGTATACCTGTTGCTTGTATATTTCTTGTTCCAAATGATTGATTGATTGATGCAATTTGAAATAGAGATAGCTCGCCATTAGTCTACTAACAAGTACAGTATATGAAACTAATCGATATTCAGGATCTAGGCTAGAAGCTCGTTTAAATTGGTAGACCAATTCGTGTCGGTGAGTTGGTGGTACAATCGTTCGGTTACAACTGGTAATAATCATATTATTATAGAGTATTTTGCTGCTAATTTTATATCAGAAGAACGGAAGCAGTGGAAAACTCACGAAAAAAACGTATGATATGGTTATACGTATGACATATAATTTATTAATAAATATTAATTGATAAAGTTCGAGTTGCTTACTTTCTGTAATTCCATTAGATATATATTCTACAGAGTCTACTAAAAATAAGAAAATTTCATTAGTTTTTTGTTATGAATGAGAAAATTATAAATTTCTAATACAATATATATTAAACTATGCTTGTGCATATATGTTGAATAATCATCAATATTATATTTGCCTAATTTTATCTAATTCCTTATTGCTAGGAAAAATAACATGAAAACCTGCATTATTTAGTTATGAATGAACACCTCTACAATGTTTAGTTATGTAGACTTCTCTATAAGGATAATAGTCCTCCAGATTTTATTTACGTATTTCAAGTATGTATAAGGGATTTAATATAAATATAAAACATCAATATTTAAAATTTTAGTGTGAAAAATGAATGAATGATAATATATAATTCATTTATTTTTCACACTAAAATTTTTAATATTGATATTTTCGATTAAATTATTCTCTAATAAGAGTAATAGTTATTCAATGATTAGAACGTAGGCCCTATCAAGTCATTATGTATTAATAGAAACGAACAATTATATTGTGAAACAAAGTCTGAATCTGTATAGGTATGATAAAAGGCAGAAATGCCTGTATTTATAAATACTACTTTAGCGTCTCTTAACTCAAGGGACCTTTAAAATGCCTAAATGAATATATTACATTTCAAGAGTTCCTCAAGTCAAGAGAAATGGAAGGAACACTCATGAATACAGTCCTTAATGTTCAAAAATAACTCTGACATGTGATGGAATATCTTATCATGAGTGGCCTACACTACAGGCACTGTTTAAATGTGCAACTGTGTAAATTGTGCTCTAAGGCTGAAAATGAATGAAGATTTTCAGATGAATAAAGGCCAAAAATATAAAAGTAATAACAAAAAAAAGAGAGAATGAAACTCACCTTCAATGAAGCCCTTGTCAGGAACACCTTCCCACAATGACTGCAGCAATGCTCGGGGCTCCTCAATTCCTGATGCAACTTTTGATGTGAATTGAAATGTCCCCGCTGAGCAAACGTCTTGTTGCAGACTTTACATGTGAAGGGTGGACCATCAAGACAAGCATTTGGATGAGCAGTCTTCAGATGATCATTCACCTCTTGCACAGAACCATAGAGGAGGTTACACTCCTGACAAGGGAACTTGCTCTCACTTGATGCAATCTTACTGGAGTTGTTATTGGAGTCATTGATAGATGGTTGATTGAGCATTGATTGATCAGGTTGTCGGCCAAGAAAGGGTTGAGGTTTGGGGACATCCTGATTGTTTTCAAGGATGTTTGTCATGGTTTTTAAGCCATTCAAGGGTGGAGTTGAAGGTTTGCCACTGGAAGATCTGCTATCTTGATCATCATCCACCTTCAGAATTCTGCTGATGTGATGCAGATCTTTGGCGCCATTACAGTTGCTGACAATTCCTTGTTCCACATCATTTTTCAACCCATTTCTGCATCTGTTTCCATCAAATACAGGGATATTCCTGGATGATTCCAGGGAAGGCTTCAGGGGCGTCAATGGAATAATGCTTTCAGTACCAGAGAGACTTGTATGATCTGTCTTGTCTGACTGTCCATTGAGTCTTTGGTCTCTGTAGAAGTCCTGCAGTCTTCTTTCCTTTAGTTTGCACAATTTCATGACATCATTACTGTAGCAAGTTGAGTGGCTTTCATCAGTTTCTGGGAGATTATGGTGAGTATCCATTTTGTTTGAGACTTCCGGTCGTGTAAGGTTTGGTGGGTATTGAGGATGGACATGGTCATCCTGAAACAAAAGAGAAATAATCTTCATTTCTTTGTTTTCTCTAGTTTCATTCTTTTTGTTAAGTATTTATTTCCACAAACAAAAAAATTAATATTTTTGGAGATAATAAAATATCACTGTGTTATTGAGTAGTGGGAATAAAAGTTGAATTTGAATTTGAGTTGTAACTTGGAGGTTTTAATCAAATAATTCTTCATTTTGACAAACGTTTATCAATTTAAATATACATAACCCTCATCATACAAATATATGTTCACCAATTATTGCAATAGACATAATTATTTAAAATCATCATGCAAAAAAAATTAATAAGGATAAAATTGGGCCCTATACAGACGCAAATTTATTAGTATAATTCAAGATTTAAAGCCAGAATACAATTAATTATAATAATACTATAACAAAACTTTATTTTAATCCAAATCGCAATAAGAAATAGTATACAGTAGTACAATCTACAGACGTGGATTGCAAATCCAATTTATGATCTAGGTCTGCGAATTAAAAATTATTGAATTGTGAAAAAGAGGAAATTTGGGAATTTAAATGTGATGATAAATTATTTTGATAGGAATTGTTCACTTGATAAAATAATTCAATAATAATCGATTCAATATCAAAAATAAAATTAATGTGGATGATATTGTGCTTATATAAGTGCAGATTCACTCTTAAAATACATGAATTTTAAGTCATAATACAATTATAGTTATTAAATTATTATTCATTATAGATTCAGTGATAAACATAGCAATTACGGTTATCTGCGGACAATGCAATTATGTACAATTTACTTATTTGTATCAAAATTTTTTGTGCACATTTCAATTTTTTAAGTACTTCAAAAATGATTGCATTTTGAAGGGAATGAGGAGAAATGAGAATTATTCAACCCATTAAGTAAGTAATACAGAACAATATCATAGATACTACTTCTGTAGATAGTAATAATAATAATAATAATCATCATCATAATAATATAGTTTGACCTGGATGGTTCAGGTCTGATGTCAGAGTTATCAGGTCATACCAGAACATTTAAATAAATCTAAGGATTATAAATTTTATGGTGTAAGTTTAAAAATGTAAAAAATCAATAATAATTGAATCACTAATCAATTAAACGTTTTGTTGCCATTGCGGACTTTGGTAAACAATAATTTCTCATTTTTCTCACAAAGTAAAAGAAACTTGAAAAATAGCTGTCTATAAAGATTGATAGATTTACAGTATATTTTATTCATTATGTACGCTATTCCAAAACTTTTCATCCAGCCCGTGTACGTTCTAATCTTAAGCAAAATTTATTATTTTCATGGAATATCAGCCTTCACTTCAGGCCTTTTTATAAATGATTGTCTCTTGAAAACACGTTTAAAAAAATTAGAAAATATGGGGACCGATTAATCTAAGCCAGGAAGAATAGAAGATTTTTATTCAGACAAACATTTTTCGCCTATTGCATTCTACTCGAGGATTTAGAAAGACAACTTTTCGAATAAAATTGAAATACAGGAGCCGTGAAAACGGAGAATTCATCATAGTTTCACCATGAAAGATTAAAACGATTCTGTGATGAACGATTTGTCATCCAGGTTTTATTCACACGAACCAGGCTTTTGGGTGGGTGAAATTACCATAAGAATGTCTCTTTTATACTGCGATCAGCTGATTTCAGCTTCCGTGGAATTTGGCCGATTAATATCTGTCAGGCTCATTTGAACCACTCATTTGAATAATTCTTTATTCAAGAGTGGCTCACATCGCATGCCCAGTAGGCTATAAAGGCTTTAGACTTTAGACTAACAGTAGGTTATCTAGTAGGCTAATAGTCGGTTTTTCGAGATCGTCTATCGCGAGCCTTAATTCGTGGAGAAGCCTACGTTTATTATCATCAAAATAATTAATTGGTTATACTCCTAAGCTATTTTTTTGTATGGGTATTTGTGGAACTAGGATTTGCCAGCTGCATAGAATGATCCGGAAGCTGGAACGAATAATCCGATGAATTTAAAATTAATTTCTGTGATTCTACTGCCATAAGGTCATTCAATTTATTTGTGATGATAGTAGTTTATCGTGGAAAATACAGTAGATAGATTAAAATTGATATCGGTGAATTCAAATCAAATCAATTTATCCCCAATTTATTGTACTGGTAAATACAGTTGATAGACTAAAATGAATAGTAGTGTATTCTAATTAAATCTATTTATTTACCATTAAAAAACAAAGATTTAATCATGACACCATTCTAGCCTAATGAACGGAAATATTGTCGACTACTCAACTTCAGGATATTTCTATATAATAAGAGAGAGTATTAAACAGAAAAATTGCCAAAAGTATCCATGAAGTGCATTTACGAATTCAGCTCATAGATTTTTATAGATTACAGGATAACCATAGACTATATAGATAAACCATACCATAACTATTCAAAGCAGGATAAATAAATAAACTGTTCATCTATGATGCTAGGTATCACGCTCCAAGGAATTAGGCTACTCACAAGCACAGACAATAATCGTCGTTTCTGTAATCTGTGTCACAAGGAATCTCATTGAACATTCTGAGAATATACTGAAATGTTGATTTTAAAGGTCAAAATGTTGAGAAAAAGAACTCTTAATCCCTCCAATACGTTCACAAGAAATAATATCCTGCTTTTTTTAATAGGACTCTTTTTTTATATAAAAACATGAAGTCCGCTTTTTAATATGTGTGATGTTTTCCATGACGTTGTCATAAGGCCGATCTAATATTAAATAATGAGTGTTCAATAAACTGTCCAATAATAATTCAAGAAGAAAAAGAACAATTAACTTACGTATCACAAGTCCGTAATACGATAAAGCTATGAGTAGAGTCCACAGGTATAAATTAAATAGGAAGAATAATTATCACTAAAGGCACAGTATACGGTTATTAATTATCACTACTGTCACTACTTGTTTATCTCGACGAATTTCAAAGAAGACTGAAGTCATTTTTACAAAAGTCTCTCTATTTATACATTTTTTCATAATCGAGATATCTCTCCATTTTTCTATCAACTTCTACCGAATTTTATAAGATTCCTAAATAAATAAATAAGAAGTTCTCGCATATTCCACAATATTCGATTTAGTCGATAAATCTCCATAAGGTTCAAATTAAATATTCTACCAAATTCTAAATAAATAAATATCATAAAAGTATCAAAAGAAGAGTAATTAATTGCTTTGACCAAACACTTGTTGAATTAAGCAGATAACAACGAGAACTGTTTATTCTTCCTCCTTTGTCTAGTTCACAACAATATATTATATACTTTAATCATTATACACTCCCTGTAATTGAATCATTCAGAGAGTCTGGTCTCAGAATAATTATGTCAAATTCACTTTTTTTTTTCAGTTTAACCATTTCTAAATAGTGTACCTAATTTCAATCTTTAAGCTTCCAACAACCAAATTGAACAAAGCCTAAATATTTATTTGGTGAGCAAAACAACAATCACAGCTACTCCTTAATCTCTATGTCAAGAATAGAAGAGAAAAACAAATTATTTAAAACATCAACATAGTTGAGATTTTCTATACAAAAGCCTAACTTAGTTAAAACTAATATTAGTTTTTTTTAAATAATAATACAATGTAATAATAATACATTTCCAACTCTGTTCAACAATGTAATGGATCAGGTACATGATTTGTTCACACTGTTCAATAAATGATCAAAATCTTGGGCCTGAAAAAGAGATACCGATGTGAGGCATGCAACATTGCACATTCTACTTCAGGCATGTATCAAGACACAAATGTTGCAAGAAGAAAGGGAAAGGGCAAGAGGCCAGTTGAAAGAAAGCTGCACACATGTAAACATAGCACAAAAAATACACGTGAGGAATGCAACATTGCACATTCCACTTCAGTCATGTATCAAGTGTTGCAAGAGGAAAGGAATAGTGCAAGAGGCAAGTTGAAGGGCAAGTTGAAAGAAAGTTGCACACATGTAAACAGCCTAAAACACACAAGGACACCTGAGTCTGAGACGACTGATGGTGAATAATGATAAAGAATAATGTAATAAGCATTCAAAGCACACAACTCTGAAGCCACTGTGAGTTTACAAGAGGATAATGATGTCAGCAGCTATTCACTAACTTGAATACAAGCATGATTAGACTTGCAACTCTATTTCAAATGATTACCGGTGACTGGAGTCGGTAATTTCCCACGCATGTGTCCAATGACTCAAGCGCAATCAAAATTCCAAGAATTCCAAATTGAAAATAAAAAATACTGATTTCTCTCCACTAATGTCGTTGGGTTTTCCAACAACTATTAAGGACCCGGCAGAATCTTAATAATAATTAAGACAGAGTCTTAATAATATTGAAATCGTGACGTTGTCCGTCCGTCTGTCTGTGCTTTAGCGCTTGAAAGGAAGATACTAGACTATTGAAACTTGGTACAGTAGACTCCCTCTAATCTGGACACCTCGGAACCGGCCCCATCCGGATTAAAGAACTTCTGGACCATCCCGTGGTTTTTTCACACATGTAATAAAAGTACAACCTATACGTTGAAACAAACGTGACAGTAGATGACAGGAATAAAACAAATAAACATTTTTACAAAAGTAAATTATCAGAGTTAACTATAATTACCCACTTTGTACTACTGTATAAAAAATAAACTAACTAATAAAAATAATACTCATGTTATAACATTCTATAATAAAAACAGAAGAATAGAATTCGTAAATTAATGTTTGTTGCAACTGTTCAAGAAAAGTTTAAAAAAAAATGTTATAAAAGTAACAATACATTAAGAAACATTTGAAGCAAACACGATCATAATCTGAACTGTGATTATTAGACACGTTTATCAAATACTGTGAACAGACACATTCCTGTCGATTTCTTCCATGAGAAACCATTCCGCGCGCACATGACGTCCGGACCATCCGTCGTCCGAACCATGAGAGTCCAGACTAGAGGGAGTCAACTGTATGTAGCTTCCTCATAGTCAAAGTGGGATCGCTATTCATAATGGAGTTTGGAGGTTGAATATTAGAATAATTATGATGGAAAACAGATCGCCACTATGAGCTCTAGGTTTGTTTTGGCTACAGTAAAAAATCAAAACATTGGACAGCTGGTTCATTTCAAATAAAATTTTAAAAAATTGTATAGTATTACGAAGGCTGCTGCTTAGCCCAATCGTCCACTTTATTTGTACAGTGCAAGCGTTGACCTTTTCATTTTTGACTGTTGAAATCGTTTCTTAAATTATTTTGAATCGTCAAATTAACAAAAACAGAAAATATTGTATCACGATACATTATGAGATCTTATGATGTTGAAAATCCATTTTGTTTCCACTAATAAATAATAAAAACTTTAAAAAACACTTTTAAGGGAAATTATGGCTCACGTCATGACGGCCGTTTTACTCTGTTGCCAAGAGCATCGTCAGGCGACCCACATTACACTCAAATGTACCCACAGTACACTCACAGTTTTTATTATGAGATCTGTTGAACATGAAGAAGAAGAAGCAATTTTTCCAGATCTGTCGATGCACATTTTTTTTGTGAATCGGTTTGCATTATGATGCTTATAGAAATTAAGCAATTAAATGCCTATCAGCTCTACTGATAATAATAATTATTCCATGTAAATTCGCCGTGTCCTTCTGTACTCCGTTGTTTCGGTTTGTTAATAATTTATTTAGGTGGCTTAAAGCAGTTTGACAATGTGGACATCATTGTATAAATGATTATTGTAATACCATATAGATAATTCATTGTAGACGTCCTGCATGTACTTCATAAAACACAGTGATCTATAATTTTATGGTACATAATTATAGATATAAATGTGCGAATGAGATGAGAAAATCACTGTCAAGAGTATGTACAGATGATTGTGTTACAATAGGGATATAGATGCACAGTATGTAATGTATAAAACATGGTGAATCCTATAGTGATGCGGTATAATAAACATATAATAAATTATACGACATGCTGATAGGATGAGAGCATCACTGATTATGTTGGGACAGTACTGGAAAGTTACAATTGTAAATTTACTATTAATGCTACTATTGTCCCGTGTTTTCCTTGTATCATCTATAAATTGTTAAAAGATGTCACGATTCAATTGATATTCAAGAACTCTTGTAGTATTTTTTGGTATTTCCGGGAATGTGAATGAGATTATTTGATGGGTTTTATGCAGAATAGGATAGGAATGATAAAGAATATAAAATAAGATTCATGTTCTTTCATATTGTTTTCCCAGCACAATTTCTGGTCTGGAGTTGAAAGCAATTTATAATTTATGTTTGAATGTTCAGGGCGAAGGAGGCTATTCTATGTTTTTAACCAACTTTCAAAGACGAGGTTTATAATATAAGTTTTTAATATACAAAGCTTTTTGTATGTGATGAAAAAACGTAAATGCGTATGTAATGGCTTTTATTTGTGGGGAGGCCCTTACGGTTAGTTTCACCTCGCCGCTTGAGTCATGTTATTGGAAACATGGTGGACCTACAATTTTAGGTGGGCTCCGAACCACCGGGAAGTGATTTTACAGCAGAGAACAGAGTTTATTTTCCTGCCAATTCAATTGGCCACCCTTACAGAGAGGGCCCGGGAAAGCGTTGCTTATCTAATCTGATTGAACAGATACCTGCTACGGCTCACGACCATCACTTCCCTTTGTATATGATGAAATTAATTTTAAATCATTTAAAAAACAAGAACGTGACTGAATATCTGAGACTATACAAATGAAAACAAAATTGATTTTAATTCATAGATGAATTAATTGTAGCTTCTCATTCTCGTATTTTGTCGAGTTTTTATTACTTTTGTGGCAAAGATAATGATGTCGATTTTTTATTATATTTGTGGCAAAGATAATGATGTTTTCAGCTCATTATTTCTTTTGATTTGTCCATCAGTTTTCAGCACGGAGGCTGTTTATAAGATATTGAATGTTTCTTTTCCTTTTCAAATCATAGCAGAAAGTGAAAAGTTATCAGGCCTCAAAAACATTGAGACCTCAACGATTCATCAATATGTTCCCCATACTACATTTTCAATAATGCTTTCATAACTCGAAATAAAAAAAAGATGGTTTAAATTCTACACATTTATTTTAAATTCTGGGACCCAGGTTTCAAGACATAACCTGTCACTTTCTCAGATTGGTCTCAAGAATGTAACAGATCGTGTCTTGAAATTATGGTTCTTGAATTAAAATTCAACTGTGTAGAATTAACATGTATTTGTTTTTCCATTTAAATAATTACGGAACGCTTCTAAAACATCAATAATGGACTCAACAGAGCCTTTCAAAGAACCACACATTGAATGGAAGCATGGCCTCCTCTAACAGAGGAGGCCATGCTTCCATTCAATGTGTGGTTCTTTAGAGGTCCTGTTAGAGGAGGCCATGATGGAAGTGATCGCCATAAGCCTTAGCAGATATCTATCTGTTTTTTTTTTTTTGTATCTATCTGTTCAGTCAACGTTTTTTTTTGTATCTATTACGAACTCCTGGATCCTTTTTGTAAGGGTGACCGATTGGATTGGCCAGCAACCAAAACTCTGTTCTTTGCTGTAAAATCACTTCCGGTGATTCGGATCCCATCTAAAACTAGGTCCAATTCATTAATCGCCTTCATCCAACTAATTCCGCACGCAGGCCTCTCAAAAATCATTGAAAAATCTTACGATTTTTATCAGCGATCATAAATAAAATAACCAGAAGGTTAGAGCTCCTGACTCGTTTATTCATATCATGTAGTTCAAGAACAGTAGATTGATTGAATAAAAGAAGCTCATCAAATATTGTAAGATTTGATAACATATGAAATTTGTTCATTTTTCAGAAAAATTGTATTTAATGCTGTGTTATTTGCTCACAGTATGTGAGATTATTATTACTTGTTTGAACTCCTATATATTAGTTGTATTTTTTATTATGAATATTAATGTTGTTGGTAGATTGCGGTTTTGGACTGTATGTCTGTCGCACTCACTTTATGTAAGTTATCTTTATTCTCTTGAATAAATTGAAATTGAAATCCTCAATAGCATGTCAAGCGTACGATAACTAGAAGAAGTAATAGAAGAAGAATAGATTCTTTTATCTACCGTGGTCAAGCGGATCTCTATAAGATCTATCAATATTATAAAATTAGAAATCGATCAAATGGAAAATAGAAAAACTAAATCAAAAAAGCTAAAATCCGCAATAGGATTTTAATATCATGCGTGACTCCATAAGATCAATCACTTTTACAACTCTAGATATCGATCACAATGGAAAAACTACTTCAGTACCATACACAATCATGCTTTTCCAATCACACGAACCAGTTCAAATAATGTTTCTTTTTTTTTAGGTGGAGGCATTGGTTGTTACTTTGGCAAGCATCATTACTACGCATTTGAATATGATTGAAACATATGAATAGAGCGAGAGGATGAATGAAATGGAGATGAATAAAAAGAGAGAATAAATTAACAAAGTATAAATAGAATGAGAGAATGAATGAAATGAAGATGAAGAGAAGGAGAGAGTAAATGAACCAAGTATAACTAGAATGAGAGAATGAATAAAATGATGATGAAGAGAAGGAGAGAATGAATGAAGCAAGGATGAATAGAATGAGAGAATGAATGAAACTAGGATAAAGAGATGTTGGGAAGGACGAATAGATATTATTCTGACCTTAGCACTGTGGTAATGCAGATGCAGTGAACTGAAAACGATTATATTATGGTAACGATATTTATCTGATGCCTGATGCAGAGTACACGATTTGCGGTGAAGCATGTCCGCATTACTTCAGGTGGTAGCCTAGTAATCATTCGGCTCTATATCGTCTTGCAAATCACTTCACCTTATTATTTCTCCAACTCTGTCTTGTTTTACTTCTTTTTCTGCTTCTCTTACGTTTTATACTCCATCAACTCCTCTCTTCCTACTTCTGAAAACTGTCCTAACCACTACCTCCTCCTCCTACATCTTCTCCTCCTACTACCCCTCCTCCTCCTCCTCCTCCTCCTCCTCCTCTACTGTACTGGTTAAGTGTCAAGAATGGACGAATCTTTGTCCAAACTTCGCCATTTCATGTAATTTGCATCACTCAGATTGTCATTACCATAGTTAATATCGTACAAATGAGATCATTGTATATAATATCTTGCACTATAAAAAAAAAAAAAAAAAAAAACATTATCTGAGTTCACTATAGTATCTATGTGATGTTGATAATCTTGTTTATAACCATTCATATGCATAATTTGTAAATTTACATGAATAAAGAAAGATAATCTAATCTAATCTAATCTAATCCTCCTACATCTCCTCCTCCTACTACCCCTCCTCCTCCTCATCCTACATCTCCTCCTCCTACTACTCCTCCTCCTCCTTCTCCTCCTCTTCCTACCACTCCTCCTCTTCCTCCTCCTCCTCCTCCTCATCCTCCTCCCCCCTCCTCCTCCTCCGCCTCTTAATTATTCTTCTTTATCATCTTCATTTCTTCATTTATCACTTAAAAAGAATCAAGTGAAGATATAACAAGCACAGTCCACTACTGTTCTCTTCACGAATTATTATCAATCAGAAATCCAAATTTTAGGTATGACCAAATTTAACTAGAAATTTCACTTTAAAGTACAATTATCTTGCCTTCCTTCATCTCCCCCTTTATCCAGTCCCTCTTTATTTTACTCTATTTCCTCTTCTTCTCCTTATTCTCCTCCTACTCCTCCTCCTCCTTCAACTCCTTGTTCTCCTTCAACTCCTTGTTCTCCTTCAACTCCTCGTTCTCCTCCTCCTACTCATCTTGATTCTTCTTCTTTATCATCATCTACATCTTTATTGCCATCTTCTCTGCCTTTCTCTTACCCTTTCCTCTGTCTTTATTTTTTCTTTTTGTTGTTGTTCTTCTTCTACTTCTTCTTCTTCTTCTTTTCTCTTCCTTCTCCTACCTACCTCTCTCCTTCTTCTTCAACAACTTCGCACACAACAGTTGTGTTGCATTCTGCATTGTAGGCCTACCTCACAAATATGATCGATCATAACGCTACCGAAGCTGTGTGCAAAAACCAGACGAGCAAGAAGAATAACGATAATAAGAAAAAAAACTACTGATAGAGATTATCGAAAGATTGTACAGCACATAGTGAGTGAGTGAGTGGGTTGAATGTTGAATGGTAGAAGGATGATAGGCTAATTGGCGCAGGCGCAGAATGTCCCTGCAAAGGTCAGGCTGCAAACGTGACGCCAGCCCATCACACGTAGTCTACTGTCTACTAGAAGGAGAAGAAAAAAGAAAAAAGGACAGAAGAAGCCGGAGAAGGAGCGATTAGGAGACGGGGAAGAGAACTAGTGAGTAGTGAAGAAGAGAGCGAAGAAGGTTAAGGTGGATAAATAGAAGAAAAAGAAGAGAAAAAGGGTAATAAAATAAAGATGAAAAACAAGGTCGGGATGTAGAGAAAGGAAAGCAAGAAAATGGTGGAAAGGAATAAAAGAAGGAGAGACGTAGAAAAAGACAGGAAAATATTGAGAATCAGAAGGTTATGAACGAAACAGGATGAGGAGGAGAAGGTGGTGAAGGAGGAGGAGGAGGAGGAGGAGGAGGAGGAGGAGGAGGAGGAGGAGGAGGAGGAGGAGGAGTAGGATGAGGAGGAAGAGAAGGAGAAGGAGGATGGTGATGAGATGGAGAATCCATGTAGAAGTAATAAACAATAGCATCTTAAAAAATTCAAATATCCTAAATCTCATGTTTTAGTTTTGTAGTGAAGAAAAAATTGAGATGAATTACATACTGCAATATTATACCACTAACAAGAAAAATATGCTAGGTAGCTTGCATAACTTGGCCTGTGAAAGAAATGCACTCGATCTATTTTCAAAAGGTAAGCAATAGCCCAGTCAGACGCCAAACTAAATAAACTTATTTGAATCTGGAATTTGCATTGGAAATGTTGCAGAGTGGAAACGGAGGTTTTTTTCAGGCAGTTTGTTTGCAACTTGAAACAAAACCGAAGTTGTCAAATTTCACTAAACCAACAATTTGAGTCACAGGTCCATGGTTTCGTGTTTTACTAACACATCTTTTACTGAAGAAGCAGGAGGCCTCTTAATAACGAATTTGGTATCCAAAAGTTACTTGATAGTTGGGAAAGCAAATAATAGTTACATGGGTAAATCTAACTTAAGGTTATTTACAATTTATTATTATTATATAATAATCAAAAAATATTTTCAACTTGTTTAAAACTTGCAAACTTCGTTCAAGTCGAAAGAAAGCTTTACACAAATTTATATCTGAAGCAAGACTCCAAAAGTAGTTGAACAATGTTACGTATCAGTGCTACACCACATTCTTCCCTTACACCAAGTAGAAAACTTGTAGCACAGATTACAGAAACAATAGTTCTTTCGTCTGTGCTTGTAGCTACCAGACAATCAATCCCAGATGGCATTTCTAGATCCTCCCCTTCCCCTACGCCCCTTCCAATATCAGTCAAGTTCCTCCCCTACCCCTCTAACCCTCAACTCTATCAATCCACAATCAACTCCATCATTTCACAGCACAAACCGACAGCAAGTATAAACTGCACTAGTTACAATCGTGCCTCTGTACCTGTCAATCAATAGAGCACCATATCTAGAAAGCTGCTGTGCTGTGTCTATCTATCCTGTCCTGCCCATCCTTCGTCCTTCCTTTCTCATCTTTTTCGCAGGATCAGGTTCAAGGATGAAGACACAGCCGCCCGTCAGAACGTGAGATCCAATTTGATAACAGTAGAAATAAGAACAAAATTAATACAGTAGAAATAAATTCCTTATCAGGTCTGAACTCAACTGAACACGTCTTTGTCATATAACTTTAACAGACGAATTGCTCGGTCGTTCTACTGGCTTTAAAAGGCTTGCAACAATTTGAACGATCGATATATCGATCGATACATTATCGAACATTGATTGTTTGTTTAACGAACTTGAACACGTAACCTGTGTAGTAATTGTAATGGGTACAGAAAAGGTACAACAATCCTCGTGAAGGAGAGGCGTTACTAGTTTTAAGTTGCAACTGTTCAAGTATCAATGGCTTGAAACTATTTATGTTTCGATATATCGATCGATACGCTATCGAAAAATTGTTGAACACATAACTTGTGGGAATACTTCAGTTTGTACAGAAAAGTAGAAATTTCTCGTGATGAAGAGGCGTTTCTACTAGTTTTAAAACGTGCAATTATTGGAAGTAACGATAGTTTTCAGCCATTTGATGTATCGATTCATAGATCGATGCAATATCCAACACTAATAGTTGTTGAATTTTAACAAATGACTTGTGTGAATAAGAATACAGAATTTTTTTTACCTGATGAAGGAGAGGAATTTCCACCGGTTTTAAAATGTTCGCAACTATTAGAAGTATCGATATATCAATTGTTCGCAACTATTTGATGTATCGATATATCGATTGATACGATATCGAATTCATTCTTGAACTTGACACTCCTCGGAATTCTGATGCGTTCAGAAAAAGTACAACATTCTTGGAGGACAAGGAACGATTTCTCGCCCTTCTTAATGTCTGGAGCAAGGATTCCTCTAGAAGTAGGCCTACGTAGTGTCTCTATTCTAACGAAAATGGATGTTTTGTTGAGGTTATCAGCTTTATAACATCATCTGGAGATTGTTAAGTATCAGCAACTTGTCTGGAATGTTTTAATAAATTTCCCTTGTGAGAGAATTCTGCAGAATCAATATTGGTTTTGTAAAGCGATCATAGCGACATCTATTACTTAGAGAATCAATTTGTATTTAAATCCTAACTTTGAATTTTGGCGGATATTTTTTTATTAGTATCCTATTCATCAATTTTTAGAATACAGTATTTCTGTTTTTGTCTGGTGAATTAAATAATAACGTATAAATTTTATGTTCCAATCTGGATTTTTTAAATTTCGCTCTATGACAAAAGATCTCATGAAATGTACAGACTGATTACAAAAAATGCCCTAGTTTGATGACCTTCATTTTCAAAACACAAATACTCTCAAGACTTTTTGACCATCCACATGGAGAAACAGATTTCAATTTTCTATAAATGGTCTTAAACGTTCCAAAAAATGTTCGATATGTCCGTCACCAGAAGCCCAAATAAAATGTAAGCGGTAATCACATTGACCCATACTTGTTGCAACATGTCCGGTGTTTCGGTTTCGACGGCAGTTATAATAGCTAAAAGTTCAGCATGTTTTTTGTATATTACGTCTTGGAGACTCCTGTTAAGGAGTGTAAGACAAGTCAGACTAACAATTATTCAATCTTATACACTAGTTACCATAATTATTACTTTATCAATATTAGTTGACGTGAGGCTTAATTTTGATGTGAAACGAACTCTTGTACTCTATAAAAAGCTTTATAAACAAAAATTTTTTTTAAATATTTCTATATTTTCAAATCTTTGAAAACTGCGTTCGCTTGTGTATGTAATTAGGTTTTTGTTTGAATAAGGTACTATTGTGACCCACCAAGTAATAATCTCCTCGGCTACTTGTATTATAGTCGTGTACGACAAGATGTGAAGTAATCACTCTATTTTTTACCTACACCTATAAAAAATCACAGAATGATAAACCACGGTTTTTGGAGGGCATTAAAGAGCCTTTTGTCAGTTTCTCTGCAGCCTCTGCAGTTCCTCTGCAGAACCTCTGCAGTTCCTCTGCAGCTTTTTGTCAGTACCTTTGCAGCTAATCTATTGAAACGATATCTAATGTCATTCAAGAATTCTCTAACAGGTAGGAATGAATAGAAAATAAACTGGAATATTATAGCTACCAACAATGTCGCCTAATAAATGAAGAAACAAGTGAGAGTAATTAATAAAGTAAAGACAAATACACCAAGGGTTAATAAATATAAATTTCCAAAAATCACTTTATATTGAATCACCAATATTTGACAAGTAGATTGAGAAAATTAAAATTTTGCTTTTATCTAAGCTTTGATGTCTTATCACGTATAACAGCAAAATTAGAATATTTTTCATCTAAGGCATTCATCTCAACAAAATGAGAGTTTAATATCACGAACGGGACCTGACACTAAAAAACACTCATATTATCACTTTTGTATCCAATTCAGCTCAACCTGCCTCCTAAAAAGCTTAGGCAATAAATGTCAGCGATGGTTCTTCTGCTTTTTCCTATAAGTGACAGAAAGCAAAAATATTTGTATAATATTTCACACGTTTGTTCATTCGAGTCCATTGTTTATCATAAATAAAACATGTCATTTAAGACACGTGCTGTAGGAAGATTAACTTCCCTTAAATTTTCTGACAAACAGATTGAGAATATATATGCAGAAGTTTTATAAATATACATAGAAAATAATATATATTCATGAAATCCGTTGGTGGTCCACAAGTTTGGATCTTTCTATCTGCAGCATCACCATCTGTCAAGGAGATCTCAGTTGAGCGGGAGATTTGAATATAATTAAATTTTGTGAACTGGAAACAGCTGTGATGTTTCAATTCCTAATTTCCTTTGATTGTCATTTGAATACGGTTAAGGACTTTTGATAGAAATGATCTTGTTACTGGACATCATTTTAAACCGTTTAGTCCATTCAGAGAGGTTGATGGAGTCCATATTTGGGGTATCGGCAACTTTTACAGCAGTTGTCCTCTCTCTCATTCATCAGATTTCCACCTTCTACTTGTCCTTTTCTCACTGAATCTGCTCTTTCATGTTATCCTTTTCCATTCTTTCCTCCTTTATTCAAAAGATACAGCAAGGAATAAGAAAATCTTGATTTTTTTTTTGAGGATGATCCCATATAGGTCTGACACCTCTGTGTGGGTAATGATTTGGATGAAGGTGATTGATGAGCTGGACCTACAGTTTTAGGTGGGTTCCGAACCACCGGGAAGTGATTTTACAGCAGAGAATTATTATGACTATTTGATAGGTGTCAATTTTTAGTAAGCGAAATTGTATATTATAAAATAAATTTTAAATATTATTCGGAAATTGGGTGACATATGGGTTGGACATCCGGTGTCTGTGAAACCAAAAGCTATAAAAGTGGACAAAAAAATTTGTATTAATTTTTTTTAATTATTATTTTATTTATTTATTCACAACTAATGAAGGCTTACAGCTTAACGCCAAAAAATCCTCATTAACTTCAAAGACTGGTTTATACTGCTCAAGAAAAATTAAGAAAACAAAAATATTTCAACACAATTTTTTTCCAAAAGTAATGGAGGAGTAGAACCACGGTAAAGAAAGAATAGAGAGTACATATATGGAGATGCATGTCAAATATATGGCAAAAAAAATTAAAGGTAGAAGGTATTGTAGTATAGTCTATAAAATAATAAAAATTGTTGAATTTGTAGAGCTTGCACTCATTTCTAACAGAATTTTTGATATGGGTCACTGAGTGGATCAAGAATCGGATCTTACCTCTTATATTGTATATAAATATATACCAAAAATCATAATATTCCAGTGTATTCTAATCATGCCAAATCATACCCGTAAGGGTCTCCCAAAAATTAGAAGCCATATGCTTATTATTATTTTAATTTTATTAAAACTGTATTTTAATATTTACTAATATTGTTATTTCATGTATAATTTCCAATATTTTTTACGATGTTCACTCAAGTCTTGAGACTTGTGCATGAATAATGTGGTGAATGATGATACAAAAAATCCAGGTATGAATGGGAATCCAACCCATGACCGCAGGACTAGCTGTAGGTCTTATGTAAGATCCCTAACCGATTACACCATAGCGGCTACCGCAGAAAATATATATATTGTTCAAACTATGTTTTTAATTCGGTTATTTATGCTTTTTTAATAAATTGTAATAAAATCATCGATTCAATTGAAATAATAATAAACAAGCGTATGGCTTTTATTTGTGGGGAGACCCTTACGGCTACAACAAAAAGTTGTAGTTCCACCTCGCCGTTCAAGCCATGTTATGGAATTGTATGAGATGTACTCAATAATAATATTTTATATTGTAATAATAATAATATTGTGTTCTGAACCACCAGATTAGTGATGATTATAACATCAAAATGAAGACTTAAAAAAACACTTTTAAGTGGAAATTATATCTCACGTTATGGCGTGACGGCCGTTTCACTCTGTTGTCAAGAGCATCGTCAGACGACCTACAGTACACTGATTAAGGCATGAGTTTGAGGGTTATGGATGTTGGAAGGGTGAAGGGGTGGGGGGATGAAGAGGCGAATGGTTTGGAATTGGGATTATTTTGTCAAAGAGGGTATGTGGGAACGTGAGTTATACTTTCCACTTTTAAGTTTTTATTATATATTAGTGGAAACAAGATGGATCTTCAACATCATAATTATTATAGCATCAAGTCATAGAAGCACGGTCACCTATCCAAGCGCAGTCTTGAACGCTCGTCACTGAACATCATGATTGCATAAACACCTCGCTCACCGCTTGACCAATTTAAATGAAGTAGGCCTAGTATATCAGATTGATATCCTTATACCACCTAATCATGTAGCATCCACATTATGAACTAATTTTTGAACCAATTAAAAGTGGATCATAGCTTGGTGCACCTATTTTGGAGCCAGTTATTTCAATTACACGTTTAAACAGTAGTTACTACTCCAGTTGTTATTATCTTGACTACAACTTCTAAAAACTCACTTGGCCGTTTGTCGAAGCATTTAATTCCCTATTTTTCCTGTAAAGTGTAGATTTACTACAAGCGACAATTACATATTTCGAGCCTTCCTTCAAATGCTAATTACAGTCTTCTAAAATGTTATGCTGCCGCCGTAACTTAACAGGCACTTTGTTTACAGACTCGCCAGGTAGAATTTGTCTGTGTATTGACATACAACCGGTTTTTTATTACGCCTCACGTTAACTGATACACCGACATATGTTGTATTGTACCAATATTATGTATTTATTGTACCAATATAATAATCCACATTCAGAGCTGAGCGGCTAGTCAAACAATGAAATGAAATGAAATGAAATGAAAATATTCTTTATTAGGCGGAGTTGGGACTTGAGAGTCCCCTCTACCACTCAACCTTGAACAATCCCACACATCAAACACTGATTAGTTTGTGATTCATCACTGGCTTTCGATAGTTTGGAAATAATATTACCTTTGTAGTGGCGAAGGTGATATTTTGGAAGGTATTCATAATGAATAAGACGAAATTGTCGCAACTAAATTTCTTAGAAATATTGAGAAACTAGTTTCGGTTGTTACACCATTATCTGTGTCTATTGTGTAGTTCTGTAATAATTATAATTTTCGGGGAAGTGATAGCCATGGGCGGTAGCAGGTATCTGTTCAATCAGATTAGATGAGCAACACTCTCCTGGACCCTCTCTGTAAGGGTGACCGATCGAATTAACCAGAAAAGATACTCTTTTATCTGCTTTAAAACCACTTTCCGGTGGTTCGGAACCTAACTAAAACTGAAGGTCCAATTGACATCCATCACCATCATCCAACTCATTACCCACGCACAGGTCTCAGATCTATGTAGGCTTCATCCTTCCAAAAAAAAATATATCTATGTATATTATAATTATTATTTATATTATTATTATTATTATTATTATTATTATTATTATTATTATTATTATTATTATTATTATTACTAAGAAAAGAGGAACAGGTTCGATTCCCGGTATATATTGGCATTTTTACTCTCATAAGTTTTTGTGACAAGTTGTTTTGTCAAGGGTGAAGATTGGAGTAGATAGGATTGGCACGAGCTTGTTATAAGTTCAATGCAGTGAATACCATAGGGATTTTACCATCATTTTTTGAGGGAGACAAACCTATGGAATAGGGTTGGAGTAGAAAGGATCGGCACGAGCTTGTTATAAGTTCAATGCAGTGAATACCATAGGGATTTTACCATCATTTTTTGAGGGAGACAAACCTATGGAATAGGGTTGGAGTAGAAAGGATCGGCACGAGCTTGTTATAAGTTCAATGCAGTGAATACCATAGGGATTTTACCATCATTTTTTGAGGGAGACAAACCTATGGAATAGGGTTATTACAGGCTTTTAAAAAGGTTGTGACAAGGACTTCTTTGAATTGATGATTGTGATATTTTATAGTGTATATTCTTAATTTCTTGGGTTTCTTGTTCCATAACGATCTGCGTTGTTGATATTAACTTTTTATAGTAAATTTAATGACTTGCAGTAAATTTTAATTGTGAATAAATAATATTTCTACCATTTTTTGGACTAACGTTTTCGAGTCATGGAGACTTATCTTCAAAGGCGTCCTAAATCGTTTTTTTTTTTTGGTTAGAATTTTGGTTTTTGTATAACTTGATCGAAGTTTTTGATCAAGGTTTTTTTATAATGCGATATTTTTAATGAATAATACAGATGTCACAACACAACCACTCTATTATTTACACACGAGATATTATTAATTAGATTGTCACGCCATTTTCAATCTCAATCAAACTCTTATAATAATAATAATAATAATAATAATAATAATATATAATAATATTATTAATATGTAATTATTATTATTATTATTATTATTATTATTATTATTATTATTATTATTATTATTATAGCAACAATAACAACAAGGGTGGTCCTAGCTGAAAAGTTTAAAGGGCTTACAAATTGAAATTTTGCGCACCTTTTTGGGGAGATTGCTCTTCCTCACCACTCCATTTCAACTACCATTTCAAGTTTCGATTTTGGACTTGTTGAACAACGCATTTCATCTCAACAGAATGATACCGTAAGCTTCTTGTAATCCAAAGAAAATTCACTAGTTACTGGCTTATGTCGTGTATATTGAATCACACCTAAACATATTGGCACATAATGTGTGGAATTGAAATATTAGTGTTTTTCATAATTATTCTGTTTACTCTCCGTCCCAATAATAATTATAATATCTATAGGTGGACAAAAACACTCGTAGACCAAAGGTCAAGTATCTAGCCAACTATACTGATGAATTATTCAAACATTTCTGTTAGTGATAGTCTGAATATATATCCCACTCAGTATATCTTTAGCTTGAGAAGGCTATAACCATAGCATATATCTATATTGAACGGTGGCATCTCAATAATTTGCATATACATACAAACGATATCATCCTTGCCACTCCAGAAATGGACAGTGAAAAGTGAGAGGGTTTGATTATGGTGATGATGATGATGTTGATGGTAATTTGAAATACCAAAATAGCACTTGATGTGCACTCCAGCTGCAGCAATAACGTACCTACCGTTTAGGTCGAATAAATATTGAATTTTCATGTAAAATGCTCCTTGGTATTAACAACTGGTGACGCAGCCTCTGGACAGGAGGAAGATTGATTACTGACAGCTGATATCAGATTTATTGTCATTGACATACTTCAGGAGATTTTTGCATAATTTTCGCAGACCATGATTTGTGCCGGGACTGTGTTTTATGAGATTTTAAAGCTAAGATTGTAGAGAACTGGAATGTACATTTACAAAAAAAAGATTAAGTATTGAACAAAGAAAAAAATACAAAATGGGTTATTAGCAATAAATCGCTAACACTTGAAGAGATTCAATTGTGCGTAAATGAATTTATTTCAACCGAACCATAATGTGCGTCGAATAATCTTATTCATGCTCACAAATCACTACAATTTTGTTCTTGATAAACTATTCTTCAAACAATTCTGGGGAAAGAACCTCAGATCTATTTTATAGCAACATTTATTCAACATGAAAACAAACACACTGTATCTCTTGGTAGTTTTTGTTTTTTATTAAGTTGCTAAATGTTGAAAAACGCATTTTTTACTTTTGACATGTAAGGAGAAGCTTCGCCATCAGAGCTGCTATGAAATACAGTGTCGGTTTCCATGTTAGATTGCCCAGGCCAATTATGTACTGTATTTTGTCATAAACAGATAAAAAGTCATAAATTTCGGCCAAAATATTTAGAAGCAGTATGGATGGGCTACTATAGACTTTACTTATCATAAGTAGAGACGGTTAATCTTTGAATAATTGGGGATTATTCAAGCATCAGACGCAATTCACTTATTCAAACTAATGCAGGCTAGAATATAATTATTATGTATTCATGTCTTGAATACCATAATATGGGATTCAGATATTATCTTGAAATGCCGCCTCAGATGAAGTTACTGCTTAATAAATAAAATAAAATAATGAGATTAGCCTACCTTTTAGGTAAAATAAATGAGAGACATCCTATGATTCTATGAAGGTCTCAAAAAATTCATATAAAAAATACAAAAAAATGAATGGTTTCAAGTTTTTGTAGAAATAAAACTGGAATCACATGAAATACGATTTTAAAGAAATTGTTTACAAAGATCTTCTTTTTTTTTGGAGGATGAAGCCCACATAGGTCTGAGACCTGTACGTGATGAATTGGATGATGGTGATTGATGAGTTGGACCTGCAGTTTTAGGCGGGTACCAAACTAAAACTTTTAGGGTCCGCGAACCCCCTCTCCACATTCCCGTCCTTGTTCCAAACCTCCCGGTTATGGTAACACCCTTCGAGTGCCCCAGATTCGACAATTTTTTTTGTATGGATGCTCAGCAACAAAAATCTACATTGAGGAATGGCATAGGTGGGCCGATGTATGATGTATGTTTATGTGATGGTTACCTTTGAGGTAAAATAAATGAGAGACTTCCTATGATTCTATGAAGTTCTCAAAACATTCATAAAAGGTTTAAGTTCCAACTATTCTTCTACCCCCCCCCCCCCCCCGCCAATATAATTAAATTGGGTATCTCATCAAAAGGGTATAGAGAACCTACTGTTTTTGCACCCCTCTGTATCAAATCCTACTGGCGCTCATGTTTAGTTTACCCAAATGCTTGAAACATCTATCATGTAAGGCAAGTACCGTGATAACCTCTTTTTTGTTACTGTGATAAAAATCTTTCTTGACGAAACCGTATCCTTGGAGAAAAACTATAGAGCCGAGTCTCCAAGGTACTCAAATTTAAACTACAGCAAACACAAGTACGATCGTATAATCGTGATTACCTTGTGTAGTATTTAACATTCTCCAAACCTTCTTAGAATAACAATCCTGAAATAACTATTCCCGTCTAGTTTGCATGCACCGACCGGAACTATCAGTTTAAAATCGGTCAAAGGCAACTCACCTTGTGAGAGTTACGTCCAGAGGACTTGAAAATATTGCAAAACTCCGTTTGCAAACCTGACAACTCGAAAACAGAGTACGTTTCACAGCTCGAGAATGAAGAATTCTGCCTTGAATCTGTTCTGGATGACGGAGCAGACTGTTATTTGGGAGATCGTTTGTCAAAGATGTGAGCATTGTTGCAATAATTCTTCAGGTGAAAGGTTCAGGCAGGACGGTATAGTTAGTTAATATAGTTACTGGGTACAGGTCATTGCTAAAAAGGACACTCGTCAAGGGAATTTGTAGAATCGTAGAGTGGGTTTTGTTTGTTTTTCGTTCGTCTACAATTTAAGAGAATAACTTAATTTAATTTAAATAACATTTTTCATTCGAGTTTGTTATTGACGTTGGTCTACAATTTTAGACTAATTTAATTCAATTTGAACAAAATCTTTTGTCTTAGTTTTTTGACGCTCGCCTACACTTTTTGAGACTTGCAATAAGCTCTGTGATCAGCTCTGACAATGTTTTAAAATAACAAAATATTTTATTTTAGTTTGTTTTTGTCGTTCACCTACACTTTTCAAGACTTGTGATAATTATTGTTTCAGTTGGATTTAATATTAGACCAGATGTGATCTGCTCTGAGAAGATTGTAAAAGTTGGAAATAAAGTAGCGTAAAGAGGTTGATTGTGTTTTACTACTAGCGACCAATGCTCCCTTTTGAATTGGGTTAGTGCATGAGTAGACGAGTCTGAAAAGACCGGGATACAAATTTAAAAAAAGGTAGTCTTCACTTTTCTCTTCATCGAATTATTCAATAATCATTGGAATGATCTCCTAAACTTCTTTCTTTTACAAAGAGTTGTTGAGAATCTGCCAAAATTAGTCTTTTGGCAACATTTTAATAGTTTCTATTCAGTGTTAAAGTCGCTGTATCCAGGAAAAACATGGAGTTATTTTAAAAAGATTCCCATGGATATTCAGGCGCTGAATCTGGATCTGATCTTGACACAATGTAAAGTTCTTGCTTCACGAGATATTTTCATGTGACGAACCTAGAAAAACTGATTTTTCAGGATTTTGATGGAAAAGCTCAGTTACTAATACATTAATATTTAAAGTAAACATTTTGAGCTATAACAGTTTTCAGAAGTGGTAGTAGCTTGACATTATAACAGTACTTTGAGCTAAATTGATCAATGTATCCAATAGCATCTGTAACTCTGTCATCTTACTCTCCTACTGATTGCTGTTATCACTAAAACTACTCACTTTTCATGCTAATATATTAGTTGTGAAGATATTTCACTACAAATCAGAAAAAGGTGTTTTTTGAAGATTACGTCTTGAAGAATCCGGTCAAGAAATATAAGACAAGACAAATCAACAATTATGTACATACAATATTACCAATATTATACACTAGTTACCATAATAAAATATAAATTAGTTCAGGTGAGGATTTATTTTGATCTGAAAAAACTCTTGTACACTACAAAAATCTTCAACTGAATATTTTTATCAATTGTTTAAATATTTCTATATTTTAAAGACTTCAAAAACTGCGGTAGCTTGTTGTGGGTGTTTTATATCTCCATCGTATTGGAAATATCTCTTGAAACAACTCATTTGAAGGAACTTCTAGAAACTTTTTAAAAAATCTCTCACCTGGTGCACCGCAGTCGGAGGTTTTGTATCCTCAACTTCCATGTTGATGGGTTTCTCCTCATGGATGGCGGGCGGTCTCCTGGGTGCACCGACAGGCGGCCTGCCGCTCTGCGACCAGGGTGACGGTGTCAGGATGGCACCCAGTGAGTGGCGGGGTGATCGTCGCTGAGTGACGGAGGAGGCGATAGGCATGAGGGAGGGCAGAGGCCTGACCCATTGATGGTAGTCGGGGCTCCTTGATAACCGGAGAAGGTCATCTTTTTCGGACTGGCAACAGAACCTGGAATAAACAATAATTGTTTAAACTTTTGATGATTATTATTATAATTAAAATTAGTGTAATAATACTATATAGTTATAATGCAATAGTGGGAAGTGGTAGCCGCGAGCCGTAGCAGGTATCTGTTCAATCAGAGAGATAAGCTGCGTTCTCGTAGGTCCTGTTTGTAACGGTGACCGATTAGATTGGCCAGCAAAAACGACACTGTTCTCTGCTGTAAAATCACTTCCCGGTGGTTTGAAACCCACCTAAAACTGTAGGTCCAACTCATCAATCACCATCATCCAACTCATTACCCACGCACAGGTCTCAGACCTATGTGGGCTTCATCCTCAAAAAAAAAAAAAAAAATTGTACTATATTGTAATAATTTAACGCGAAACAGCCATTGCAAGAATAACTTAGATGTGAAATTTTCTAACTAATTTTACTTTACTTATGATTATGCCATAGCCAAACTAGGGACCACCAAATTTGAATAATTTATTATGAAACGCTATTCTATATAGCATTGACCTGAGAACTCTGACACCAGATCCGAACCAGCCAGGTCACACGATTGTATTATTGCTATTATTCAGCAAGATTAACCAGCCATCTCAGAACTTTAATTAATTATTATTAAAGCCTAATTTTAAAGAGGAAACTATAATGTCAAATAATTATCTAATAAACTGTCCAATAATTCAAGGAGAAGCATCTAAAGTCTAAAATATAACAGTTGAAACACTACAAGCACTTACGATTCACTGTATAGACTGTTGAAGAAGCTTGAATAATAATCTGTCAAATATACTGCGTTATCACTTAACATATTGAACATGCATATAACACATTTTGTATTAGCGTTCACTGTAAGGCAGTTTGTATGAGCGGAAACTGTCACTGTCAATCTGCCACTTATCGCATTAATGAACGAATCACAACTGACTGATTTTTACGAGATTTTTTGCTATTTATACATTTTTCATAATCCAGAAAAAATGAGAAGGTACTCGATTTCTCTATAAAATTCTACAGTAAACAGATAAGACATTTTCCAATTTTCCATAAAGTTCTAAGTATACATTCTAAAGGTGTCACAGATAAACTACAAGGCGAGGAGAGTACGGGAACAGTAAACAATTATGCCAATTATAGCTTCGACCAGAAGACTTATTGACACAAGCAGATAATCACTTCTTACGTCCTCCTAGCTTCCATAAAATTATTATCAATTTCATTATGAAACTAAAGTGACTTAATTCTATTACAAGAACTCACCTAAGGTCCTCCTGTTTAGTCTTAACATCTCTAGCACCGTTATCATAGGAAGGCGAGTTCAAAACTTCCAATCCTGAATCAATCGACCTTCTATGGCTGTCCTCGGACGAATCGCTGAAACTGGAACACCTGCTTGAATCCATGGGCATCATAAGTTTTCCTTCAAAAAACGGAGGCTTGGTGTCATCCGTAACGACAACTTCACCCCTGGAGATGGTGAAATCCGATGGTAGGGGGGTGAATTTTGTGTCTTCGTGAGTTGGGTGGGTGTATTTGGAGTCTTCTGAAGGGTGGGGATGATGGGAATGATGTCTGAGAACGTCAGGATGATGTCTGAGAACGTCGGGATGATGTCTGAGAACATCGAACTTGGCGTCGCTCCACCTTGGAAACGTCACGCCCCGCGCGTCATGGTCCACTTTGATCAGAGGTGGTATCGTCTTGTAGGCTAGTGACCATTCGTCTGCAGGAATCATCTGATGCAGATGCTTGTCTGTGAGGACGGTGATGTTTAGGGCTTCAGCAGCCGACAGGAAGCTGGAGAGACGAGACTCTGGAAGCGTGACACCTCCCGTGTAGATGAAGTCCAGAAGAGATCTCATGTCGTCGTAGGACACATCGTGGAGGATGATGGTGATGTGCTCGTTGGTGGGCTGCGATAGGAGGAGAGCCTGAAACAGAAATAAGTGAAATAAATTATTTAATGGAAATTTAGATCATTTATTTGTGAAATTGTTGAATGGAGTTGATTTATTTGTTGTGAAGCTTGGAAAATAAATGAATAATAATAATGTTGAAGATCCGTCTTATTTCCACTAATATATAATAAAAACTTAAGAAACAGTACACTAAGAGTGTACTGTGGGTCGTCTGACTATGAGAGTACACTTAGAGTGTAGTGTGGGTCGTCTGACGATGCTCTTGACAAAAGAGTGAAACGGCCGTCACGCCATAGCGTGAGTTAATTCCTCTTAAAAGTGTTTTTTAAGTTTTTATAATTATAATAATATTAACAATAACAATAATAATAATTTATTCGACCAACAGACATCCATTTTAAAACCAGATATATGTTAAAAACAATAAACAATAAAATATTACCCTGAAACGTACAATACAAGTCTACTGCCTAGTGTGGCAATCCCTAAGGTAATCCTTCTAATCATATTAATCGTACCTATAACGAAAGTGGAAACAAAACAGAAAGAGAACAGCAAAAAAATAGCAACAATAGAAAATAGAAAATATAGTGATACAATATTTATTGGTCTATTTTCATGAGTTTTTGTACTTTCCTATTATCATCATAATTTTTTATTATTATTATAAATGAGTGTTCTGTATTTGGATACTAACTGAAACAATAATGATATAAACTGAAACAACAATACAATATATTTGCTTATGAAATATTACATTCACCAGTATTTTTTTTTTTTTTAGTTGGAGGTGCAATATGAAGTTTAACGAAGTAATTAATCTTAGAAAAAAGTTGTTTTAGTCCTTATATACATACTAACAAAAAATATTAGTCTATGGATATAGGGAAATATCATATAGTACAAACATGTAAACGGCCCTCCTCACAAACATAATTGTGTCTAAGAGTATAATCATCCTTTGTTGTATTTCTCATAATACTGTACTTGTTTTTGAGAATAATAAAAATTTCCTTTTCATTAAAAAAATATGATATAATAGGAATGAGTTGTATAAAAATGCGATGACTTTCGTTAAAAAGAAGGAATTCCACAACTTTTTCTTTTCAATCAGATTCATGTCTTCATTTTTCATTATCTATTCCATCAACATACACATTGTAGCCGAAATTTTCATAAAATTAACATATATATTTTGTGCATGCTGGATAAAAAAGTATAACTCTTGTAGGCCTAATGATAACATAAATCGATGTCAATTAACTGAAAATTAACAACCAATGACGAAAAAAAATTTCAAACGAAATAACGAAACTTGGTTTTTGAAAAATTTGGCTGACATCCAATCAGATTGTCACAGGAAAACTGAATGAAGTTCAATTATTTATTTAAAACGTCAACGATTTGTAGCACATTCAAATGGTCTTCTAAAGTAATTGATAGCCTTTGAAAACAATAATTCATACACTAATCGAACAGATATTTGCAAAGAAATTTACAAATTACCAGTCGGAAAAGAAATAAAGTCAGGAAAATGAGTCAAGTTCATGAAAGCTATTGGGAAATTAGCAACGAGATCGAATATTGTCGAACAATTCCTATGCTAAATAAATTATTCTTCACCAACTAAAAAATGTCCTCTACTTTTTCTTCTCATTTTTCTCTCTCTCATTCGTTTTTCCTCCTTCTTCGTCTTAACTCTTCCTTCTTCTTTGTCTTACCTTTTTCTCCTTCTTTTCTTCTTCCACTTCTCCTTTTCGTCTTCTTCTCCTCCACCTCGTCCGTTTCCTCCTCATCATCATACTCTTCCTCCTCCACCACCTCCTCTTCCTTCGCTTCCTCGTCCTTCGCCGCCTCCTCCATCACCTCCTCCTCCTCCGTCTTCTCTCTTTCTTTCTTTTCCACCTTATCCTCCTCCTACTCTTCCTTCTCCCCTTCACTTCCTCCTCATCATCCTTCTTCTCCTCTTCCTCCTCCTTTTCCTTCTTAACCTCCTCCTCCTCATGCTCCACCTCATCCTCCTCCTTCTCTTCCTTCTTTTCCTCCAACTTCTCTTTCTTCTTCTCTTCCTTTTACCACTTACTTCTACTCCTTCTTCATCACCCCCTTCTTTATCACCTCCTCTTTTTTCATCTTCTCCTTCTTTTTCTCCCCCCTCTCAACATCTTTTTTCTTCTTTACTTGGCTTGCTTCTTTTCTCTCCTTTTCTTCTCCTTCTCCATCTTCTTCTACCTCTTCATCTCCTCCTTCTTCCCTCTCACTCTCTCTTCTCCTTCTACTATTACTGTTTACACGTTACTTACTTCTCCTTTTATCTTCGTCTGTCTTTTTAAATTTTCGTTTTTTATCATTTATCCTCCTTTCTTCTTAATAATTAAATATTATAATAATTTGAATAGTTTATAATTATTATATAATTTGTAGAACATAATATTATATTATATTAATTATATATAGCATTATATAATATTATTTATATAATAAGTATATAATTATTTTAAATATTATATAATTTATAAAATCTTAATAATTTGAAGAAGAAAATTATTCTCTTCTTCAAATTGAAGTGTTTTACAGATTTATGCTTTGAAAATGTTCTTCATCACCTCCTCCTTCATCACCCCCACCTTTTTCTTCCCCCTCTACTTCTTTTTTTCTTCTTTACTTGGCTTTCTTTTCTCTTTTTTTCTTCACCTTCTCCATCTTCTTCTACCTCTCCATCTCCTCCTTCTTCCCTTTCTCTCTCTTCTCCTTTTTCTATTACTCCTCACACTTTACTAACGTTTCCTTTTTTCTTCATCGGTCTTCTTAAATTTTCGTTTTTTATCATTTATTGGTGGGGCGGCAATCACATTTATCCTCCTTTCTTTCTGCAACCTTCTCCACTGCTTCCTCACCAGTTTCCTTCATTTTCTTTTTTAAATGAAAGTGTTCTACAGATTTCTGGTTTGAAAATGTCACAACGACTGTGCTACAAATCAGTATATATGTTTGTGTAAAAGATTCTGCTTTAAATAATAATATATGTTGTTTGTGCATGAGATTCCACGGATATTTAGCCAAACATGTTCTGCAACCAAATGAGAGAGAGAATAAAGAAATATCGAGAAAAAGTAAAAGGGAGTGAGACAGAGTGAGAATGAGTGTGAGAGAGAGAGGCTGAGAACTGCATAAATAACAGGATCGGCTATTTCGTCTTTTCGATGACCAGTACGAGTCACCTTAGCGTCTCCGTAAATCTCCAATGCCAGAGTGTGACATTATCTGCTCCAGCATTTGTCAGAGAAACGTGTAAATAAATTATTCCGGTCTGGAACTGGACCAATGTGAGAGGTGAGAAGTCTTGAGATCAATCCTTGCCTTCAGGCCAACCGGAGTGTCAACTGGAAACTTGAATTATTTGTTATGTTCATCTTTGACCAGATGTGAAACACTCAATAGGCTTTCTATAGGACTTTAAATATTGAATAATAAGACTTAAAGTTGTCACAGCCACATTTATTGAAAACCGTGAGAAACTAGTTTCGGTTGTTATACCATTATCAATCTTGTTTGTTTGAGATTGATAAAGGTGTAACAACCGAAACTAGTTTGTCAATTTTTTTTCAATAAATGTGGTTGTGACAATTTCGTCTTATTATTCATTATGGATACCTTGGTTTGTGATAATGGTATAACAACCGAAACTAGTTTCTAACGGTTTTCAATAAATTTGGTTGTGACAACTTCAAGTCTTATCATGGATAACTTCCACAATATCACCTTCGCCACTACAAAGTGACTTTAAATATGATGATCATCATCCCTGGAAATAAATATTGCGTTTTTGTTCTATGAATATTTATCTAAATAAAATCCAGTTAATAAAAATCATTCATCCTATTGCAGAGTAAGTCCCGAAATTATAAACATAATTTGGAGTTCCTGTTGGTGTCAAGGGTCACTTTCTCTGATAGGGTTCACAGGTCTTCCTTAAATTATTAAAGACGCTTTAATGTTAATGTTTGAGGAGTCCGATTTCAATAGTCGTAAAATTATCACAAAAATTACTCAAACTAGGAGTACTAGAAATAAATCTGTCAAAATGTTATTAAATAAACCAGCAAACATTAGAAACAATTTTTCAAAACATTTTTTTTTTTTTTTTTTTTTTTTTTTTTTGTAGATTACGTCTTGGAGACTCCAGTTAAGGAGTATAAGACAAGTCAGATCAACAATATTATACACTAGATACCATAATTACTTCAATTAGTTGAGGTGAGGCTTAAATTTGATGTGAAAGGAACTCTTGTACACTATAAAAAGCTTTATCAACATAACTGCATCATCCAAATTTCGTTATCTATTTTCATCCAATTATCATAATATTTATTATCTAGATTAAGTTAAATCTATTTCAGAACAGAACATAATTTATTAATTATGAATTCCTCAAAATGTTATCAATTAACTTATACTGAAGACTTCTGCAATGGCGGATATTGACAAAAGTATCGAAAAGCTGATGGAAATTGATGAACGCTACTGCACAAAAATATTTAGTCACCGCCGGGAATTGATAGCACTTGAGAAATTCGAAATTAATAAATTATTTTATGTATATTTAGCAGTTTGCAGAATTGTCAGTTCGTTAAACCCAACTTGAGATCAAATATATTATAGATTGATCCAATCAGTATGAATCATACACAAGATTCAACTCAATATTATGATAAATATAGTGATAAAAAGTAAATGTTTATGATTTAGACTATTTATTCCAAATAATGACTACAGCGGCTTTTCATGGAAATGAAAAATTCCCCTACTGGTATGTGATTCGGCAATTTAAATGTAATGCTGTAATTCAATATTGAATTAACTTTTCATGTGAAATTTAACGACTTGCAGTCAAATATTTGTTAAGAATAAGTATAATAACTCACTTAATCTGGCCGAGCGCTTTCGAATCTATGAGATCCATCTTCAGAGGCAATATTGAAACTATTTTGAGAAGCTGGTAAAGATTATTCAACACGGCTCATGTTTACCAGTTCAATCTTGAATTATAGGATTTACAACAGGAAGTCTTACTTGAAATATATTCATATACAAGTCGAAATATCACAATTCTAATACGGTACAGTATCGAAATATCTGGAAATCACAGAAACGAAGTTGAAATCTTGAAATTTGACACCATCACTTTTCAAAGAACAATTTATCGAAATCTAAAGTTGAGAAATTACAGAAAAACACGGAAACGACCGTAAATATCAATAATACTAGAATATTTTTATTTGAGAAAAATATATTTTTGTTTATTCGGAGGGCGACAAGTTACATTTTAGTGATGATCAGCTGATAAATTCTTGTTGAGATACTTCCCTATTCATAAAAGTCAAGGTAGTGAGAAACGGTCTCTTGTCAAACATTGGATACCGATTCAAATTTATTGAAGCGTAACATTTGAAAATTGTCTTTTCTAGAACATTTATTTTTGATATATTGATAATCTCTCAAGAAATTAACTTTTCTAGAAAATGTATTTCTATCGACTACTATTGTTACAACCGATTTTGACTAAGCTTTATTTATTCAGACCTATTTATTTATTCATCTTGACAAAATGAACAACAGGACGTAATTATTAGAAGCAAAAGAAGTTTATATCATGATCAAAAATGTAATTTTTTGTCAACATGAAGAAACTACAATCCTAGTTTCTGAAATTTATTACAAGTGATTTTTAAGTTGGTCAATCGTGCATAATTTATTACTAGTTAAATCAACGATAATCATTCCTCAAAACCTAATTCAGTAGATCTTCAACCTGTTTGAGGAAGCATTACACCTATACGAAATAGCTGTTGATATTTTTTTAAATAAGTAAGTGTTAAATTCACCATTGAAGTATTTTCAACAATTATTCAATTTTTTGCTTAAATATCAAGTGAGAAGTAATATGAACAACATCAAACGATAACTGATGACCTGTAATCAGAGCTTCAACGGTCACTCATCAAAGTACAGTGGAGCTCGTTACTTCGCATATATATATATATCACTTCTTTCTTATGATTATTACCATTTCATTTTTATAATATAATAGTTATATTATAATACCGTATGAAATAGGAGTCTTCTAAAGTGAACTCCTTGAATCGCATCACCAAAAGATCCATGATGTGTAAAATTATTTTATGTTGATGTGTTAAATTTATTATAAAAGTTAATATTAGCAACGAAGATCGGTATGTGTCAAGAAATTTAAGAAGTAAAATTACAATCTGATATCAAAACTGACACTATATTTCTATTTAAATATGAATTATGATTTTCACTCACTTACTTACTTACTTACTTAAACAGCCTTGAAGCTTCTCTTTAGAAACGAAATGCATCCCTCCAGTAAGTGAGTAAAAATCATAATTTAAATAGAAATGAATACAGTGTCAGTTTTGATATTAGATAATACAGACTAATAGAAACCATTAAATATGAGGATGCTAGTAATAATTGTGAATTAATAATTTTATTAACAAATTCTCCTCTATAAGTAGGTTAATAGAATTATAATAATCACTGAACTATCTTCCAATTCATGTTTCTTAATAAATCAAGTAATTAGTGAACAAGCTTGTTTCAAGGTAAACTTCATTATGAGTGACAGGGCATTCATATGAATAAATTATCAAATATCTGACTAAAACAAAATGTGAAAATGTTCAATTTAAAAACTCAATAAAACTCTCTTATATTAAAACTGACACTGCATTTCACTTTTATATAATGTTTTACTCACATATATTGGAGATGTTTGAGGAATGCATTTCACTTCTGAAAAGAAGCTTCGTCAGCCTCTTTTCAGAAGTGAAATGCATTCCTCAACCATCTCCAATATATGTGAGTAAAACATTATATAAAAGTGAAATACAGTGTCAGTTTTAATATTAGATTGTTCATTAAGTATTTCGTCATGTGAAACAACAGATTTTAATAAAACTTTTATATTATTATTGAAAAGTGCTCTGATGAACAACGTCTATGAAGAATGAAGCTAGTTGTAGAGCAGCTAGGTCATTGCATCTTTTATACATTGTTCTAATTAATTAGTCAGAGCACTGAAAAATTATCTTGAGACATATTACAATACGATGGTTCATTGTATTGTTTCAAGTGAAATGTGATATAATTGACATGCAAGAAACTGCCAATACATTTATCTTTGGTTTGACGATATTCGTTATGAGAAATTTATAGAATTCACAGTCAAATGAATAATATATATTATCTGCAGTACTAGTGATATTATTATTGTACCAGTAATAGTTTTTCACATTATCAGTAATAGTAGCCCATTTTCACAATAAAACATTGATATTTTATATTGAAATAAATAATATTATTCCCTTTTGAAGCTGCAATCAATTAGATTGTAGTACAAATGATTTATGAGATTCTTGAAGAATTATTTGAAGTATAAAATAGTATTCACAAAAATATTACACGATATTCTGATGGACATTTTATAATGTATTCTCTCTGTCTCATTTTTCTCCTCATCCTTCATTCAAAACATCTCTTTTCTTTTTCCCTTTCTTCTTCATCTTCCAGCACTGACTCATTCACAATCTAGCCGTTGTTTTTACACCACCACAGCTCTGACGATAAGCTTGTAATATTTTCTTCATTCAATCCTCTCTGATCCGTTACCAACGCCTTCTTCTTCGTCATCATCATCATCGCCTTC
Organism: Conomelus anceps; assembly: GCA_948455865.1. Taxonomy (NCBI): domain Eukaryota; kingdom Metazoa; phylum Arthropoda; class Insecta; order Hemiptera; family Delphacidae; genus Conomelus; species Conomelus anceps. The sequence continues at coordinate 20,626,775 of OX418226.1, read as the reverse complement.
TTTTTCCTGCACTCATTCATAGTTGTTTTTTTTTAAGCCGGCCATCTATCTGATGATAAGCTGGACAGCTTGACAAAAACCTAAAATAGCACGTGTGCAACAACCTTTGACTGAAAATTTTATTTATATGTTTTAAAATGTGATGTTGTGAGTTGCACAATCGGCATTCACGTTTTACGACCGTATCGAGCCTATAAATTCACAACACAAAATATCCTTTTTCTTCTTCTCCCACTTCTCCATCTTCTTCTTCTTCTTCTTCTTCTTCTTCTCTTCCTCCTTCTTCTTCTTCTTCTTCTTCTTGTTCTTCTGCAACTCACACTGAGTGAACTCACCTCTGTTGTAGCCTAGTAAAAATGATAAAACACTAAACAGATGTCTTCTGTCATCCTTGACCGTGTTTCTACAAGGCGTACAAACCCAACAGAATAGCGGTGATTTTCGGTTTTTTTTCTTTTAGTGCACATAAATAAAAATAAGATAAATCGTCGTCAGATTAGATCCTACTTTGCCCCTTGGCTGTATAAGCTTTGCAATTAAATATTACACCCACACTAAACTAATGTTTTCATCTGCTTGACTCATAAGAATCCTTCACCCTGTTGACATAGGAGGTACGTGAAGCACTATGCTGTATAGAATCATGAGGCTTATTATCATAATATCTTCTATTTTCAACGTGTAGGTCTGGTGTAATTGTATAAAACTAGTGTTTTAAGATGAGCTAGCATTTGCATTCAACATTTGAATTTTCAACTTGAGATGACCGTACATAATATCTTTTGAATCATGAAAGACAGTTTAATTTTTCAGCATGATTATTTTGTGTGGAATATAATACAATCATTGTTATTCATTGAATATAAGTAAATTATTATTGTTATCAGATTCTTATAAGTGTTTTAATCCACTAACTTGAGGGCTTCTTCATTTGTTTGTTACTTACTATATTAGATTGTTCATCAAGTATTTCGTCAAGGAAAACATAACAGATTATGTATTACATCATAATATTTTCTTTCAATTATACTGGTTTAATGGTCTGATGTTGTCCTTACTAAGATTCCAAATTGAAAATTCCACATTATAATAATAAAACATATTATATAAAAACCAAAGTTCATAGTAATTTATTCAAATATTTTTCTCATAAGCTCTTTAAGAGCAAAAAATATTGTTTAATGAGCTGGAACGCCTCTCATACTAAATAGTTTCCAGTAAAAGTAAAATCTCTATACAGGGTGGGGGAAATGTTTGGAAACGGCTTAATATTTCATATACAAAGGTGATTTTGCGGTAGGTATGATTGAGGATCCTACTCAAATTGAAAATACTATTTTACTGTGACTTAAAAAATCTGGTCCGCCATCTTGGAACCGCCATTTTGAATGTAACTTTTTTTTTTAAATAGGAAGGGGGTCATGCGATACATGATTTCAATACGGAATTTTAAGACAAAATGAATGCCGAAAACCGCACATCGATATGTCAACCCGTTTCGGAGATATTTACATTATTAATCGATACCATGAAATAAATAAGTACATTAAAATCTTACCTATCAAATTTTTTGTTAATAGTGTTTGCTAATAAACATTAAAACCCAATTATTTTAATAAATGGTCTTACCAAGAAGTTTCTGATTTATTTAACGAAACATTTCCCAACAGAAATCCAATTAGTAAAAGTGTTGTTTTTAAGACAGTAAAGCGGTTTCAAGAAACGGGCAAAGTGACTGATCGTGCTCGCACTGGAAGAACAAATACTGCCACCAACAATGAAAAATCTTTAGAGGTAATGCAATCATTTGTTGAAGATCCGCATACATCAACTAGAAGCGTTGCCAAGGAACATGGTATGTCTACTCGTTCTGTCAGAAAAGTTCTTAAGGAATCTCATTTCCATCCGTTTAAGCTTCATGTATTACAAGAACTGAATGAGGATGATTTCGACCGCCGGGTAGAGTTTTGTGACATAATGATGAACAAGTATGACAATGATCCAAACTTCTTTAATAATGTAGTATTTTCGGATGAAGCTACGTTCATGCTTAACGGCAATGTAAATAAGCAAAACTATCGTTTCTGGACCGATGTCAACCCATACTGGATGAAGGAGGGTCATACACAGTATCCTGAAAAATTAAACGTATGGGCTGGTATGGTAAATGGTCACATTGTAGGACCATTTATTATCGAGAATAATTTAACAGGTGCCATTTACGAGAACATGTTAATAAATTTGATCGTTCCAGCCATCCAGAACATCAACGGACAAGAGTTACATAACTTGTGGTTTCAACAAGATGGGGCGCCCCCTCATTATGCATTAGGAGTGCGGGATATATTGAACCAAACATTTCCCCAACGCTGGATAGGTCGTAGAGGTGCAATAGAGTGGCCCGCTAGGTCACCTGACCTCTCTCCACTTGATTATTTCTTTTGGGGCTACATGAAAGACAATGTGTACAAAAAGAAACCAGCAACAATTAATGAACTGAGAGAATGTATAACTGAAGTGGCTAACAGAATTCCACGCGAAATGATTCAAAATGTGCTTGATGGCTATTATTTAAGATTAGCACATTGTCAAACAGCTGAAGGAAAACAGTTTGAACATTTATTAAAATAATTGGGTTTTAATGTTTATTAGCAAACACTATTAACAAAAAATTTGATAGGTAAGATTTTAATGTACTTATTTATTTCATTTCTGCTTTTCATGGTATCGATTAATAATGTAAATATCTCCGAAACGGGTTGACATATCGATGTGCGGTTTTCGGCATTCATTTTGTCTTAAAATTCTGTATTGAAATCATGTATCGCATGACCCCCTTCCTATTTAAAAAAAAAAGTTACATTCAAAATGGCGGTTCCAAGATGGCGGACCAGATTTTTAAAGTCACAGTAAAATAGTATTTTCAATTTGAGTAGGATCCTCAATCATACCTACCGCAAAATCACCTTTGTATATGAAATATTAAGCCGTTTCCAAACATTTCCCCCACCCTGTATATTCAATTAATTCAATTCATAATAAATTCATTTCAACTTATTTTCAAGCTTATGAAGGTCTCTGATGAAAATAATAATCTTTAAAGAGCTCACAAGAGAATCATGAATGTTCGAATTATTCAAACAACGTGCTCTATCACTGCTGCCACTACCAACAATCGAACGTTGAAATATTGGCGATTATTCATTCGATATCTGATTTGTGATCGACTGCTGTGATATCGATTTGTCATATTGGCCAAACTGTCACTCTGTCGTCTACCATCTACTTGTTTCCTGATAGATCGTGTATTATCACAGTTGTGTCGGTTTCTCTTGTTTATTCGTGAAAATTCATGATTATTCTTAATCTTCTTTGAATAAACAGATCTAACGTTTGGGAATGTATTCTCACCCTAACTGTAAGTACTTTTTCAAATTCATTACTTAGCTACTATAAAATTATCATTCCATACTTAACTTAGTAACTTAATTAACTCACTATGGGATACGTTAAATAACTATAAATTCAGGGTGGTAATCATTTGAAATAAATGATTTTGAGTGAGTTACTGTTGAATGTGTAACGTATTATGACGATTCTTCATGAAGGGTTTTGAGAGGAATCGATCAAATTATTGATTGTATAAATCACGGATTTCAGATATCGTATAACGGTAACATAACAAATTATTGAAGAAAGTCATCAATCTATTCAATTTATTGTCTTCAGATTCTTATTTGTAAGTGAATTCCGTGTTTCAATTGATACGAGAATCTCCATATTCGATAAGATATTACTGTAAAGTCGTAATACATTTTCATACTAAAAGTGATGAGAATCGATCCTATTCAATTTCACACGAAATCAGAGTATTAAAATATTGTTTTGTATTCATAATAACCTCAAATTATTGGAAATTAATTGGCATTATGTAGATTTATTGTAATTTAACGGAAATACAAACTTAACCTCAAACCTTGAAATGTCATAATTTGCACACTTCATGTCGGCCTATCGTTAGCATGCAATAGTGGTTAGCCGATCGTATACGACCTTTGCCGAAGATACCCGAAGAGGTTATCTCAGTATTTTATTTTTTCGTGATATATTTGCGTGATTGATGGGTATTTATAGTGTTTTAGTGTAATAAAAAAAAAAAAAAAAAAATTAATAAACTATTTGTAACATCAGCAGATAGTTTCTATCTTAATTTTTTCAATAATATTTGGGGAATGAGTGGAATACTGTGCGCATGAGCAGAGAGTCTATAATGTTCCGTTATGATATTGTGATTTGTGATGCTATCTATTATAAAATTATGTTAATGTTATCATTTCAAATTTATTAAGATCAGAAAAAATTTCTCATGGAAATGGATAGAATTTCAATATCTTAAAAATATCCAATAAGAGAACTCTGGAAAAAATTATGATCAAAAACTGCACACTGCCTTAACAACTTTAAAGATGTTATAGCTGTATATATAATTATGTTTAATCAGATAAAGATAAGCCACGAACTCCAGGACCCTCTTTGTAAGGGTGACCGATTAGATTGGCTTGAAAAAAAAACACTTTTTTCTGCTGTAAAATCACTTCCCGGTGGTTTGGAACCTACCTAAAACTGTAGGCCCAATTCATCAATCACCATCATCCAACTCTTTAAGCCGCGTTCACACCGGAGTTAATAACACAAGTTATTAACATTTTTGTTATTAATTGATGTTAATAACAAAAGTCATTAAGATATGTTGATAACATTTTCTTTTGGCTGCTAGTTTTGTTATCAACAAAAGTTAACAACACTCCACCAAAATGGTTTATCAACGCTCATGCACAGCCAGCAGTTCTAGGTGAGACAGGGGTTGCGGGGAAGAGAGGAACCTGTTATAAACAAAAGTTGACGCGCTAAAAGAGACTATAACTTTTGTTATTAACATTTGTTTATAACATAACACATTTCCTTTGATCTTTACCGACTCTTGATGGATACGGTAACATAAATCTTGTTAATAACAAGGAATTTTCTGTTAATAACACGAGTTATTAACTTTTGTTTTTTGGCGATTCAGTCAAGTTAATAACTTTTTGTTAATAACTCGTGTTATTAACTCCGGTGTAAACGCGGCTTTACCCACGCACAGGTTATACAAAAAAAGTTGGTATGCCTTAACAGAGATTAAGTTCAAAATTTTCATATTGAAACAATAAACCCCGAAGTCCCGTTCGTTTTGTAGATTGATTTTATTCTCTTACTTTCTTCTCACCATTCATCAACTCCACTTATTTTAGGTTATAATTCATCCACGATTGACTTAGCACACGCTTCGTTCTGCCATTGACTCCATCATTCTTAATGCTCGCTTCATGATCCATGTATCACACCATGCTTTCTCATAATGATCACGAATAATAATACCGTGTATACCAATTGTAATAGGTACCGTGCATTATCATGTAAGCATGGTCGTGTATCACTCAAATGTTAGCCCGCTGATCATTTGTATCTGTGGACCCACGAGCTGCTACAATTAATCAAGTGCTAGTTAAGGGCCACCAAAGTATATTTACGATATAATGTTGCGTGCGGTTAGAAATTTCGTGCCACATGTAAGTCATGCAAACTGTTCACACCCAGTCTCGGCTACATTCATTTTTTTATTTGCTGGGGATGCCCACATGAGTCTGAGGTGAATAATTGAAACAGAATATATCAGGCTGAACGGGAATCGAACCCGTGACCTCAGGAGTAGCAATCTGTCAAACTTAAATAATTCCTGGATTTCTTGTTCCATGACAAACTGCGTTGTTTAATATTAACTTTTTATGTGAATTCAACGACTTTCAGAGGCCTCTGAAAACGGATCTCAAAGATTCGAAAGCGCTCGGCCTACAGAGTAAGTAAATTCTATTTATTCTTAATGAATATTTGACTCCAAGTCGTTGAATTCACATAAAAAGTTAACTTAAATAATTCAAATAATCCTTATTAGTCATGAATGCATATTGTGTGAAGATATAAGGAGCCTTGATCCTTTGCTTTTTGTGTACTTTGATGAACTTTTCAGCTCTGAAAAGGTTGATACAGTATACAATACTATTTTATAGATATTAATATAAACGCGTTTGTCATTGTTATTTTTGAGAACGACAGCAGTTTTTTATTCAAAAAAAGAACGATAGTCTTTGAAGAGCAATGAAGATTTCCACCGAGAGAAAAATTCAAATTGCTTTCATAATGAATTAAAAGAACATTAGCAGGTTGCCTGATTCAATTATTGAATTTGGATCTGAAATTTAATTTAATATAATTAATAAATTATGTACTGTAAATTTGGCAGTTTGCAGAATTGTGAGTTCCTTCAGATTCCAACTTAATTTAATAGATTTTTCTTATTTCTCTTCTTATTTTTCCTCTCCTCTATTCTTCTCCTCTTTTTCCGTTTTAATTCTCTTTTTTCTTCTTCTGTTCGTTCACCTTCTTTATTTTCTCCTCATTCTTATTTCTCTCCAATATAATTCTATCCAGCGTTAGAGTATAGTCGACAGATAACAACAACAAGCTGTTTATAATATATCTATTCTTAGTCATGAATGCATATTTTTTGAAGATATAAATGGTGATTAATTCATAGGGTGATTATTCATTGATTCATAGATTCATAGGGTGATTAATTTTTAGTCTCTACATTCGAAACTGAAGCGACATAAGAGCAATTAGCTAGCTCGTCCACCAAATGGAATTTATTGGTGTAAAATTCAAGATGTATTCCTTTTTCATTTCCAAATTTTCGGATTTTCTAAAATTTTAATTTTCATTGTGTGAATTAAAAATTATTTTCCTTATTTTCAGAGTGAATATTATATTATGGAACAAGTGGAATTTATTTATTACAAGAGCACAATCAAGTAAAGATACAACAGGCACAGCCCACTACTGCTTTCTTTACAAATTTTTATCTAAAAAATCAATTTTCAGGTAATGTCTAAGTTAACTAGAAATTCTACTTTGGAGTGCAATTACTGATTCTTTTCCAAACAAGAATTTTAATTGAGATGTTCACTTTAAAAACGAAGCTTTCAAACAGTTCAATAGTCCAAAGAAAGTGGATATGATTTTGAATTTTGTTCGAGATTTTTATTGTATAGGATTGTAACATTAATGTCTGGTTTTTTAGTCGTTCAGTAAACATTCAGTAGGTATTGATTCAATAGCGGCTCTAAGGCTTGTTTCACACGTACCCGGAAGTCAGATGATCGGTGTAGTTTACCCAGCTGTAGGGACATTGTGTCATATGAAGTGCTTTACACTCCCCCGATTTTGAAAATCATTGTGATAAAATGTAATAATGCTAGGTAAACATAGTTGACGCAGGAAGGAAGAGCGTTCTACTCACCTTTTTCACCTTGCCATCCTTGTTATAAATTTTATTATTTTTTTTCACTTATTTATTTTTTGCAGATTTTAACTACTTTATTGGAGATGATTGTTGGAGAGATTGAAGGTTCATCAACTCTAATTCAGTCCATCAAAATTCTAGGCGATGGAGGTACGATATTTTCTGTAGTACTGTAATTGTTTTCTAGTATTGTAAGTAGAGTCATATTTGTAGTCATTAATTGCTCCCATACTATTATTATTAGCAATAATATTTGAATTGCACCTTCCTTAAATACAAAATAGGCTGTAGATGCTCAATAAAAACGTTTAAATTTATTAAAATTATTAGGACTAAGCTTTAAAATAAATTGAATAAGATTTAGACCTTCTCCATCATATGACAGCAGCTCTTATAGGTTTTATTATTTATCCTGCTTGAGACACTAGTGTGAAAAATGAATGTAGCAACTACTTCTATATTAACGTCCTTATTTATATTATTTACAAGTCATCTTATTCTTCATTATAAAAAAACCCCTACCACTGTTTAATAAAAAAAAAACATTTCTTCTAAGATTTAACCGAGTCATCAAATTGAATTTCCACTACACAACTATACATCAATAAGACAATAATATTTTAATAGTTCCAAAGTACAAAACCTGTTTGGGAGAGAATTGAATACTAATCAAAAAGATAACCAAACTAGATAAAAGAAAAAGAAAATAAGTAAATTAAAAACAATAAAATTAAACCTACAGCAGAAAATTACTTCAATTTACCCATTGTCATAACACTTGAAAATTCAAAGAGAATGTGACGCTTACAAGCTTATCACTTGACCATATTATTGACGAATTAATGAATCAAGTTACTAAACTAATTTTTTTATTGCGGATGATGCCCACATGAGTCTGGAGGCTTGTGCGTGGGTAGTGAGGTGAATGGGTGAATGATGAGAAACATCCATGGCTGAATGGGATTCGAACCCAAGGCGGCAGGAAACGAAGCCAGCCAGATCTTCATCTTATAACAGACAAGCGCTCCAAACAACTGCGCTACCAGAGCCGTCAATATCACTGTGTTTCCATTAAAATTATGATTTTTACTCGCTTGTACTGGAGGAATGCATTTCGCTTCTGAGGAGAAGCTTCATCAGCCTGCTTCTGAATTATCTCATTAGAAATTTTCTAGCCAACTCTTGACATTGGGTGATGTGAATAAATTTGAGTTTGTTGAGTAAATTATGTTCTTGACTCAGCGCATGAGATTCTTGTTATTTGATATGAATTATAATATTGTTTCAATCACAGCGGTTTCTTACACCTTCCGATCGGACTCCAGTCGACTCCAGTCCCTCAACAGAGTCCAGTCCCTCAACGTACTCAACTTTATTCACATCACTCAAAATTGCTCGAATGGCATTGTAGCCGAAAAATTTTAGATGGTCTGAACCTGTAGCAATGAAGCAACGGACAATAATTTCTGCCCTAGATGGGTTCTTGTCGACTGTTGGGTCTCCAACTGTGGCTGGAAGGCGGCAATTCCTTATAGGGACATGCTGGCTCTTTAGAGCTACAGCTAGAGTCGTTCGTCTGCTCTTGAGTGCAACAAGGTGCCGTGTCTTCCTAAATCATCCGACTGTGCCTTATGGACCTGAAGAAAGTCACACACCACCTCTCACTGTGCTATGCTGACACTCAGCATTGCTCCATAGTGTTCTGTCTTGCTTGTTGGGATCGAATTTCTTTATCTATCTTAGTAGCTCGTCCATTGAAGTTTCCTGTAGTGTGCCTTTTTCTTGCCATATATTAATTTTCTTATGATACTGTTTGTACGCCTCTTTCTTTTTTTATTTATTTCTGTTTTCTCACATTCATTTCCTCACCGTACTTCCTTTACTTGTCTATCTTTACTTCTCCACATTCTCGACTGCATTTTATTATTCACCACAAATTTTTCTGTATTATTTTTGTTCTCATATTCAACATCTTATCATATTTCATACATCAGGGTTAATTAATTTATTTTAATTATTAAGTTGATTTTCCCAAAAATTTAAGATTTTTTTGTTTTAAAAATTTTTAAAGGGGGGGGTTAAGATTCGGAATTAAATTTTTTAGATGAATAGCAACAATTTATGGATCAAAAATTATTTATTCACCCCATCTTCTTCCTGTTTTACCTTCTTACCACTACTAATTCTTCTTCTTTTTCACTCCCTTGTTTGGAATTTTTTTACTTTTTTTAGCGACTCGTCCAATAAGGTTACCGGTACCTGTTTGTAGGCTCTTATGCCTCTTTCTATTAAGTTTTCTTTCTCATCTCTTATTTATTTTCTTATCATACTTTCACTTTCTGTACTTGATCATCTCTACTGTATTATTGGCTACATATTATTATTATTTCTTTCTATTCACTTCTTTTTTCTTTGGCATCTTTCTTGATTCAATAAATTTGTCTCTATCTCCACTGAATTTCTTGCTCCCTACCAAAGGCAATCAGATAGTATAATACTATCTGTATTATACTACAGTATTATATTATCTGATTGTCTTTGTTCCTACTCATCAGTATGCTCACCTCTTTACATTTTTTCTCTGTGATGTTTTCCATGACGGAATACTTGATGAACAGTCTAATATTGAAGCTGACACTGTATTTCAATTAAATATACGATTTTCATTCACTTTTACTGGAGATACTGGAGTAGTGCATTTCACTTCTAAATAGAAGGTTCGTCGGCCTGCCACCAGAGGTCTGGTTTTGTTGAGGATAGGATAAGCAGCCATTATATAATTGAAAATTATCCATTAATTTATTTCCTTATTTCAAGTTCCATTCTGTAGTTATTATCTCTTCTCTAGATTTCTATATATTCTATTCTATATTCTATTTTATATTCGTTGTCTAATTGTTTTGTTCGCTCCATTCGTTTATTCCGACAAATCACTCTGTTCTTACTCTGCATATTGATCTTTTCATATCCTTCCTAATCTGTTACAATCTTCATTTTGCTACACTTTGAGCCTCGATTTTTCTTTATCAATGTCAAATATAATTAATTTCTTATTTGTTATTCTTCCTTCTCCTCCATCTTGTAAGCTGCTTTACAGCCGCTATGCTTTAAACACCATTCTACTCTCCTTATCTAATGTCGAGTCTCTCAAATAATTCTTTATCTATTCGCTCTTTTCCATTCCTCTTCAACTCCCACGTGAATTATTGTCCTAGCTCGCAGGTCGCTTGTTTACATCGTTGAAATTGAATAGTTTGTTCCCATGTCCATAAATCGGCTCGTCGGCTAATTCTTCACCTTTGACCTGTCTGTCTTTCGCGACAACCGCAAAGAACACACAGAAAATATTCTTTCCCACCCCGAAATTCTTTCAAATTTGAACTGAGTGAAAGAAATAAAGGAATGGCATTTTTTGAGAAGAATATACTGTGACCTCTACTGCACCACCTCCACCATATACGGATTCTTGCTGTTGTTGTTTTACTTTTTTCGCCTTCTACTTGTGTTGTAGCATGTCATTTTGCGTAGTTGTTATTTTCTTCGACTTTGTCTCTGTTCAAATAAAACTTTATTTCATTCGGTTATTGTTTTTAAGATAGTTCTGAATTAATCAGAGTGTGTATTTATAATATTAATCAACTGTTGTAAAGACATGATAGGGTGTTTAAGATCCAAAAGAAAGCGGTTAGGTGTATGGAAATAGTAAATAGATTAGATTCATGTAGGCCGCTTTTAGGCCGCCTACTGTACCCTGCTTAGATGTGTATGGAGCTACTTTATGTGTAAAAAGAGTGATATTAACCAAAATCTTGACCTGCCATATTAGAGCGACTAATTTCTTCAATGTAGAATAGATTATTCTGCTTTCTTCCCCTCCCCCTTTCAACTCCAACCTCTCCTATCCACATATCCCTCTCCCAATTACCTGAATTCCTTTTTATCTTTAATTTTTGTAAAGTAATTTTATTGATAAATAGATATTATTTCATTTAATTTTGTAATGTCTTATAGTACAGGCACCTGCTGAAGAACCTAGTATGGTTTAGCGGGACCATTGAATGATGGTAATTTTTGTAAAGAAATGATTGATTGATTGCATTTTTACCAAATTTAAAGGGAAATATAGAGAGAGATCTTATTCTTTTTTATTTTCATCAATATTATTTTTAAAAGTTACTTTTGATATTTTATTTATTTATTGATATGATTTCATTCATTTATTAAAGTAACTGCACTATTTCTGAACCTCATTACATGTAATAGAATATAGAGGTTCATTTGGCTTCTCTGGAAGTCATCCATCTTCATGAGATCCTCACTAAGAATTTTCATCAGATTCTAAAAATATCATCAAGAATGCTTGCAATTACTGTAGTTCAATTGAGGACAATACATGAATGACATGTGACGAGACTCACTTTGCAATTACGTTTACAATAATTGACCTGCATTCCTAACCTATGCAATATGCAATTGGTATACCGCTTTAAACCATACATTAAAAAACAGTTATTATAGTCATTGCATCATTTACCAGAAATTGAATTCTTAAATGTTTAGCAACTCTCCATCCAATGTTATCCATTTATCGAAGTTGAGGCTTAATTTAGGTTGTGCACTTATCGTTTTGACACAATATTACTTCAATTCCCTGGCTACAAATATAGTATGAAAGGGATATGCTATTGCTTGTATTCTACCAAGTGAATTTTACATCATTGAGCAAATATTCCACTTATCGACTATTTTAGAGGATGAGTCTTAGGTGCTCGAAGTTCATTTTTTTTAATTCTTATCCTATGATTTTTGTGCTGATCACACTTTTCTACCATCTTTTTTCAAAATATCCCTTTTATTATCCCCGTTCTTGTAATCCTGATTTTATTATCCCCGTTATTAACGGCTCACAGATTTTCCGCATATTTCATGTTTTGTTGGCAAGGATTCTTTCCTGAGCTTGACCCTCCTCCCCCATCAATATTATCTGTTAAGGCCAATCTCTTAGGGGTTAATTTTTTTCTGAAGGGTTTTTGTTTTAACTTTTCTTTTATTTGAATTCGTGGTTCTTTCCGCTGGTATTTGGTCATAATTTTTTTAAGTATCTTGTATTGGATACTATTAAGATACTGAAATTTTATCTATTGCTGTGATAAATGTTTTTTGTTACTATTTTGTGTAATATGGGGGTTCAAAGTTGAAATTTTTCGGTTTTAGGGGCCATTTGACTAATGATAACTTTTTTATAACTAAAAAATATCCTAGAAAATACAATGATATATTTTTCTTGAATCTCTTGTTCTTTAACGATCTGCGTTGTTAATATTAACTTTTTTGGTAAATTTAACGAGCTACAGTCAATTTTAATTGAAAATAAATAATATTCAAGTATCAATGATTCTGTTGAATCATTGCTGTCATCAAGATTCAAAAACGTTTCAGCCTACGTGAGTAAATATTTTTTTTCGGAGGATGAAGCCCACATAGGTCTGAGACCTGTGCGTGGGTAATAAATTGGATGATGGTGATTGATGAGTTGGACCTACATTTTTAGGTGGGTTCCGAACCACCGGGAAGTGATTTTACAGCAGAGAACAGAGTCATTTTTGGTGGCCAAACCAATCGGTCACCCTCACAAAGAGCACCTTGGAGTTTCGTAGCTTATCTCTGATTGAACAGATAGCACTCGGCTATCGCATAATCTCGCAAATAAAAAAAATTGACTACGTCGTTAAATTTACCATAAAAAAGTGACAAGTCATTCTGATCGAACAATTTGTTTTTCAAAATAAGATTTTATAGATCTCAAAACGTTTTTAGTTTTTTTTAAATGTTTGCCGAAAAAACTAGTCTCATTGGAATAAATACTAAACCATTTAGTTCCAAAGGTACTTATACAAAAATTATGAAAATTTTAAATTAACTTCTTGGTAAGGTCAATTGTTTCCCTAAAACAAAACAATTTTACTTTAAACCCCCATATTTCACAAAATAATTTTCTCATGGCAATAGATAAAATTGTAATACTTGAACATCCAATACAAGAAGTTTCGAAAAAAATTATGACCTGATGACGGGCTTTTTTAAGTAGTATGAAATAATTTAAAAAATTGAATTAACATTTCATAAGTATTACAAGCATCAACCCTGAACCTCAGCCTGTAACCTTTCTTCTAAGAACGGAATTTGACTTGTTTCATCTCAGCTCTCCTATCAATTTTCTTCACATCCTGTGACCTAAATCGTTGAGTTACTTCCGCATAGATATTTGATCCAACTGCTTAATAAAATAAATAATTCTTATCACTTATTTATGGACATGGCAATTTATCGCACTGTATGATATATCATCCACTTTTCTGTTTTAAACGTCAAATTGATTTAGAAAAAAAGAAGATTACTGACCCGTTCCATAAGAATTGGAGCGATTTCGCTAAATAGTTATAAACATGATCAGCCTTTAGCGCCATGAAATGTGTTCTATCTTATCAATGTTTTGCGGATTCATTCACTTACTTTTCAACATACCTTCTAGATTATTATTTATTGCATTCACTAGACCTTAAATAAAAACATTTTAAATTGCAGCCAGCATACTTTGACGTGTTAACCATTTATGGAAAATGTTTCCAACGCCAGTGTCTTGAAAACTGCGTTCCTTTTATATCTAGTTGACTGATTGTGTATGGTAATTGCTCTATGGTGTGTTTTCTATGATGAAAACAACAATAATTCATTGTCAGAGCATAGAACAAGTTTCTATGATATATTCAGTGAGGCGTAAAAATGTCACAGCCTTTGAAATTATAACTAGCTAACAGCATTTGGTCATAATCCAAAGCAGTTTTACCGAGCTAAAACATTCCATCTGATATGTTAATTGGATCTATTAATCTTGTGGCTCAGCTACGTTCAGTAAGTCACAGTAATGGATGGGAGGACGAATTGCATTAACAATGGGGAAATGTTTTACTGGCATTGATATACTAAGTGTTGATAGCAATGACATTTAAAAAACAATCAGCGATCACTTGGGTTGAGCTAAATTGTTGGTTTATCTGAAAAAATGTCACGGAGATTGCTGAAGATTGAAATTGAGTCGATTTAGTTCAATGTAATCGATTTAATTTATGAGTCCCTGTCAGAACAAAGTATAAAATATAGATAATTATAGTTTTTAACATGAAATAATAATCCTTGAACAATAATTGTTCAAGATTCATTGTTGCTTTTCTGGTAAGCATAAAATGCATTGAACTAGCTGGTAGATTGTTTTCTTCAAAGGGTATAAATTCAGTACCGGTATTTGAAATTCTATGACAATATTTTTGAAGATATTTACAAATGCGATACATGTATTACTGATTATAACTTTTAGGAATTATTAATATTCTCTTCAACTATTGAAGAAAATAATTGGATGTTTCTAGTTTTTTATAATTATTATTTTTTTAATTTCTAGATGCTACTGTGCCTCTTAAAAGAGTTTGATTGTGAAGGTACGACAATGAAAAGTGACCTTCCAATCACCTTCAATCTGATCAGATTGATTTTGCTATACCTGATGAGATGAGATCAAGTGAGTTTGAAATATTATCTCAGGTTGACTAATTTTGAATGATTTTAATTTTATATCCTTGATGGCTATTATAAAATGTATAGATGATAGTTCTATAGTGCCTTCGTGGTTAGGAGGTAGAGAGAGAATTGGTAAAATTTTAAAAATTGAAGTTTGCACACAATCAAAAATTCAATAGTTTAATTAGCTTTGAGCTGTAAGTGTAATTAGTTTAGAGCCGTTTCGAACCCATTTTCCATAAAAATGCCCCCGTGAAACAAGAAAAATTCAACTCAGAAAAGGAGCGTACTATAATATAATGTGTATTAAGAAACAGAGAATAGAGGCCACTTAAATATAATATTTTCAATCAAATATAAGTACTGAAGTCTGTGCGCAGGGTTTTTGGTCATAATTTTTTTCAGAAGTCTCTTGTATTGAATATTATTAGAGCTTTGAAATGTTATCTATTGCTGTGAGAAAAAGTTTTTTTCAAATATGGGGTTCAAAGTTGAAATTTTTCGGTTTTTGGGGGCAATTAATCTCATCTACAAGTGGTTGTAAATTTTCGATAAATTTTCTGTAACAAATACGCATTGAGGAATAAAATGGCACATGTTTTACTCTGATCCAGCATTAATTTTTTTCAAACATATTTTTAAATATGTAAAAAATGTCACTTTCGAAAAACTATTTATTTGCTTGAAGTAGCAAATATGTCTTTTTATTCCTCAAGGTGTCTTAGTTATGGAAAATTTATCAAAAGTTTTAAATCGCTCAGGTGAGATCAATTGCTCTCTAAAACTGAAAAATTTCTACTTTGAATACCCATATTTCAGAGAATAATTGAAGAAACAAAATTTTGCTCACAGCAATATATAACGTTTCAAAGCCCTCATAATATTCAATACAAGAAACTTCGAAAAAAAGTATGACCAAAACCCCTTCTCACAGCCTAAATATCATTCAATAAATAACTTTAATACGTTGAATGCTTTGATGACTTTTAAACTCATGCTGAACATGAACAATGAATGTTATATAAATCTAAAATTTATGAAGGTTAAAATAATAAAAAAGTGAATTTGCTACTATAATTTGATGGGTATTTATAATTTTATGAGACCCTGTCAGAACAAAGTATGAAATATGTAGATAATCATAGTTTTTAACATGAAATAATAA
This sequence comes from Conomelus anceps, assembly GCA_948455865.1. Taxonomy (NCBI): domain Eukaryota; kingdom Metazoa; phylum Arthropoda; class Insecta; order Hemiptera; family Delphacidae; genus Conomelus; species Conomelus anceps. The sequence continues at coordinate 20,610,636 of OX418226.1, read as the reverse complement.
TCCTTGAACAATAATAATTCTTATTACTTCATTTTGGAATAATTTTCATTCTTTTTACAAAATCATGTTCAATAAAACAACCAACCAATAAATGAATGAATGAATAAATAAAATCCTAATTATGACTTTTTTATAAATAAATAAATTAGAATTATAAGGTGAAAGCACAAATAATAAATTTATAATAATTTGTGCTCCGCATTTTTTTAATAGTATTTTATTAAAGAATAAATCTTTCACGTATACGAAAAAATTCTGCATCAAATTTGGTACATGCAGCACCGGTACTGAACAAGGAAAACAAACCCATAAATTTCTCTAAAAAGCACCGATTATCTCCAAGTTAACAAGGACGCGTTTTAGCAAGTTGCAGGGATACAGCAAAGGATGTTGTAATTCAGGACTCTCACTTGGCAATATTCCTTTTCCACCTGCCCTATGCCATACTGCAGCACGTGAACTATAGTCTTAATGTGTCTTATAATACCCATTATGGGATCGGGACTCCAGATAGCGTTGGAGTTGCCCCTAAGCTGTCTTGAGACTATCTTGAAAACCGATACGCCTGATCTTACCGTGTGCTATGGGCCGAAAAAACCTACGCACGTTATTTAATATTTACTCTTCAACATCGACGGTAGTATTAGACAACGTATACATCATTATAATAACATAATACGCGCTATACATGTGTGTGCACATGGTTTATGAAGTGTTGCACATGCTATATAGATAACATGTAACAGATATTTGAATGCATATATATGAATGTATAGGTATAAAGGTGATAGGTAACAGGTGTTTAACGTTACCTGGGTCCAGTACAGCTTTGCCCCACGGTGTTTTGAGTAATTCTTGTACGAAACCCGTGAATTACATCGTTTTAAAATGGATCAGAACCGTATTTTTATGCAGTACCTAATCGGGGATGGTGATCTGCTAGTTACATGTTTTAGAGTTTGGAAATATTGGTGTAAGTGCAGTAAAGCTGTGTTGAGATTTGTTGGGATTTATAGATAGGAAGTGTGAATAAAAGTAGTTATGTTGGAAATATTTGATGAGTTTGGAAATATTGGTGTAAATATTGTGTAAATATTGGAAATATTTTAATAAGAGTTTGGAAATATTGGTGTAAGTGCAGTATAGCTGTGTTGAGATTTGTTGGAATTTATAGATAGGAAGTGTGAATAAAAGTAGTTATGTTGGAAGATATGTTTGAAATAGAGAAAATTTTAGTTGAACTTTCAATTGATATTTTAATTTATTTCCAATTCTGAAGTTTTATTTACCAGTATATATATATCAAGAACTTAGGATATGAAGTATAAATGAGTAGATTATACTTGTAGGCATGTTGGAATTTTTTGTCTGACACTGGTAAAACTTAATATTGCAATTTGAATTTATTTTCAATTCTGTTTTATTCACTAGTATATTACTAGTCGGCTTTTTGGAAGCTGCAGTTGGACGCAGTGAGAAAGTTGTCTCATTAGTATTGGTGATTGGTGATATTGTGGTAGCTATCTATAACGAATAATACAGATGTTGTCACACCCACTCAATTAACATTCGAGATACTATAGTTTCGATAGTCAAATCATTCCCAATCTCTATCAAATGGCGATATTGTGGGAGCTATCTTTAGCGAATAATACAGATGTTGTCACACCCACTAAATTAACATTCGAGATACTATAGTTTCGACGGTCACACCATTGCCAATCTTTATCAAAGTTTGAAAACTGATGTAGACACAAAACAGTTGTAATACAGAAATGTAGTCCCAACCACTAAATTAATAAACATTCGATATTGTATTAGTGGAATATACTATAGTTTCCAAACTGATAGTTTGAGAGAGGTCAACAAAGACCTGACTGTCGAAACTATAGTATCTCGAATGCTAATTGATTTAGTGGTAGTGACAACGCCTGTATTCGTTGACAAATAAATTTAAATTTATTTTCAATTCTTTTTTATTTACTAGTCGGCTTTTTGGAAGCTGCAGTTGGACCAGTGGCGTAACGTACACCCCCGCAGACCCCGCGGCGCGGGGGGGCCCGGAATGAAAATATATTTTTTCAAGAAATGGCCCGTGCCCAGACTGAAATAAAAAATTTTTTCCAAAAGAAATAAAACTGAAACACTGAAGGGAGAAAGAAAGAATGAATTGGCTAAATATTGTCAGGCCAATGTTTCTTGTTTACTTTATCAATTAATTCCCAGATAGCAGATAATTCGCAGATAGTGAAGGAATTCAGAAGCAGGATGTTGTGACTTCGGAAATGGAGACATACCGAGGACAAAACTCTTCAAACAAACTTATCTAGACTGTTATAAATCATGACGGCTATGTCTCCACAGTGCAAATATTAGAGGAAATTAATATTATTTTCCCATCGAATTCCTCAATGTATATTAGCATATACGAAGTAATGGAAAGTGGGGGGTTGTGTAGAAATTAAAGTCAATATTTTTCTTCATACAGTATTTTGAATAATTCAGTCTCTTTTGAATCGTCCTGTTGGATACACGTGTCCGGTAAATTGGCCTAGAGTAAACCGTATGTTTATTCATTATTGAGTTCGTGATCATGAATTTTATTATTTGGAGTGCCATTTTTTTTCCATTTCTATTCTATTTTTCAACATGCTGCGTTTATGGTATTGTGATGTTGTACGGTCATGCTTTAGTTATTTCTATTTTTTATCGACTAGTACATTTTTAAACAATATGCTCAGAAGAAATATTTATACCTTTGATATATCCGATAAATTACGTGATTATTGTATAAGTATATAATTAAATAATAGCTATGGAACAATTGTCAGTTCTCCCAACGCAGTTGAATTGTTTTCTTATAATAGGATCAAGTACTGTATAAGTAGTTTACGTTTTCTATCTCTGTCTCTTAATTTTTTTCTCTTTTCCTTAATAAGTAATTTCGCGGTAATTTAGATAAAATGCCTTTTTATTAAAAATTGAACCTGTGTCCGTGTCTGCAAATGAGGCGAATTCTGAGAGAACACATTTTTTGGGAAAAGGAGCGAAGGTGCTAACAAGGAGGATGTGAATGTGGATCCTATGGAAGACATCAATTTCAAGGTTTCTAGGTTTCAAGATTAATTATTTATAATATAATCAACTCTCAACTATTTCCATCTTTCAGAAGCCCGTATGCTACAGCCCAAATCATTAGACTTGCCCCCCTTGAAACATGATTGAATTTTAAAATTTAATTTATAAAAAGGTGTTTAGTTCTTACATAATTATTACTGCCCAAAAAATAATTATGCAAGTTTTTCAGGGATGGGTGGGGGTGGCAAGGGTGAGGGGGGATATTTATATGATTTTGAGGGGCCCGGAAAATCGGTTGCGGGGGGGCCCAACTGGAAAACGTTACGCCACTGAGTTGGACGCAGTGAGAAAGTTGTCTCATTATTATTGGTGATTGGTGATATTGTGGTAGCTATCTATAACGAATAATACAGATGTTGTCACACCCACTCAATTAACATTCGAGATACTATAGTTTCGATGGTCACATCATTTCCAATCTCTAAAAAATGTTGATATTGTGGTAGCTATATATATTATATTTAACTCCATTTAAAGTTTGAAACTATTTTTATTTGAAGGTTTTATTTTATTTCGCATGATTTCCACTTATGCCTGAGGCTTGTATATTAATGGGGTGATGGCAAAATGCCAGGTTGAAAATTTATCAGAAAATAGGAAAAACGTTTATTTCTTCTAATAAATATATTTTTGTGGTCATTCTCACACATCTTATATTATTAAAACGAGACCGAAGTTTTTAATGCCATCGATGTTCACAATCCGAAGATGACCGAAGAATAATAAAAGTCCGCTCATAATAACGAGGGATTTTGGAGCTAAGGTTCAATTGTAATTGAAGTTCATTTTAGATCATTTGGTGCAATAATAATTATCAATAAATCAAAAAACCTATTCATGAAGTAGAATATTAGTAACTAATATTGCAAAACGGGACAAATGGGTGTCCCGACAAGGATGGTGGGGACACCGGGACATGCCTCTCAAAAAGGGGACTGTCCCGTTGAAAACGGGACTTCTGGTCACCTTATGGATCAACAAATACTATGATTTCCAGTATTAGACAGCTTTAATTTTTTTTTTTTTTTTGAGGATGAAGCCCACATTGGTCTGAGACCTGTGCGTGGGTAATGAGTTGGATGATGGTGATTGATGAGTTGGACCTACGGTTTTAGGTGGGTTCCGAACCACCGGGAAGTGATTTTACAGCAGAGAACGTGTCTTTTTTGCTGGCCAATCTAATCGGTCACCGTTACAAACAGGACCAACGAGAACGCAGCTTATCTCTATCTGAACAGATACCTGCTACGGCTCGCGGCTATCACTTCCCTTGTATTTTGAATGTATTTTTGAATGATACTTCATAATTTTCAAATAAAGCAACTTGTGCTTTCAAGTTTTTTTAATTTTATTCCAGTTTCCATTTCTAAAGATGGTCCAGATCGGGTCTTCCTCATTCAGACTGACAATCCATCTTCAAGCTTTCAGGTAACAATGTCAACATGTCTATAGGTATTTATGCCTTTTAAAGTAGCCTACAATATACACGCAATATTTCTTGTTAAAAACAGTAGGTTATAAACAGTACTTGTTTTCTAAATCCAGTCAAAGAAGTAGGCCTACTGGTCACACTCATCACCCTTCGCTAATTGGTTGTGACAGCTTACGATCTCTTCAATTTTTCTCATCACTAATCAGGTTGATTTAATTACGAGCTTCATATATATGTACATAATTATATATAGACGTCGTAGATAGTTTCTGAAATCTTGCACCTGTACATCTATGTAACGTGTGTCGTTTGAGATCAGATATGGCCCGAAGTAATATGTCTTCTGTACGTGGATGTGCTTTTAGTTTTAGAAAAAGGTAAAATTATTGAAATTGCTTACGTGAGCACAATTTAAAATGACAAATGCGTAGAGAGTAGCACTTGTTGAAAGTTACTGAGATTCTCGAGTTTGTGTTCCAAGTGATGATTAACTGGTTAATTCATGCTTCTCTTTCTGTTTTCTTCATTTCTTCTTTTTTCTTTTTCTTCTTCTTTTACTCCTGCCTTCTCCTGTTTTTTTCTTCTTCTTTTCCGCTTTCTTCTCCTTCTGTCTTCTTCTTCTCCTTCTTCTTTCTTCTTCTTCTGTCTTCTTCTCCTTCTTCTTCTTGCTCCTCTACTGCTGTCGTCTTCTACTTTTTCTCCTCATCCTGTCTTCTTCTTCTTCTCCTTCTCCTTCTCCTCCTCCTCCTCCTCCTCCTCCTCCTCCTCCTCCTCCTCATCATCATCATCATCCTCCTCCGCCTCCTCCTCCTCTACTGCTGTCGTCTTCTACTTCTCCTCCTCCTCCTCTACTGCTGTCGTCTTCTTCTTCTTCTTCTCCTCCTCCTCCTATACTGCTGTCGTCTTCTACTTCTCCACCTCCTCCTCTTTTTTCTTCTACCTCTTCCTCTTCTTTTCTGCCTTCTTCTTCTTCTATTTCTTCTTCAACTTTTATAACTTTTTTTCTCGTTTTCCTTTTTATTGATATTCTTTTTCTTCTCTGTAGAAAGTACAAAGTAATACTTCTTCTAGTTTGTCTAGTTTGTCTGGTTAATTTAATCGGCTCTTAATTAACTTTGTTTAACTGCCGTTCGCTTGCCCATAGCTGTATGAAAATCAGTGCTGAAAGACAGATTCCTCTGCTGGTTAATTAGATGGATTAACACTGACTGATGGGTCTGCTAGGTTATGTAAGTTGTGTGAAGAGTAACTGGGTTTCCATTTACGTTAAAAGGTATACTATTGTTTCTAGTTGGCCTTTGTAGGCTGGTGATTTGCACGGTGAATTACGATCTGTGAATAAGAGCTTTCAGTCGTAGAAGTCATTAACTTGTGGACATTTGTATTTATGGTTTTAAAAATTGTTTAAAGATTGAGGTTTTAAAGATGCCCTATTATTCAAACAGCATTGAATTGAAGATGGGAATGTTCATTACCCGATTCACCAAATGGAATGATATTTACAAGAAATAAATCCATAACGTTCCAGTAATTTACAGGAATTTATGAAATTGGTGATTATTAGTCACCTAACCTAACCTAATTTTAACTGAGGCTGGAAGGATAAACATGAGCTCTTCAAAAAATAATTGCAAGATAGAAATTTACAGTTTTTATATCATGCATAATGAGTAAATATGACTGCGTGATTGCTTTGTTCAGAAAGGCAAATTATTGATAGGCGTAATTGATTGATGATAAATTATAATTGAAAAAAAAAACTCCAGCTGATCACTCCAAATTGTGAGCACAAAAATTTACAAAACTTGATTCTCAATTTCATTTTTATTCAGTCATTTTTCATTTAAACAGTTACTTACTAAATGAAAGTGATGATTTGTGCTCTTTTTTAGTTTGTCTTTTTTCTAGTGATTATGTACTTCCAGTTCAAAAATGATCTATTAGACTTATTTATTTATCTATTTATTGCAAAACGCAATCATATAAAGTTACAACAGGCAACATGTAAAGATACAAAGCCCACTACTCCTTTCTTTACAAATTTTCAATTGAAAAATCCAAATTTTAGGTTATGTCCAATTTCAACCATTTGTTTCACTTTGAAGTATAATTACTGATTATTGTACAAATTATTTGCAAACCTATCAGCTTAAAATACATTGATAAATAATGTATCATTGTCTTAATTCAACAAAAAATGGGAATTTGACAATATGAATATTTTGGATTCAATCTGGATTGTTGAGTAAGAATTGTTGGTCATATTGTATGAGATTTTAAGTGCTTCAGCTAATTATCCTGATGTAGCCTCAAATCTATTTCAAGCTATTGGTATATGTTAATAAAATTGGATATTATGAACTCTTTTTAACTGTTTTTCAGTGTTCCATTACTAATGAACTTTTAAATTAATAGCTTTAAAATGAAACATATTATTTTTTGAGTGAGGTTTTCAATGAATCTAAATTTGCCATTTTAAACCAACCTCAACATTTTGAAAAATGTAACCAAAATCAAAATGTGCAAAGAGAGCAGTTTTGTCTCTAAGTCCTTTCTCTGTCTTAGGTCCTTGTCTCTAAGTACCTTTGTATTCATTAAATTGTTATCTAAATAAATAAATATTTATGCATTAGTTGAACCAAAGCAGCTGTATGATCTTATCATACCTCGAAAAGTGTTGGTTTGTGCCAATTTTTTAATATATTTTATCTTTAGCTTCTTTATACAGTCTATCAAATCTTCACTTGTTCAGTAACACTATTAATACATTCAGTAAGTATTATAATATGTGCAGCAGGCAGGTTTATCTGATTCAACCCATATCAATGATCTTTGGAACTGTTGAGCACATTATTTAACAAGAAAGCGGTAGTCAGGTGTTACTGAATCCTTAATCAGTTGACTTCTTAATAAAGTTGTTGGCAGGTCTGGTGGCTAGAAAAAAGGATTCTCGTCTTCTGGGCAATCGATTAGGATCTGTCCAATGGAAACGGTGGGGATTCTCTGCTCCAAGAATTACAGGTGTTGTAAGGTATTAGCAGTGATACTAATGTTTGGTCTGACTATCAGTAGATAAGTTTAAACTACTGTACAGTGAATTTATAGAGACGTCTCTATAAAGTACAGTTTCCACACTGTACAGTGTGGCCATTGGCCGTCTCGCTTCTGATTGACTAATCGGTCAATCCCTCCCCCATTCGGTATCCAAATAAATAATATTTTTATTTGTGAAGAGAGCAGTTTTGGACTTGAGTCTGTTGCACCTTCACATTCGTTGTAAATTTGTCACAATAAATAAATTAAGTGTTGGCTACAATGACTGAGATCTATCTCTACAGTCAATGTAGTTTGTATTATTTCCCATTTATGATATTGTATTGTAGATACAATATCATAAATGGACTACGCTAGACTACGCTGGCGGGAACTTGAAGGATCACACAGGCACTGTGTATTCAGAGCCTTGCAGTCATGTAGGAAACATATATGTTTATAATATAGATTCAATATATAGCCTAGATATACAATTAAATATAAAATTTATACAATATTGTAACGGCTGGAAGCAATACATAAAGTCACTGTAGTAATAGCCTACTAATGTTTGGTCTGACTCTATTAGTAGATTAGTTTAATTTAACATTATTCATGAGAAATAACAATTTTCCTCAACGTAAAATATTAAATAAACATTATATTAGTAACAAGAATACACAAAAAACGTTAAAAATTTAGAATTTATACAGAATTAGCCGGCAGGCTCGCCTTGCTCTCCTTAACCGAACCGGGGGACTCCTCCCCCTGTACTACCGGGGGGATAAATGTATTAAAAAAAAAAACAAAGAAAACAGGTAAAATTGAGAACCTTTTCCTGTTTGGAAGTCTGTTCAAAACAGCTGGCTGGCTTCACTCGCCTGCCAAGAACAGAGCAATATTCTCACTGAAATTTATACTTTATTGGTCGGTTAATGCATGGGAACACAGGAACGCAAATATCGTGTAGTGAAATTAGCAAAATCAGCAATTTCAGTAAGGAATTACAAAGTTTGTATGGCTTCTTAGGCACGATTATGTAGACTACGTTTCAGCACTTGCCATTTAGTCTGCAGTAGAATGTAAAGATCCTTTTTCGCTCATAATATGGATTTCTATGGGTGTAAAAATGCAAAATGATCGTTTTTGTGGAATCTTGCCTTTTTTCTAGTCAGCGGGCGTGATTGGAACTCCTCAGGTTGTTTAAAATTTAAAACTTTTCTCATCAATAAACGTTAAAATTCCTCACCATTTCACATCAAAACTATGGTAAAGATTGAAATTAACATAATTGGAATTAAGTTGACCATTTTACGTTAAAATAATGTTTTAATCTTTTGTAATTTGTAAGAAATGAATGTTTGAAATAAGCTCCTTCAATTTGAATAACCCGGCATGATAATCAACATCTGATCAGATTATTTACCCATTATTAATAAAATGCTCCCTTTTATCAAGAGTCAACTTCTACATCTTCGTTGATAATCAGATACTTGGCCAAATTGAAAAATCATTACTCAACTTAGAAGCTTGAAATGCAGCTGAGCAAAACACGCCCGAGGCGTTTTGTAGTGGCGCGCGCGATCTCTTTAGCATTGTCCAGCTTTAATTGACTGGCGATTTGTCTTCTCTTTTGGACAGAGAAAGAGAGATAGAGGGAGTGAGAGCCCAAAATTTGCATAACCCGATCGTTTGCTTGCTCAAGCTAGCTGAAAGCTGTCAACTGTAACTGGTAGGAAACTCTATGCTATGCACACAGCATGTCAATTTAGCTAGATTTCAATTTCTAATTCCGGGATTGAATACTTGAATTGGAGTAAGTTCTTTTTGAACTAGATACAGTTGAACTTCTGTATAACGATAATGATTTCTAGGGAAAGTATTTGCTCTAGAGAGGTATTCGTTAATGAGAGGTCGTGCTGCCAATATTACAATGTCAAGGGACACCATACAATTTTTTTAAATTAAGGATTTCGTTTTTTGGAAGTTGTAATATAGAGGCCTGGCTATAATAATTGGGCTCATAACTTAAATTAGTAGAGAAAGACTTATATAGTAATAAATTTTATGAGTATCACTGATGGCTCCACAACATGTTTTCTTACTATTCAAATTCTACACATCTCAAGTAGATAAGGACCTAAATGTACAATCAGCAGTTAAACTGAGTTTAATCCAATCCTAGTTTGAACTAAACGACAGTTTACCTCCAAATATTACGCTTATTCATAACGAATGATTCCACAAATCTACAGTAAACCATGTTAAGACTACCTATATGATAAACGCAGTGTAAACTCTCATTGTGTATACAGACCTCAGAACTGCCAACAGAATTACAAAAGTATTACAAAATCGATCAATATTTATCTGTAGAATGTGGGCATTAATAGGTATAAGACTATTTAGACAACAGGTATATGGTATAGGTACAAGAGGTATAGGTATAATACAAACAAGTATAGGACTGTAGGTATGACTATAGCTTCACTATTGATGGATTGACCAGATAATATCTTGATCTAAATATAGATATATATTTGAAATATCTTGATCATTAAATCTCACTCAACTATAACAGTGATTCACCACAGCAATGCCTTCTTACTCCTCTCCCTCTTACAATACAGTGCAGTATTAACCTTTTAAAACGCCTTATGAAATTCAGCCCAAATATTACTATTGAGAACAAAATAATGTGAAAATTTCAATTTCTACTAATAGCTGAAAGTGAGAAATGTTTAAATAGGATATCCTGTTCTATTATATCCACATCCGGTAATAAAATTACATTCCTGGATTTCTTGTTCCATGACGAACTGCGTTGTTAATATTAACTTTTCAAGTGAATTAAACGACTTGCAGTCAAATTTTATTACAAATAAGTAGTATTTCACTTACTTTTGAAGGCCAAACGTTTTCGAGTTGTTGAAACCCATCTTCAAGGCATCCTAGATCTAGGATCTACGTTTGGCCTTCAAAAGTAAGTGAAATACTACTTATTTTTAATAAAATAAAATCCTAGATCTAGGATGCCTTGAAGATGGGTTTCAACAACTCGAAAACGTTTGGCCTTCAAAAGTAAGTGAAATACTACTTATTTTTAATAAAATTTGACTGCAAGTCGTTTAATTCACTTGAAAAGTTAATAATAAAATTACGTTGCAGCCTACATTCAAGTCATGAAACCAAAAATGTAAAACTGAAAATCATAGGTTTGTAGAAATTTTCCCATAGACGACATGCAGAACTGTTTAATAACTAAGAAATTGGAATTTTCCTTTCTTATATTACATAATGAATATTTTTTAAATATTCTGTACACTTTTTACAAGCTGAATACTTTTTTACAGGCAGGATCAGTGCCTAGTTGATCTTACAGGTCTTCTGTCAGCTCTATCATTCAAGCAGTGGTTGGCGGGAAGTTCAGTTTGGTGTAGGAATCAGCATTATAAATGGTTGAAAACGGTGTAAGATTTGGAAGAGTTCTGTTCATTTAGGCTTAGGAGATCGTGTTTTTGTTCTATGGTATGTTAATGGTGGTTCGGAACCCACCTAAAACTGTAGGTCCAACTCATCAATCACCATCATCCAACTCATTACCCACGCACAGGTCTCAGACCTATGTGGGCTTCATCCTACAAAAAAAAAAAAAAAATGTATTTCAAATTGCTCCAGTTTGTATATAAACGTAGAATAGAACAAAACACAATATTCTAAATGAGCAGACCTCTTTCAAATCTGACACCCTTTTCAACCATTTACTCATACTAATACTCCTGAACCAAATCTTTCAACTGAACTTCCCGTCGAGCACTGGTAGAGCTGACAGGAGACATGTGAGATCAAACAGGCACTAAGGATGGTATCCTTCCCGAAAACATGTTCTGCCTCAAAGAAGAAAGGAAAATTCCAGTTTATTTTTTATTTAAAATTGTTCTGCATGTCTTCTATGTACAACATATACTTCCCTAATTTTTTGTAAAAATATCGACTATTATACTCGCAGTTCGTCATGGAAAAACAAATACAAGTTAAAATAGGTATCAGCACGCTCAAATTTGGCCATTCCCAGCCTTGTCTAGTAGGTCCTACGTGTTGAATAATCTGCCAGTGGGACGAAACGCACTTAATTGAAAAATAACAATAAACCGAACCCGACGTTATTAAAAATTACATAGCTCGTCCATTAGACGGCCATATACCAAAATGGCCATGCGAAGAGTAGCAACGTAACAAATTGAAATTCGTAAAAGTCCAACCTCCGTAATTATTATTATTATGACGATGATGGTCCAGCTTTTCTCAGCTAGTTTATGGTAGTCGTTAAAGTTAGATTATGCATGCCTTCCCAAACAATTAGCTGGCTCTACGGTTGAATTTTTTCTGCTCTGCCATTTGAAGTATTTATTTTGTGTGAAGTGTAACGTATTTTTAATTGTTTGTTGCTTTTGGTGATAGGTGCAGACTAATATTGTTGGTTATATTGCCCATAATTTTTTTGGTTGATGAAGCCCACATAGGTATGAGATTTGAGCGTGGGTAATGAGTTGAATGATGGTGATTGATGAGTTTGATCTACACTTTTAGGTGGGTTCCGAACCTTCGGGAAGTAATTGTACAACAGAAAACATTTTTTTGCTGGCCAATCCAATCGGTCACCCTCACAAAGATGGCCCAGAAATTCGTAGGTTATCTTTATCTGACTGAACAAGTACCTGATACGGCTCACGGTTATCATTTCAATCAACATAGCCTACTGTTTATATTTATTTATTGAGATAAAAATACAATGAATGTAAGATGCAACAGACCTGGGTCTAAACTGCTGTCTTCGCAAATTCTGACTTGGCTACATTATCCAAAACTTTAAATTGTTAGACATTTTTACCGTGGACTGGCTTGTCTTATAATTTATTAGGTCTTCAAGGTGTAATTTAACAAAAAAAAATCGATTCAACAGTCTTGTCGAATACTTCAGGTCTGAAGTGAGTCTTTAAGAATTAGTTCACAAAAAACTAACTATGGAACTGTTTTGCCTTATACTCTAGGCTAGGGCTAAACTAAGTCTTTAAGACTTAATCCACAAAAAATAACTATTGCTGTATGTCATATACTCCAGGCCTAAAGCGAGTCTTCAAGTCTCAATTCACAAAAAATAAAAAACTATTGAGCTGTCTTGTCTTATACTTCAGGCCTTAAGTTAGTGTTCAAGACGTAACTTACAAAAAATGAATGAATAAAAAATATGATGAAAATGTCGGCTTTTGATTGGTGTTATTACTGGATGAAATGGTAGTACGGTATTGAGAATGGTGGAAAATGTAATGTCGTTCAAGTTATATGGTTGCTATTTTGAATATTTCATGTTTTTTACAGAAGGAAAATAGTTTTAGTTTATTCAAAATACCGAAATAGAGTTATGTGGTTGCTTTTTTGAAAATTTAAGATTCTATAAAAGAAAAATAGTTATAGTTTATCAATAATAATGAAATAGTATTTGAAGTGTCGGTACCAGAAGAATTTATATTATTTATGTAACTTAAGCTTATTTTGAAAAAGAAAGTAGTAATAATTGATCAAAAGCAATGAAGTGGTATTTTAGATATTGGTAATAATTGAAAAGATTTGATGTTGCGAGGGCAGCTGTGAAATTGTCATTTTAGGAATTTGAGTTTATTTAGTGATAAAAAATAATTCATCCAGAACAATAAAATGGTATTTCAAGTGTTGATAACAGGGGAAAAATCCACTTAAAAGTGAATTTATATTATAAAGCAGTAAATAACAGGCAACAATGCCTATGCAGGAATTTATATTTCATATGAATAGAAGTTAAAAAGTAGACATATAGCTTCAACTCCACAAATTTGAAAGTTCTCTACAATTTGAAGAATATTTTTTATTTTTAGAATTATTCATTGAAAAATCAGTACATAAAAAATAAACACTATAAACAGTGACACTTTGACTAATTAATTACTACAGTGTAGAATCAAGTTCTGGAATGTCTTTCAAGAAAATTGAGAATTAAGTATTTTCCCAGACTTGAGTTGACAGTTTTAAAATGGTATAGCTTATAGTACCACTCCTTTTTATTCATCTTATTTAGTTACATTAATTATTCAGACTTTATTTACTTACATTACTATCATACTACATTTCAGAAAAAATATCTAGTTACTGATTTTATAGTAATCACTCAATGTTGTGAGGTGAAGGTAATAAAATATACATTTTGTATTTACTGATACATTATTAGGTCTACAAATTTAAAAGATTTTGAATTCTTCAATATTATGCACAAGTCTTATATAGGAATGGCAATGTTTTTACGTTATTGAACACATATCAATGAATAATTTATTAATGCTATTAAAATGCCATCTCTGAACACCAGGCATAAATACTTCATAACTAGATATAATTACATATTTCTCAAGTGAGTTTCTCATGGAAATTTTATTACAAACATGAGACATGAGTGTTCTGAAATTATTGGATCTCGTATTTCCTTATTCATATTTCCTCATAATTTTATTCATTTAATTTCGTTTCTTTTACAGATGAGACAGATCAATAGTGGTGATCACACTCAGTCATTTTACGGCTATAATCTTTAGAGAATAAAATAGTTGGGAAAATTAACTATTGATAAGTTGGATATTACGGCATTACGCATCAGGGAATACGACAGTAATGAATCTGATGACCTTGTCAACGATGTACAAGCAACGTTTTATGGTTAGATAAGTGCCTTGTAAATGCATGATAACGTAAATCATGTGTTTTTATTCTATCTATTTTATCACAATGGATATTTCCATTCAAAAATATTCTCTCACGCACAGATAGATACGTTACCACTAGTTTGTATTTTAATTGTAATGCGATTAACTATTGTAATCTTCTTTTTCTTCTTGTTGTAGTTTTTCTTCTTCTTCTTCCTTCTTTCTTCTTTCTTCTTCTTAATCTTAATCATCATCATCTTCCTCATTACCTTCTTATTATTCTTTTTTACCCTTTTCTTTACCCTTGTTTTTCTTGTTTTTCCTTTCTTCTTTCTTCTTTTTCCTTTCTTCTTTCTTCTTAATCTTCATCATCATCATCATCATCATTATCTTCCTCATTACCTTCTTATTATTATTCTTTACCCTCTTCTTCTTCCACTTCTCCTTCGCCTTCTTCGCCACCACCCTCTTCTTCTCCACCACCCTCTTCTTCTCTACCCTTTTCATTACTCATTCTCTTTCCTTTCTTCGGCTGCTTCTTCTTCTCATCTTTCTCCCCTTCTCTTATTCTTCTCTTTCTCACATCTTCTTTTGTATTTTTCTCATTATTGTCCTTTCTCTCCTCTCTTTTCCCCTCTTTCAATTCTTCTTCCTTTTCTTCATGTTTTTTCTTCTTCCTATTATTATCTTTCTCCTTCCATCTTCCTCGCTTTCCTATTTTTTTCTATTTCCTCTTCTCTTTTTTCTTCTTCATCTCCTTCTTTCTTCTTCATCTTCTCTTTCTCTTTTTCTCCTTCATCTTCTTTTCCTTCCTACATCTTATTTTTCTCTTCTTTTTATTCTTCTACTGCTTTCCCTCCTTCTTCTTCGCTATTCCCTTTATCATCCTTTTCTTTCCCTTCTTCCACTTGGCCTCCTTCCTATTCTTTTTCTTTTCTTTTTCTCCTTCATCTTCTTCTCCTTCCTTCTTTATCTTCTTTTCTCTTTTTTCTACTTTCCCCCTTCTTTGCCATTTCCTTTATCTTCCTTTTCTTTCCCTTCTTTCACTTTGCCTCCTTCCTTTTCTTTTTCTTTTCAGCATCTTCTCTTTTCCTTCCTTCATCTTCCTTTTCTCTTCTTTTTATTCTTCTACTTCTTTCTCCCCTTCTTCTTCTTTCCCCCTTCTTCTTTCCCCTTCCCTTCATCTTCCTTTTTTCCCCTCCTTTCACTTTGCCTCCTTCCTTTTCTTTTTTCTCCTTCCTTCTTTATATATTTTTTCTTTTCTTTCTACTTTCCCCCTTCTTCACCATTCCCTTTATCATCCTTTTCTTTCCCTTCTTTCACTTTGTCTCCTTCCTATTCTTTTTCTTTTCACCTTCTTCTCTTTTTCTCCTTCATCTTCTTCTTCTTCTTCCTTTTCCATCTTTCTCTTTTTTCTCCTACTTTTTATTTCTCCCCCTTCTTCTTCTTTCCCCCTTCTTCTTCGGCATTTCCTTTATCTTCCTTTTCTTTCACTTTGTCTCCTTCCTATTCTTTTTCTTTTTTCTCCTTTATCTTCTTATCCTTCCTTCTCCATCTTCTTTTTCTCTTCTTTTTCCTATTTTTTATTCTTCCACTTCTTTTCCCCCTTCTTCTTCCCCCTTCTTTATTCGCCATTCCCTTCATCTTCCTTTTCTTTCCCTTCTTTCACTTTGCCTCCGACCTATTCTTTTTCTTTTCACCTTCTTCTCTTTTACTCCTTCATCTTCTTTTTCTTCCTTCTTCATCTTTTTCTCTTTTTTCTCCTACTTTTTATTCTTTTACTTCTTTTCCCCCTTCTACTTTCCCCTTCTCCTTCTTTCCCCCTTCTTCTTATTTCCCCTTCCTCTTTGTCATTCCCTTTATCATCCTTTCATTTCCCTTATTTTACTTTGCCTCCTTCCTATTCTTTTCCTTTTCACCGTCTTCTCTTTTTTCCTCCTTCTTCTACTTCTCCCTTCTTTATCTTATTTTTCTCTTTTTTCTCCTTCTTTCCCCCTTCTTCTTATTTCCTTCCCCCTTATTTTTCGACATTCCTTTGTCCTCATTCTTCCCCTTCTCCTTTTTCTTCTTGTCCTCATTGTTCTTTTTCACAATCTTCTTCTGTTTCTTTGTTATTCTCCTTGTTTCTCTTCTTCTTTGTTTGTCATCATTCTCCTCATCTCCTCCTTTTTCAGTACTCCTTCTCCATCGCTATGTCTCATCGACAGAGGACAGCATCAACACGTTTTTATAATAGATTCCAATCTCTCATGTATCATCTATAATCATCACTTTATTTCATACAACTTTGAAACTATTTTATAAACTGAACAATTATTATTATTATCGCGAACTTGGACAATAGTAATTGCGCTAAATTGTGGGTCGTGCTTGTGAGATGATAACAATGGAAAAATTATTATTCATTGTTGGTTGATACTTATATTATAGTCGATACTTATATAGTCGATACTTATATAGTCTTATATAGTCGATAGAATTTGCAGTTCTTGAAAGGTGTATACCTGAATAATTCACAGCCTACGTAATTCGAGAAAATTGCTAATTTATTTCAATTATTTTATCGGATCTGTAGCCTAGATATTTGCTGGAATGCTATTGGCTGTAGCCTAGATATTTGCTCGAATGCTATTGGCTGAGATGGTTTTGAACGTTGAGGTGATGTTGGTGTTATACTGAAAGGTCATGTTCAGTGCTGTTATCATTATCTTTCCTATGTGCCATCATTCGTTCATTCTTTTAACAATCAGAGATAAGCTACGAAACTCCTGGTCATCTTTGTAACGGTGACCGATTGGATTGGCCAGCAAAAAAGACTCTGTTCTCTGCTGTAAAATCACTTCCCGGTGGTTCGGAACCCACCTAAAACTGTAGGTCCAACTCATCAATCGCCATCATCCAATTCATTAGCCACGGACAGGTCTCAGACCTATGTGGGCTTCATCCTCCGAAAAAAAATCTTGTATGTACAAGATTCTTTTTCTCTTCTTCTGCCTCGTTTCTTTGTCTTCTTCTTCTTCTTTTCCTTTCTCCTGCCCCTTCTGTCATCTACTTCTTCTTCATCTCCTTCTTTTTTTCTTCCTTTTCCTCTTGCTGTTTTCTTATTCCTCTTTTCCCGTCTTCTTATTTTTCCCTTTACCTTGATTTGCACCTGTCTTGTTCTTCGTCCTCTTCTATTGTCTTCCTTCTTTTTTTCGTCTTCCACTTCCTCTTGCTTTTCCTCTTGTCCTATCTTCTTCTTCGTCCTCTTCTCCTGTCTTCTTCTTTTTCCTGCTTTCTCTCATTTTTCTATTTATTTTCTTCTTTAAAATTATTTTCTTCGTCTTCTTCCTCTTTGTCTTCTTTCTTTTTCTTCTCCATCAGTGCATTTTTTCTTCTTCCCGCTTCTTCTTCCTCCCGCTACTTCTACTTCATTCCTGCTCCTCATCCTCCTCCTCCTCCTCCTCCTCCTCCTCCTCCTCCTCCTAATTCTTCTTCTTTTTCTTTTTGTTCTTCTGCTCCTTCTTCTTATTTTTCTTGTTCTTTTTGTTTTCCTTCTTCTTCTTTTCCTTTTTCTTCTTCTTTTTCTCCTTCTTTTTCTTCTTCTTTTTTCTTTCTTTTTTTTTTCTTCTCATTTCCCTTCTTCCTCACTTGTCTTCTTCTTCGTCCTCTTCTTCCTTCCTTTTCATCTTCTTTTTCTACTTCCTCTCCCTCTTGATTTTCCTCGTGTCCTGTATTCTTATTCCTCTTCTCTCATCTTCTTCTTCTTTTTCTTCTCCTTCTCCTTCCTCTTCTCCTACTTTCTTATTCTCGTTTTCTTCGTCCACTTAGTCCTGTCTCTTTCTATTCCTCCTATTGCCTTTTTCTATTGTCTTCTTCTTCCTTTCCCTCATTTTCTTCTTCTCCTATCGTCTTCTTTATTTTTTCTATTCTCCTGTCTTCTTGTTCCTCTTCTCCTTTTCCTTCCTCCTCACTTTTCTTCTTCGTCCTCTTCTCCTTTCTTCTTTTTCTTCTTCCTCTCCCTTTTGATTTTCCTCGTGTCCTGTCTTTTTGTTCCTCTTCTCCCATTTTCTTCTTTTTCTCCTCCTTATCCTTCCTCCTCACCTGCCTTCTCCGTCGCCCTCTTCTTCTGTCGTCTTCTTCTTATTCTTTTTCATTCCTTCTGTCTTTTTCGTTTCCCTCTTCTCTTATCTTCTTCTCTCTCGTCTCCTCTCTCGTCTCCTCTCTTCTTCTTTTTACTCTTCTCCTGTCTTTTTAATTGTTTTCCTTCTTCTTGTTCATTATATGAGCCAAATTTTAGATTATGATGTAACTAAAATTCTATCAGATAAGTCATGAAAACGGAAAACGTTATAATATACAATTCTATTTTAATTTCAATTCTAACAAAAAAACTTACAAAGCTTACAAACCTACAACATAAACTCTTTCATGGAATACATTTATATAGTTCATCACTTCCCGGTGGTTCGGAACCCACCTAAAACTGTAGGTCCAACTCATCAATCACCATCATCCAAATCATTACCCACGCACAGGTCTCAGACCTATGTGGGCTTCATCCTCAAAAAAAAAGTTAGAACTAAGTATGCAGGGGCGGATAGCGGCAGATTTTGGGGGGGGGGGAAATACCTGAGTGGGGTATGGTTACCAGGGGGGGGGGGGGGTCCGGGGTGTTTGAAAATGAAGCATAAAATCGTGAATTGAATTGAAATGAAACTAACTTTCCAAATTTAATTGTTCACCTACACAAATTTTAATGTGTTACATCACACAAAGCAGTTGCATAACTACCGG